>JACATO010000347.1:1535000-1886502 GCA_018389105.1 Nautilus pompilius | reverse complement strand
GATTTAAAGCATTGTTTGCATAGGTATACGGTTTATTCCCGCAATCTAGTCTGAGAAGATTTTTTAAGAAATGGTGAACAACAACCGAACAGGCTTAACCTTAGAAACTACGATGGGTGCGAAGTTGTACTGGTGGTGCAAAGATACGCGTAAATTGTAAAAAATCGAGAAATTTATGGGAAAACACAAAAGGGAAACAGGTTTTACCAAATCATCAAAAAGCTAATTTCTGGCTCCCATATGCAGGAGCCGTCTCTATGACGTTGGTAGGTCACTGATAATAACAGTGGCAGCAAGGTAATCATTTGACCATCCCGCTACCATCTCTGCAATTGCACCTTCTGGCGTTATATCAATCGTTTCTTTAGATTTCTTAAAGTCCTAATTTACTAGCCTTTTACTCAGATTTTTTTTTTAAAGTTTTTATAAGGGTTGATGGCTTAATACTGTGGTTTCCTTTGTGAAATTAATCAACTGGAAGTATATAAAACCAAGTAAGCAAAAATGATAAAGTTGACATTAAATCATGAAATAAATTGTTTAGATTTAAAATAATAGTTTGCTAGTATCTGTTTTATTAATCAATGGAGATTAAAGAATTGCCTTCATTTTCTGAACTAAACTCAAATACCTTTTTTTAAAATATTTACAAATTCGTTAATTGATTTATTTTAAAGTTTCCTCGCCAATTTATAAATATATTTAAAGTAGGCACTTTCTAAAACAGGATGTCTGGAAGAAAAGTATGCGGACACTTCTGTTCGCCTTGAGGTCAGCATTTTAGACCCGACTGCCGCACAAAGTTCGCTCCCTTATCCCTACCTGTATTACCTATCAGTATGGGAGATATTCCACGCATGCACCTTGATGTCGGGCCTGTAGATTGTTCTTTAATTATTCTCGTAACCACCAAACCTTCAAAAACAAAATATTATTTTAGAAAATTTTTAAGTTTCTTAATTCACCAGAAATTATATTAATTTTTTAAAAAATGATAGCTATAAAATGATATTTTTAAAATCTAGTTCACACTTTAAATAATTCTCCAAGTTTAGCACCTGTAAAGTTCTGAGTTATCAGCGAAAAAAATATCTTTGTGTGTGTGAGTGAGTGAGTGCGAGAGAGAGTGTGTGTATGTGTGAGTGAGTGAGTGAGTGAGTGAGACAGAGTGTGTATGTGTGAGTGAGTCAGTGAGTGAGAGAGACTGTGTGTGTATGTGTGAGTGAGTGAGTGAGTGAGAGGACTGTGTGTGTATGTGTGAGAGTGAGAGAGTGTGTGTGTATGTGTGAGTGAGAGAGACTGTGTGTGTATGTGTGAGTGAGTGAGTGAGTGAGAGAGACTTGCGTGTATGTGTGAGTGAGAGAGTGTGTGTGTATGTGTGAGTGAGAGAGACTGTGTGTATGTGTGAGTGAGAGAGTGTGTGTATGTGTGAGTGAGTGAGTGAGAGAGAGACTGTGTGTGTATGTGTGAGTGAGTGAGTGAGTGAGAGAGACTTGCGTGTATGTGTGAGTGAGAGAGAGTGTGTATGTGTGAGTGAGTGAGAGAGATGAGTGAGTGAGAGGTTGAATAGCAGTCAACAAACCAGTAAACTCGCTGGAACTGAGGTTTTGTGACTCAGAAGAGGCTGTAATGGTAATGATCTTTTCCCAGTAGTTTGGTGTAGGACAGCTAATGGAGAATTAGGGTCTTTTTATGTTGAATAAACCGATACGTTTTATTTAAAAGGGGCGCCGCAGCACCCTCTGACTTCCATCCAGCAGTCGCTCGGGTGGTGTGTTGTGTCTTCTGCCCCACTGAACGTGCCCCGCCCTCTCCCACGCCCCACCCCAGCTTTCTTGGCGGTAATGTTATCACAAGCGGCGGTACCCTGCCAGGAACCGTGTGCCGAACAATAGCGCGATCGCGTCCGACTTCTCCCGGCCCGGCATCGCAGAGCTCGTGTTTCGATCGAAACGTGCCACCGCGTGCGTCCACGACAATAGCCCGTCATATTACGCCGACTTTCCCAGGCGGAATATACGCGTAGATCAATCGAGAGAAGGGAACTGATCAGAGATGCGGGGCGTCGAACAGCAAATATTTGCTCAGGCTCGGCGACAACGGGCGGTCGTGGAGCTGCTCTGACCGCGTGGGACGACTCCGGCACGGAATCCGTCCTTTTAATCCAGCCGAGTCGTAAGGGGGTGGAAACGAAAACAAAAAAAAAAGGGGGGGGGAGAGCCCTACGTAGGGTTGGGACTTTTACAAAGATTTTTGGGGAACCGACAACCCGGAAGTAATTAGAATTTACCTATTTCCGCTCGTAAGGTCGGCCATGTTCTGGCAGATCACGTAGAATAATGTTAAAGCGCTAACAGATATTTACCGATCAGATGCGCCGCTCGCTCGCAGACACTCAAAAACAATGGTTTTCCAGGCTGCTGAGTAATTGCTTCGATCGACAACGAAAGACATTCGACGCACGAACTTTCCATACAAAATCGTCTTTATTATCACGTCCGAGGCCATGTGATAAAATCCAGATTTGCTGTAATAAGTAAAATATATTATTGATTTTACGCAAATAAATCCCTTTTTTTTTTTTTTAAATCAGCAAATATTATTCTTCCCTTTAGTCTTTACAGGAAGTAAAGTTTCGAAGTCCTTCACAACAGAAAAAATAAATTAAAAGAAAATACTTGTTCATATTGAAAGAAAAACGCAAATATTGAACTGGTAAATTGATTAGCAATTTGTCCGCCTTATCGTAAGATCATCACCCAGTGCTGAATAACAGATATACGGATTTTGTGGTTTAATTGTCTTTCCTTATTTTCGCAGGTGCGCGCATAAATTAAGCAGCTCCTATAGTTTGTCAGAACTGATTAAACTGCACAGTAGCCTCACATATTTAAATATAACGTCAGTGTAGCACTGATTCTGTTTAAGAAAATAAACGAACGTCACCAGTGCGTGCACGTGACTGAAACAGGTTAATCGCTGGACTAACTATGGCTTTTCAGTAAAGTTAAATGGGGATCGGGTATCAAACTCTTACTAAAACAATGGTATGGGATGGGAGTGTTACAAATGTCTTGCAAGAGCTTTTCCGAGTCGTTCTTGGGCGAACCATCAACATCTGGTACATTCCTATCGGTCAAGCACAGAATTACATCATCATCTCTCGTTGTGGTATCCTCGTCCACTCCCGGTGTAGTATGGGTTAAATTCATGCAGGTGTTCTGACCTGGTGAGTTGCTTCCTTTCATTCTCCGGCCCAGGTGGTCAGTCCCACGAAATCTCTGGGGGGTCTTTGTTGGCTGGGCAGGATAAGTACCGTGTTGCTACAGCTGCTCGATGAGGCTTCGCTGTGCCATCCACGAACCCTGGTCGGCCTGGCAGGTGGGTGATTGTCGGTACGAGGTGAAGCCGTACGCTGGGTGTCTTTCCCGTATCTGGCAGCATTCGGAATTTCTGGAATCGTGATGAGATGTAGACTAAACTTGAAAGATACACGTCCCTATACCGCGGTGGAGCCACACCCCAACTGCATTAACAATGTCTTTTTGGTTCTTCTTCCTACACATTTTCGCGCGGCTAGTTCAGATTTCAGTGACTCGTGGTACCGGCGGCGGTGGTCATGCGAAATGGCTAGCCAGGAACCCTTGTCAACCTGACTTCCTGCTGACGGTTGGTTGTAGGTGATACACTGCGTGGTACCCATCAGCCACCAATATCTGATGACCCGTTGGGTAAATGATCTCTGACCTCCTGCACGAGCAGGTACCCCGTCTGTTTTTTTTTGGCATTTTTCTGCCTGGTACAACATCCCTGGTAGGCAGCTGGGCACCAGGCAACTATTACTGACGGATTGAATATTTAGTTGTCGACGACTGTCTGTGTAGGAAAGCTTCCGTTCTGTTGTTTGTTTTTTTGCCTTGTCTTATACCATGTCGATGGATGATTTTTACTCTCTTGAATTGCTGTTATTAGTAACCTATCACCTACAAGCAGCCAGGAAGTCCGGAATTTATACCCTTCGCCATTATCGGTAAAGTCATCGTATAAGACAGGTATATAAAAAGCACGAAATTTTCCCCTCATGTAAAATAACACGTGCGTTTTCTGCTATAAATTTTATTTCAAATTAAACTAATGCGCTATTTATTAACATCTATGCGTTACGTTTTGGATTTAGATAATCAAATCATCAAATCCAGTAGTCCACCCTGTCTAAATGCGTCCCATTTTGTTTGCACTGTATTTTTGTCATCTGTTGGTAATGTTATGGATTAGGGTCTTCAGATGCGTCAGGAAGCTCTCTGATCTAGAGGTAGGAACGGAAGGGAAGAGAGAAAGGATGAAGGATGAAAAGGAGAAAAGGCTCGAGATCGATCGCGGATGACGTCAGACTCTCTAGGCGCTCTCTCTCTCAGATCTCGATCTAGCGGATCTCGCTAGTATCAGCTCTCTCTCTCTGTACGGAAGGAAGAAAGAGAGCGAACAGAGAGGAGAGAGAGAGCGGGAGGAAGGAAGAGAGAGAATGAGCGAGTCTGAAGGGAAGGGAAGGAAGAGAGAGAGAGATAGAGCGAGAACGCGAGAGAGAGAGAGAGGGACGGACAAGGAGAGAGGAGAGAGAGAGGAGAGAGAGAAAGACGAGAGAGAGAAAGCTACAGGAGAGAGAGAGAGAGCGAGCGAGAGATGAGAGAGAGGGACGGGACGTAAGAGATCTGAGATATAGCAGAGATAGGTAAGGAAGGAATGCTCTCGGGAAAGAGATGAAGTCTCGCTAGACGAGATAGAGAGAGAGCGATGGGTAGGAAGGTAATCTACGCGAGATATAGAGAACTCCGATAGCTGATATCTCTCTGGAAGGACGTAAGAAGAGAGAGATAGAGAGCGGATAGAGCGAGAGAAGCTCAGCTCTCTAGCGTCTCTGTCTCTTCTCTCTCTCTCTCTCTCTCCTCTCTCTCTCTCTCAGCTCTCTCTCCTCTCTCTCTCTCTCTCTCTTCTCTCTCTCTCTTCTCTCTCTCTCTCTCTCTCTCTCTCTCTCTCTCCTCTCTCTCTCTCTAAATTAAAAAAAATCTAAGCCTGGAAATACTTTGCAGAAATGTTGTAGGATTAATGAAATGATGAAAGATAAGAGATAGGGTAAGATAATCTAACATGAGTCATAGCTAAGCAATTCCAAGACCAGCGTAAACCGGAAATATAGTAATGCTTATATAAATGATAGATTATTAGGATAATGGATAATCAATGACGTAGGTAGCCAAAGTAAATCATGCAAATTATTGTATAAAGAGAAGTTTTAATTATGAACTTTTTGTTTATTTCAGAAGCTATCCCAGTCATCGTAAATAAGCCATTTTTTTCCTAGTCTCGTATATATAAGATTTGTAAAAATAACTTAAATGTACATAGTTTTGATTAAACTCTTTTCAAGTTGAGGTTATGTACATACAAATTGTATAGTAATTAAATGCCTTTTCTAAATAAATAATACACATTATTATACTGTTTTTAGGTATACAAGGCTCTAATTTTGACGAGACTTTTAGTTTAAAATACCTCAGAGTTGGTTTTTCGTATCATTGAAAGTATATCTCAAAGCCAGTCGGAAATTGAGAACTCTGTCAAGGAACGCCGCTGAGAACTTGCATGTAGTTTTATTATATTATACGTCGGCCATGTAGTTCCGTGTATATTTTTTAAATGTATTTATGAGCCATGTTTTGCGAGACGCAAAGATTCTGTCTAACCACATCAAGTTTTCCCGTGATGACGTCAAGATTCTGGTCACGGCGCAAAAATCTCGTTTGCTTATTAGTGTAAACTGGGTTCACATACGTTAACTCCATCTTCTTCTCCAGCCGAGAGCGGCACTTCTTTCAGGACGTTTCGGTTTTCTTCCGCGTTTTAAAATGAAGAGACTTTCGATTTCACGCACTTCTTTCTGGCCGCCCGGTCAATGGTTCGCATTCCGACCTAAGTTAGCGGTCGGGACAAATAGTAAGCGAGTAGATTTTGCTGAAGTTTGATTATAGATTTTCATATTAATGAATCGTGGAGGTTAATTTTGGTTCTGGTGATGTAATAGCAACTCTGCTATTATTGTGTGTGTGTGTGTGTGTGTGTGTGTGTGTGTGTGTGTGTGTGTGTGTGTGTAATACGTGTATAATGTGTGTGTATGTATATAATGTGTGTAAAACGTGTATAATGTGTGTGTAATACGTGTATAATGTGTGTGTGTGTATGTATAATGTTTGTGTAATACGTGTATAATGTGTGTATGTATGTGTGTGTGTAATACGTGTATAATGTGTGTATGTATATAATGTGTGTGTAATACGTGTATAATGTGTGTGTGTGTGTATGTATAATGTTTGTGTAATACGTGTATAATGCGTGTATGTATGTGTGTGTAATACGTGTATAATGTGTGTATGTATATAATGTGTGTGTTTGCATTGAAAGCAACACCTGCAAAGACTTGGCAGTATAGAATTAGAAAGATTTCATATGCGTGTGGACGTCGTGGACGTAGCTATAACTTTCATATTTCCCCAGTTCCATTCGGTCAACATTTATAGTCTTACAGTCGACAGCTTGTTGAGGGAGAGAGTGGGATCTAAATGCCACGGTTCGTGTTTGCTCCGCTCCTTATTGGAGAAAAGAAGTTCGAAATAGATGTTTTATCGATTAACTGATCGCCGTGTTGGTTACGTCACGATTATCTCCCCTGCTTTGCATGTGAACGAGCGGGGGAACTAGAGTTAGATGGTTTGCATAAATATAACATACAATCTGACTTCTTTTGCCTCATTAAAATCCGCTGAAGCATCCAAACAAATTCGATGGAATATATATGACGTATATCAGACAGCTAGACACTGGCGACATTTTTGGGGTTCTCGGGGCAACGTCGGACGAAGCACTGGTTTATTCGACGTATTTTTAACAGTCTTGTCACTTTTGAGCCGATGCAGGTGGAGCAGCATCCCGATAAAACTGCTGACACTCTGGACGTTTTGAAAACCGACGGGAAGACCTCGTTTGGAGCGTGCAATGTGCAAGTCCGGGCCCTGTGTTTCCGTCGATTTGACGGCCTGGTGACGGAGGCGGTGAAGAAACTTTGTTATTACGGGATATCGAGATAATTTAACTTCTTATCCGTGGACACCGAAGATTGCAGGAATACTTGAGGCCAGAGATTCTGAGACAAGTGAAACGTGTATTTTCCCAGTCACAAGGTGGTGGACCTGTCTGTTTACCTAATCCAGCTGTTCAATGTAAACCATTTACTTATCTTGATAGGATTAAAGGCCGGGGTTTTAAATAAGTTGGCGGACAGCCTGCCCCTCTATGAATGACAATAACTATAAAGTTCATAGACGTAGTCTCTCCCCCTCAATTTGGGGTCCCCATGACTTTAAACGCAATGGGTTTTTTAAATCCCATCTACAGTTTACATTGGGAGGTCGGGGGTGATTAAAGGTTGTAGAGCTACAGCCTTTCCAAACTGGTGGACAACAATGTGAGTTTCAGCTTATTTTATACTGACAGATTTTGAATTATTATTATTCGAAATTAAGCCACCCCTCCTTCTGTTTTGGTCCTTTTTTAAATAACAGGTCAGTACTGCTGTACACGGAGACCCTCCACACAGGAGGAGGAGTTACCACTCAAGCCTTTGGCTAATCAGAGCAGCCACCGTTCGCTTTAATAAATTTCTTCTAGGAGTTTCTGTGTATCCGGCGTCTATTTTAAACCTGGTATTCCCGGGCTGTTTTCTTTAATCTGAAACCATAAGCGTTGTTATGCTGCAGTCTAATCCGTCAGGGTTAGGGTTACAAGGCCATAAACTGCGAAGTTCGTGAATAGTGTTTGCGCAACTACGGCAAAGTTCTCGGTCACGAAACCGAATTCCCCACCTTCAAGAGGTCGCAGCCCCGGCAGAATCGGCAGACAGGGGTTTTATGGCGCTTGTGTGTTTTTTTTTGGGGGGGCGGGGTCATCTAACTAAACCACTTACTCCGTGTAATAGTGTGGATGGCCTACAATTAGTAACCGGAATATTTATTGCTTGTTTTCATTATCCTAAAGACCTATAGCGCTCTGCTGTTGTTGTTTCTTTCCTCGGTAAAATGATCGGATCTTTCTTTCTTAGGCTGCACGATGTATCCAGGGCTTCGGGATGTGTAACCGCTGTTTTATTTCCCCTGTCCCGCTCTTAGGGTCCGCTGGGTGCTTCTAGAGGACGGACTGCGCTCACACGGGTTTCGGCTGACTGTTATCGTAGGCAGGTTGGGGGGGGGGATTGTCTCGATTCGTCTGACCCCACGGCGCCCGGCTCGTGGCGGTTCGTTTTAGAATCATCTGGCTTAAGGAAGAGATGTCCGTGTTTCCGGTTTCCGCTTCGTCCGTCTCCACGCCAACCGTTCGCGGTTCCCTCCCCTGTCGCTCTCTTTTCTCTTTGTTATTGCTGACGTAGACAAAAACTAAATAAATGAACAGAGTGGGTGCCCGTGGACAATTCTCCGACGACTTCTTCGGTGGTGGTTTGCCCGCGTTCTATCTATGGTTACAGTGGGCCGCCCGCGGCGATCTGGGATTCGTTCTTGGACGATATCTGCATTGGCCGCCATGGTAGTGGACCGCTGAATGGAACGTCTCACACGCACTGAGCGCCGCCGGCGGCTAACTTTGGTAACACAGGGCTCTCGCAGAGGAATGTCCTCACTTATGCGATGTGTTATTTCGGTGGATTACGTCGAAGTCAGTCGCGTAACCCGACCCCCCAACAAGCCGAATCCCGGTGATTTGGTCGGCAAATGACGGCGCCAGCGCCTGCTTCTGCTACGGAACCCAAACTCCAGTCTAAAATTCTTCGTCTGCAGACGTGGGAGGACACCGGAGATTAGCTCCGTGTTTATGAATGCTAGAATTTCAGCTACTAAACGTAGACCCTTTATCTATTTTCATCTAGATCCCACTAAACTCAAACAGGCAACAACAACAACAACAAAAAAGATTTCTACTGATAATCGGTTCATTTCGGTGTTGTCTAGACGTCGAAGGGAGCAGAATCGACCCCTTCCTTTTCTTTTTGCTCCCGTTTTATGTAATATACTTCACAACAAGTTGCCGTCCAGTGAATTCCACCCGTGTACGAGCTTCGCTAATTCCATCGGCAAACTCTCTCCCCGTTTGGTCAGCTACAATCGATGGTGCAGTGCTGTAATATCAACGAAAGAGGATTGCAAGTGTAGTCTTTGCGAGCTCAATTCGTCTAATCTTACATGTCTTCGTGACAAGGCTGTTTACTCGGAGGTCTGCACCTGGTCCGGACGATCGATCGCCCAGTAGCTAGCGTCGATATTACAAACAACAGAAGTCCCATTCCCAGAACATGACCTCATTCCGTAATTTATCTACAACCCTCTGATTAAACAGAATTGTCATTCTCGACTCTCAAGTTTAATTATTGTTATGTTTGTTGTTTTAGATTTTATTTTTCGGAGGTCAGGGACCTGATGGCCAAAAATTATTTAAAGAAGAAAATTAGCATTTTCATTTTCTTCAGGGTTGTCTGAATCACTCTTTTGATGAGTAGATCGATACGTTCTGTCATACTGATTTAAAACTCTACCAGCCATCCAATAGAATATACAGCTGATGAAACACGTTACAAACTTGAGACGATTGTCTAGTGTGTGCATATTTATGCTGTCATTCGCTTGATCTTAATAAGCAGAGTAATGAGGAACTTTTCAGCAGCAATCATCAGAATTACGTGCGCAGATTTACAAGGTTCCACAATAGTTGGCGTAGACAGGTAGGTCCGTCTCTCAACACTGAAGACTAATTAATGTCAGTGCCCGCTAAGAGTGGTCTTCTCCTGGCGAAGAGATAAATACATACGATACTGTTCTTGTTCGGGCGGGTAATGACGGACCGAGCCCAGAAAATCTGCGAAATGTTTTGTGACACATAAAACCGCGCTACGGTGGGTCATCATGGAGATCTTCAACACCGAATACGGCAGAACCTGTTTCGATTGGTACATTACGTCGAGATCTATATTTTATGGATTGGATGTAGAGTAGGTTTACTTAGGTGCGAAATCTTCATTGTCGTAGCCAACTGTAAAACTACTTTGGAAAACAACCCCTCTCTCTCTCTCTCATCATCATCATCATCATCATCATCTCTTTCTCTCTCTCTCTCTCTCTCTCTCTCTCTCTCTCTCTCTCTCTGCAGAGCAAAAGTAAATTATCTTACAGGAGATTTGCCCCCTATTCTTCATCTTCTCGGTGCTTTAGATATAACTGAAAACAATACTCTGACAAATTCTAAAATATGTCAAAAACATAGATGCTTATTCACAGATATCGTGACCCTTGCACAGCATCAGGTGAAGAGAGGCAATCCCCCCCTGATATTTTATAAAATGCCAGATTATCACTTCATAAAAACGTCGCCATGATCCCTTGCTAACATCCGCACAGGGCTAATCTCATATGCTTTTCAGCTGTCACCGGAATTGATCAAAAGCGACTGATCCACGTCCTAATCTGTTTTAGTAAATCACACTAATGATTTTCCAAATCACAATGACTCTTTGATTGTTCTAAACTCCGACAAAACCCTAGCTGCCAATACGAGTCAATTGAGAAAGCTAATCTTGACAGTGTTGGACAAGCAATGATGCAGTAAAATGAGTCATCTCGCTGCGATGTCGTAAATGCGCTTTGATTAAAGCGCAAGACGACGTGATGGTAAGATAACGTAATTCTTTCTCGACCACCAGATGGCAGTACTGCAGCGGTCAGGTCATAGGTTGACTCTACAGTGGCATTATCTATGATTATGATAATATCACTCGTTTAGTCACGGCTTCTTTCCAACGATTCTTTCCTCTACTAGGATGGAAAAGACTGTTTTGATGGTTTTCCTCTATCTTCAACAACATCAACAATTAGGAAATTTCTAGTTTACTATCCTTTCTCTTGCATAATTTATGCATTTTTGTATCGTATTCCTTTTTTATTATTATTTGTTGTTTTAATTGTATTATTTCTTCATTGATTATTTGAGTGCATTCTATAGAATGCACCCATTTTCTCGCTAGTTTTTCTTTTTATCATCTTCAGTACATCACGCATTTTGATTTACTCGGAGATTTCTTTTCTCTCAACATCAAAACGCGCGGAGGGAGAACAGACGGAATTGATTTCTTCCCGTTGTTCTCATTAGTTTAACGATATTTCTCGAACACGTAATTCACGTCCATGAAATGAGTGCTCCTGTCATAGAGCCCCATCCATAATTAATAAGAACTCGTTCGAACTTGTCCTTAACTAATGCAAACATTTAACTTTATTATGAAAATAAACGCGAAGAATTCTTTTCTTGTTTGCTTATTTTTTGTTGCGGATGAATACATACTGTAAAACACTGCTCCTGGGTCTCCGCAGTAAAGAAATGAACGTGATGAGATTACATCTCATATTAATGTCGGACAGTAAAACAAGTCAAGTCTTTTGAGTTAAAGTTGTCTTACATTTGCGACTGGAACCTACGATTTCCAGTTATTTATTTATTCCTCTAAGGATTTTTTAAATTGAAGTCCTGTCTATTCCTGTGAATTTTGGCCGTTTTGTTGCTGTTATTGTTCCGTTGTTTAGTGCTGAACCTAAATTATACCTACAAACAAACATAAAAAGGGGAGCCCATTTAAGACCTGGCCCTCTTCCGGTGTAAGATATGTAGAACCTGATTTTGTGAGCCCACTTAAGACTTCCGGTGTAATATATATATATATATATAATGTGGAAGATGGTTTTTGGTTCTCCAAGTCGCCCTTGCAGACGGAGGATGTTTCTTAATCTGTGTACCACCATCATGCGGTGCTTTAAATCTTTGTTTTGGCAGGAATTCAAAGAATTAGATATACAAATAAACAAGGGGGAAAAGTAATGGAAACTGAAGGAAGATTTTTTTTTTAGAAATTTCTCTTGGAAATGGAATAGACGGAATTTAAATTAAACTGGATTTCGTTTTCTTTCATTTACTTCAGGATAAAGTTTTGCGGCCCATTTCCTGTCCCCGTGCCAGTGTCGTCATTGCCGTGGATGGGGAAAAACCAGGTGATAATTACGTCGTGGACATAAAAAAAAAAAACAGAAAGAAAAAGAATGAAGAAGTTAATAAAACGAATTATAGTAATTATTTGTTCGTTCTGTGTCGTCCTCCCGTTATCTTTCAGGGTTCCTCGGCAGGGTAACTTTTATTCTGCACCAGTATCTTGGCATAGAGCGTCTCCATGACAACTCATTATAGACCGCTAGTTTGTCTGTGGCATACCACAGCGCCATCTGTTATCCAGTACATACTGCATCAGCGGAAGCCAGCCTGAGATGAGAGAAATGCCTGATAATGGAGTAAACCTTTCACTGGCAAAACAGAATGGAAAAGATGTAAAATCCTGGGTATTTAAAGTCAGCGGCAATAACCAAGAGGATGTTTTATAGAAGGTCCCCCCCCCCTGATTCCTCTCTCTGTGTCGTCTGTGTTTTATTTCTAGGAGCTTAACTAAAGACTGAAACAAAAGAAGATAATAATGAATAAATAACAATCTGTAAATGACATCTCCCCTCCTCCCTGTTTCCAGCTACCGAGCAGCAGGACGGCAATTGGTAGCAAAAGAATCTCTGAATTCTAGTTCAAAGTTTATTAGTCACTTTGTTCAGTGTTTTCTTTAATTTTTGTGATAACCGCATAATAGGAAATCGCTATGCGGCAGGAACGCAGTAAAACTGCTCTTTGCATGTGGTGAAATTTTAAAAAAGCGAACTTGGCCCGAAAGGGGTTAAAATACCATCCGGTGAGTAGAAATTGAAGTGACAGCTTACACCTGAGACCATTTCTCTTACACAGCCCATTCAGCACCATTATTATTATTATTATTATTATTATTATTATTATTATTATTATTATTATTATTATATTATTATTATTATTATTATTATATTATTATTATTATTATTATTATTATTATTACAATTGTTGCTGCTGATGCTTTAACGAGTTTTACTGACAGACGACGATAGCGGAATTTTAGAGAGAAAAACAGGCTTAATATGACCGAGGCAGACGACTTTCTGCCACTCGTCAGCATTTTCATTATACCGTATTTTAATTTTGTGACATCAAATAGCTTTCTGTTACAGAGTTGTGCGGTATTAACTGCAGAGATCGCGTGATTAGGAGGAGCCTGCCAGGTTTTCCTCTCTCTTTCGGGACTGCGCTAAGTTTGTGTCTTTAAAAAATGGAAAAAAAGAGAGAAAGAATTTTAATCTCTTGCGGGTCAGCCAGAGAAAGGATCCAGTCTGCACGAGGCGCTCGAGTTTAAAAGAACTAGCTGATTAAAGCTAAAGGAAAAATAATAATTTGTGTGACTCTCGTTGTCGCTTCCATCGATTATTATCCAGTCTCTTTTATAAGTTAATAGCTAAACCAATAGAGCAGATTCTCTGATATATTCAAAAAAAAAACAAAGACATTTTTGGTACCATTTTCCAGAAGTTAACGTCACAAACAAACAAAGATGGAGGTCCATCGGCTATATGCTAACATATAAAACTACCAATTTTTTTCTAGTCATACGAAGTTCAAATTTAATTCACAGAAATGAATTTCCAAAGCGGTGATTTAGCTTGTTGTTCACATGCCTCGGGGGAAAATATAGAAATAAATATCAATCAGTGTAGAGGGAGCGAGAGGACACCCTAATATCTTCCTTTTTTTAAAATTTAATAACCTGATTTGCCTTTTCTTTTAGCTTTCAACTTGTTTGCTGCCATTGATTGTTGTTTAATTAGATTTTTTATTACTACTACAGAAGTTGTTAGATAAACAATTCATCTACTTCACACACACACACACACACAAACATTAAGAAGCCTTTCATTAATTCATATATTAAGTAATAAAGATCAGTGGAAAAGTATTTTCTGAATGAAATATAATGAAAATCCAGAAATGTGCAACAGAACTTAAATATTAATTACATAATTTTCGTAAATCAAATTAATCGCTTTAAATAAAATAACATTTATTGACTATTTCTAAGTATTTTCAAGGAATATTTCGGCAACGCACTACGGGACATACAGAAGTAATAAAAGTTACAACAGCAAACCCTGGGGTTTACGGTTTTAAAAAAAAAACGGGTAAGGAGAGATATTTAGCATCATTAATATCTGTTCGTTGTACGTAAATTGAAGGGAAAGCACTCTAGATAACTAATTTGTAGTGCAGACTTAGTTATGTGCTCTTTAAATGGTTTCTATACGACTACTAACAATTAATCGCCTTTTCCCTTTTAGTACTGTTCACTGAGTATTCTTATTCTTTAATTTCCCTACAGAATCAACAAAATGGCTATTAATCCGTTTTATAGAGTATACAAGAAAACAATTTACATTATCGAGTCTTTATCAGTACTGTTTCCTCTTTTCAACGCGCGCTCACGGTGCCTTCATGCATAGTATTGAGACTGTCGATGAGAGTCTCTTCGATGGAGGTCTGATTATAGATTAACAAGCTAAATGGGCTCCGATTATCCAGGCATTCCCTGCCATCCTCATAAAGCAGGGTGACTGTAGCACTGCGCTGGGTAAAAAAGAGGGCGAGCGCATATTCAGTAGCTGCCCCTGTTAGGTCTCCATCTAACAAGTAACCGATTCCTTGATAAGATTCCGTGGTAAGGTCGTCACTTTCTGGGGGTTTATCGTTATTTTGATCCTTGATGAAACTTTTTATTTTTTTTTATTTTTTGGATGTTTGGATAGATTAGAGCTTTGCGAAAGACCATCTAGTTTACTCTCTACGTTCCCTGGTAACTGCTCTTTATAGTACTGAGCTTCCACCCCGAGTCTCTGCTTCATCTCTGTGACGGCGTCACCGCCGTCTTCGAGTTTTAGGCTACACGCCACTACCCCTACTTCTCTCCCGTCTACAGGAGGCTCTGCTACACTCCCTATTCGCTACGGCCTGTCCCCTGTCCAGGCGCTTCTCTCTTTTAACCCTGCCTCGATGGCATTAATCCTCTCCACGTTAGGGCCACCTGACGATATATTACAGAACACACCTTTTAGATCCAAGGTCAGGATGCTCTAAACCCGTTTCGAAATTAACGGTATTCTATACTGACTGCGTCCCACCATAGCAAATGGTCAGTAAATCTCTTCCTTTACGTTCTCCGATACTTCCGAAAGTTTTCGATTGTTTTAACATATTCTTCGTCTCTCAGAACGGGCGTTATTCAATCTCCACCTGCCTGCAATTCTAACCTGGAAATGATCCCTCCATGGAATAATCTTGATTGCTCTATTCTGTAGGAGCGGGGTAAGTTTATTGCTAAGATAAACACTCTCTCTCTCTCTCTCCTAATAGCTACACTTCACCTAATCGAATAACTGGTGTACGACTTAACATCAGCCGTTTATTCTAAGTGCTGGGCACAGATTTTGCAGCTAAACCTGTCCTAACACCCAATGATTAGTAACCGAACCCCACATCGAAGTCGTGATTAAGGATGCAGTGAAAGTTGTCTGCTGATCTCACACCGTCAGCAGAGTACGATTGTAGAGGCCAGCTAGGATTATTTGCCAGTTCCAATAAATAACATAAATTTTAAAAAAATAATAATAAGTAACAAATCCTTTTGTAATACATCAATAGGTGTATATTTTTTTAAAGTTAAAAAGCAGAGATTTAGTGAGTTTAAACTAAATTTAGTCATTTAGAGATGCTGTCTCACTTTTACTCGAGGTAAATGGTCGGAGTAAACGATGCTGGTACCTCGATGGACCATATCGCTGCAAAAGGGGGCTACAGCAGCAGAATTGGCGGATTTTTAGCCTGCAGTGGAAAACCCCTCTTTACTCCACAGCCAGTGTATCCGGCCCGAAATGTTCCCTTAACAGTATATGTGCCATGCGAAAACCACAGGTAAGAAACGCTACCAATTTTCAGGTAACTATTCTCGCTTCCCTCCAGTGCCGGATTTAGGCATTAGCTAAACAAGCTACAGTTTAGGGCCTCATAATCCGCGGGGGGGCCTCAAAAATGTGGGAAGACGTGTAAAAATGTGTGAATGGGGCCTAAAGAACTGCTACCATGGTGCGGGAAACCAGCGTGACGAAAAATCTCCATTAACCCTTCCCGCGGCGGTGTTCCGTTTCAGAAACGTCTATATTTTTAAATGTGACTTAATTGTCAGTGCGAGCAGATCTGGAACACCATGCATTATACGTCTGGCAGAGATGTATAGAAATATTGAGAGCATGAACCTTCTCTATCTTTATATTGTTGCACATAATATTAGTATACATTTTGCTGCGGCCGTGAAAACAACAACGTAAGTTCATTTCCATATATTTATTTTACTAATTGAGTTAAATAATTTAAATTTAGTGTTTAGCTTTCTTTTATAATGCTATGTGAATAGATAGCAAGAAAATCTAAAATATTAACGTTTTCTTATAGTTACGTTTATTTATATGGTGTTCCCCAGATGGAACACTGTCATAATAGCGTTACTATATAGGATATTTTACATGAATTTTGGGATGGTAGGCTTTTCATTCACTATATGTTTTATTATACTTTATTTACTTATAAATTTATTTAAAAGGTATACTGAAGGAACTGTTTCCGAGTTTAGCATAGTAATAAATAAACTTGTAAACCTATAGGCTATAACCTTATATTTTATACTATAATTTTGTTCAGTTAATTCAATCATTGCATAATTTAAGCTTAATAATAATGTATAATTATGTTTGATTGTCTTATGGTGTTTTATTCATCTAGTGTTCCCTAATGTGGAAACAATATTACGACTATTCTTATGTCTGATGGTAATAAATTGTTCAGGAGAAAGGTCATTTTCACAGCTAAAGAGAATCAAAGATGAACTGAAAGCAACCATATCTCAAGAACAACTGTCTGCACTTAGCAACATGTGCATAGAAAGCGATAAGCTGCGTAGCTACCAT
Organism: Nautilus pompilius; assembly: GCA_018389105.1. Taxonomy (NCBI): domain Eukaryota; kingdom Metazoa; phylum Mollusca; class Cephalopoda; order Nautilida; family Nautilidae; genus Nautilus; species Nautilus pompilius. The sequence continues at coordinate 1,869,454 of JACATO010000347.1, read as the reverse complement.
CTGAGGACACAATTCATGAATTTGCTTTTGGAAAGTCAAAAAAGAAAATGTTTTAAGTTGTATCTGATATCATTTCTCTGATTTTGCAAACAAGTTCATTATTACTTATATTAATAAAAGTGATCCTGATTAGTTATTTTGTCAGCATTTTGTATAATATTAATGTATGTTAAAATTATTTTAAAAATTACATTTAAGTATTGTTTCCAAGGTATACTATATTATAATCTATGATAGAGATCGAACCAACCAAATGATAAATATGTAATCAGTAAATGCATTCATTTGAAAATAATTTGTATTTTACACTTTAAATGCCTTGCTATTAAATAATTAAAAAGCATATATGTTTTCGATTTTTGTGAGACCTTCTGGTGTAATTTCTTAACAAGGGGCCTCCAAGCTTTATATAGCTTAAGGGGCCCCCTCCCCAAGTCTAGATCCGGCATCGCTTCCCTCCCACCCCATTACGAATTCTCTGTTTTTGTTGTTTGGTGAATGAGTGAAAAGAACATTTCCAAAAGAAATCCTAACTGGCAGAATAGTTAAGACAATTACCGATGTTATTTACGACCTTCTTGCGCCTTGTTTTTCATACCTGCCCCTTGCTTTGCCATTTCTGTTTGGCCACCAGCACAGCGGGAGTGCGGCACACGAGAAATACGTGACCGCCGAGTGCAGCCTGGGTAAACTCGCCTCCTCTCGTTCGAACTGGCTAAGTAACGTGGAGAGTCCAAGCCAGTCTCTGCTAGGCTCCTGGCTGCGCGGGGTCAGGGTTAGTGATTGAATTCTGAACGGCGATGACTGTCAAAAAAAAAAAAATTAAAATACTTCTGGCATATTTCGTCAAACGTGGAAAATATTTTTCTTCGGCTACCTGTCGGCTGGAGCTGTGACAGCCTCGGTCTGAGGTTATCAGACGAAGTGGCGCTACGCAACTCGGTGCTTGTTAGATTCCTTTTCAAGGTTCCATGATATTTTTAATATATAAAAAACATTATGAATTTTTGTTTTTTTATAATTTTTTTTGTAAAAATTTTGTTGCTCAATGTTACGTAAAAAAAAAACAAAAAAACACTACATGTGAGCACGTGACATACCTGGATTATCTCCCCTTCTCGGTGTAGTCTGTTGAGAAAGTTCTGCGGTTTTTCCTGTATTGTTTAAACATGGAATGATGGATTTATTCAAAACGAAGAATTTTAAAATGCAAATAAGAAGCGAAAAGATATTTTCAAAATCAAACAAATACTGTAATTCTCAGGTTTGTTTGGTGTTTCATTATTAAACAAAACAGCAAGAGGATTTCTGAACCTTCAGCGCGCTCCTGGTATCCTTTGGTGCTGTCTTTTTTTCTTAGTGTTTGTGCGTTCGTCCAGCCGGGTTTTTGAAAGGAATCAGGATATCAGTTATTTAATCTGATCGATTAGCTGTCCTGCTAGAGAAAAGGTCCTTTCACTGTACAACGATTCAGCGTCTAGTCGCACATCTCAACAGCTATTCTTCTTAACGCATCAAGTAAATTTCTTCCTTTCTGTCTAAATAACAGCTTTCCAAGAGATCCCATTTCGGAGTTTTTATTGTTGTTTTTGTTTGGATTAGCGCGCACCTTTTTTACCGGATCGCCCGGCAGATCAGCGCTTTAATTCAGCTATTGCCGGTTATAAACTACATCAGCCCTCTCACTGTATTTGTAATTTAAATTGACCTAAGGACCGACCTGCTTCTCTTTGAGACGTCTGAGCTCCTGGCTGTCACTTCTTTAATTGTTTTCTTCCCCAGGAAATTATGAAAGGTGGACGAGGGGAAATTTTTATTAAATTTATTTGAATCGAACTATTTAATTTTTTTTCTTAATTTGCTTCTTAAGAATAAACCCATTTATACCTGTTAGACATCCACACGAGCGTATAGAGCTGGACAATCCTCATCGGAGAATGTCAACTCCTCCAGCAGCAGTCTAGGAGAATTCCCAATTTCTGATTGGAACTGTTCACAGAGATCCAGCCGTACGTGACAGCAGCCAGCTTCCAGTAGCATTTGAACCCCCTTGAATCGTGCAAGCACCCTGCAAGTTCACCTAGACAGCTTTCTGTACAGTTGATCGAGGGATGTTCAGTTCACTGGATGGATGCACGTCGAGGCGATTTCCGTGGGATTCTTATCACATGTATCCTCGATGATTGCCACAGTTTATTTACTTATATTATCCCCGCCCCTCCCCGATCGAGGTCTATCCGTCACTCACCCAGTCTTTTTTACATTATTTAAACTACTTTCTGACCGTGGCACATCTTTCTGCTAATGAACAATGGACCTATTCTTATAGCCAACAATATCGTTTGGCCTTTCTTCTACTACCACCATTTTCAATCGGTTTTAGATTTCAGATGTAGCCCGAATTAACATAAGGAAAAATCCATGATATGTATCCGTTCGTGTGCTTTTCTACTGTTTGTCTCTATGATGTGTACCTCAAACTTTGCACCTACTTTACACACACCCTCTATCTACGTTACTATTATTATTAAGTTTCCACTCACCAGTTGGATTACTTATTAACGTTTTTTTTTTCCTTAGCGACAATGCTAGAATTTTGGAAGCTTGACTCTGTTGATATTTGCGTTTTTTCAGTAATGCAATGACTTCCACGTTAACGTAGCCACCGACTTGTTTTGCTAATAAATCTATCACATAAGGAATCATGGCTCAAGATCAAGTGACGATCGGAGAGTCTACGTACAACCGGAAATAGCGCGAGTCTAAAGGTCTGCTACACATGCGTCCTTCGTAGTGTTTGGTGCGTACTAAAAATAGAAATAAAATTAAACAGGAAAGCCAGAGCCTGAATGTCCGGATTTCAATTTGTAATCTACAGTAATGAACAAATGTTTTACCTGGGCTAAAAACACAACTACTTGCAGATCACCCGTTCAGCGAGTTGCAAAAGATTTTATTCTGAAACAATCCTGTCATAGTTTGGAATACTTTTACGCCATTGTTTTCTTCAAAATGGCGTCTGGATGAAAAGAGGAAACAATTAATCATCGCTCTTTCATTGTGTTAATTACATTGTGCACAATTTATTTATGCACATTATCTCGGTTGATTGACTTCATACCAATTAATACTGCTGTTTATTATTTATTTTGCTTACTTTTTTCTATCTCGAAACTCTTATAGTGTTCTTAATAGACTTATTTTTATGATAATTATTCCAAATGATTCTTTCAGTTCCAAAATCCAAAGTAAATGTAATTTACAAAGCAGTGCGTCGCTGAAGATATAATCTCAATTCGCTTGATGTGAGATACACACCTACTGTTAGTGCCAACTTGTTATAAAATGTTCGGAAAGTGAGTGTGAGAGAAGTAGAATATTTAACATTGTTTCTGGGGGTGGTTGTACGTATTCCTTTAACTCTGAAAGCAACCATATGGTAAACGAGATTCCCTTTTATCCTCGTACGTCCTATCAGCCCCGTTCACTGATTATCAGTGGTTCTTACGCCTGATTGGCGCTCGTCTTATCGGACCGAATGTTAAATATTGTTAAAAACCCAGCCTCCATTTATCACGAAGGGATATCATGGCTCTCTACTTTCTGATTGTAGTCTGCGCTTTGGCATCTGCTAGTGGTGAGTATTTTCCAAATGATCCCACGTCCACTCTCATCCATTCCAAGGAATTAGTTTCATTTGAAAGACATGCGTTCACGCAGCACTAGCTTCGCGGCATGGCGACTTAAAGCACACTTGGTGATCAGTGAAAGGATTAAAATCCAATGAAGGGTTCAGTGTTGAATTATAAACGTAGCTAACATAAAAAGTTAGGTCGTCTAAATTAGCGTGATTTTGGCTGGAAATAAATTCAGAATAGTTAAACGAAGTCATTTGCAAGATGTATCCAGACCACTAGCCCACAGAGAATCGGATCTCGTAGCGGATATAGAACACCATCAGCTGTTATCGTGGCGGGTTGGCTGCGTCTAGGTAGACGTAGCTACTAAAGAAACTAAATGTTAACAATAAGTGGACATCAGTCATCGGATGCTTTTGTAATACCATGCTTTTCTTTTTTAAGATGTTTTTTTTTATCTGTAGCCTGTATTTCCGTGTGGCGATAGAAGGGACATGTTGTCATTCCCACTAAAGCTAGGCGACGAATAAAGAAAGAACTTTCAAGTATTCTTGTTTTATGCCATCAATTACAAATCAGAATTTAATTTTGCAATAACGAGATCGTTGTTTGCTATGGAACCGTTTATTTACAGTAGCCAACTTTCTGCCAAATCAAAGTGTCTTTTTTTCAAATTGTGTATTCGCTTATACACTGAAGATTCTTGAAAAAAATCAGAATGACGTAGCAAAGTGTCACTGCAAGAAAAGTCATTAGGTTCAAAGGAATATATCAGCAAAATATGATTTACATCAGGCATTCAGCTTAATCTGATCAGTCTCAAACCAATGACACTGTGATAATTTTCTTATTAACTCGCATTGGAAATTAAATTTTATTGTTGTTATTACATGGATTGTCAACCAAAAGAATGCGACTTTCAGATTTTCTTTGGTCTGCTGACTGGAATCATAATAATTGTCATTCGATGCAGATCCTCTGCCTTTCTGATAATTATTCTGGTGTCTCAAGGCTTGTTCACTCCTTAACCCTGTTATCCAATCTCTTTTTTCTTCTATTTTTTCCTTGCTTTTTAGAATTATTTTGCTCGCACTATGCTTGCAGCAACTGCTGTTTGTGCCTTTACTTATCTTATTCACGTCTGCAGCCGCTTTATTCGTGTAATATTACTTCAGCATATCCAAGATCTCCAATTTTTTAAGAAAATCTTAAAATCGTAACCGTAATATTCAGCAGAATTTGTCTTTTCAGTTTCCTGCTCGGCCAGGACTGAGTCATAAACCACATTCATTCTCTCGTCTTTGCAATGACATCTAGAAACAGATCTGGATTTTTAAAATTATCTGAAAGCAAAAGTTTATGAAAATTCCCTGAAAAAATATTTTTTCTTTGTGGGTGACTGCCACGGAAGCGAAATCACATTCTTCTATTTTGTCTTGTTACGTTTCTGATGAACGATTCTTCCGACTCTATCTCATTATCTTTTGGTTTGTAGCCGAGAAACTGGATATATGGAGTTTTATTTTTGGACTAAGAAATGCAGAGTGTGGGGTACCTACCATACAACCTGATGTCCGTTCGCTGTACATTGTTGGAGGGGTTGAAGCGATCAAACACAGCTGGCCCTGGATGGTAAGGAGGAAAAGCTATTCTTTTTCTGTTTTTTGTCTGCTACAGTACAATAGAGAGCAACTGTGAGTTAAACTTGGCACACCGCTCCACCGGGAAGCAGTGACAGAGTGATGGGTAGAAAGGTTCTAGCGCTAAGAAGAACGTGTGTTTGCACCCTAAAAGGTGGAAGAACTTTACTTATCTGTCACGACAAGGTCTTCTTATTCACTTCTGCTGGGTCAGAGCGTTCAGGACGAGTTAATCTAAAAAGGATGTCAGCCGAAGAGTCGTTGAGAAGAGGTTAAAATCCTAATAAATTACTGCCTAAACAGTGTCCTACCGACAATATTAATTCATTTTGCTTCACTGATGTCGCTGATTCATAACCAATTTTCTCTTTCGAATTTTAATCTGAATTCACTTTGTCGCGGAAGCATCTCTCTCTCTCTCTCTCCCCTAACGTAAAGAATGTCGTAACTATGGTAACGCTATCGAGCGGGCAATGGGTTTGAAAATCCATTTTGGATGACCGCTAAGAGTTCGTAATATTTACATGACATTAAATATGAGGAATACTCGTACTGTATAAAGATGACCTCTTGGATTTTTATGGCGGGCAATAGAGTCAAATGTAAATTCGATATCTGTTGTTTTGTGTCATCTGAAAAACTGCGAAAACATTTTGATTGAAATAAAGATTCGGTCTCAAAACAAGTTTTGAATCCCTTCAATTACACTGAACAACAATGATTTTGCCACTGGAACACTATCATGCTTACTTAAGCCTTAAAGCTGTGCTGTTACATCATGGTAACAAAACACCCTCGGTTCCTATAGCTCATGCAGTTGGCTTGAAAGAGGCATACGAGTCGATGGAACTTCTTTTGAAAGTTACGAGTTATTCGGATCATAAATGGAAAATTTGTGGTGATCTCAAAGTTATTTCTCTCCTCCTCGGATTGCAGCTAGGGTACAAAAAACACGTGTTTCTTGTGTCTTTGGAACAGCTGTGATGGTGCCAACCATTACACTCGAAAATACTGGCCTATGCGACAGGAACCTATAGTTGGTAGGTACAATGTGCAACATATGCCATTGGCAGACCCTCAGAATGTCTACCTTCCACCATTTCATATCAAACTCGGCCTTATGAAAAACTTTGTCAAAGCCATGGATAAAGACGTTGATGGCTTCAAGTACCTAAGAGAAAAGTTTGGCGCTGAAGAAAGTGAAGCTAAACTCAAAGAAGGAATTTTTGTGGGGCCCGAAATTCGAGAACTCACGAGTGATGACAGGTTCAAAAAATAAGCTGAACCCACTGGAGTTTGCAGCATGGGAAGCATTTATTTTAGTTGTACAGAACTTTCTTGGCAAATATAGAGCTGAGCACTATGCTGAGTATGTGGAAAACATGCTAATGGAGTATCAGCGAATGGGGCCAGGATGTCTCTAAAGATATATTTTCTGCATTCGCATCTTGATTTTTTTCCAACCAATCTAGGGGTTGTCAGTGATGAGCATGGTAAAAGGTTCCATCAAGACATATAGGTGATGCAAAGTAGATATCAGGGCAAATTCAATCCCAAAATGGGTGATTACTGTTGGTTCCTCCAAAGGGAGACTGATTCCTCACATAAGCGCAAGAACAAGTGTCTGAAACATTTTGAACATTTGGAATGTACCTACTATGTAAGTTAAATGCGTTCCATATCTTCCATACTGCTTTTATCAATATTTCTCGTGCATCTGTTGTCGGATCATGGCAAATATGTTTCACATTAAACATTTGAATACCAAATATTGTTGTTCAAGCTTTATATAGTTCATATAACAAGTCATAATATAGCGTTAGTGATGAAATTTCTCCTGATGCATATCTCAAAAACCTGACGTCCCAGCCAAATTCTGACTTCAGATTTGAAATCAGCACCCAAAATTTAGCTAAGATCACCCACATTTTGCTCAGTGGCAGACAAAAAAAATTTCATTTTGTTGTCCACTGTTATCATCAAGGTTTGTTTTTGTTGTAGAGCAAAATAGAAAGAAAAAAACAACCTTAGTTAATTAACTGAGTATTTCATATTAAAAATATTACCATTTTGGTCGATTCACCAAGTTATGATTACGTATATGTGTGTGTGTCTCTGTGTGTACTTTTAGGCTCAAATGAGATACCATGGCTATCACATGTGTGGCGGAAGTGTAGTGGGTCGACGTCACATCCTGACAGCAGCCCATTGTGTAGAGGGGTGAGTATGTCTCTGTGCGAACAAACTTCCTCATTGCTGTTCTCAGACATTAATTTACGGCACTTACATAAATGATTAAATACGAATTGTTATGTGCATCGGAAATCTGGTTAACAATGCACCGGGTTTGTTTGTTTGTGACTGAGAACGGTTTGGAATGCGGTATTATTCTATTCTGGCTGGCCATGTCTGGTTTTAAAGTGGAATGGCCGTCTTCATTGGTCTTTTTCTCTCTCTCTCTCTCTTTTTTTAAAGGACAAATACCGGCATATTTTTGTTTGTTTTGTGTTTTTACAAGTTTAAAATTAGGTGAAGCGTGTCAAAATAATTCTTATTGGGGTGCAACAAACAATCACTAACAATCGACAGGAACATTTGAGTAAGAGATATTAAATCGGTTTCATCAGGAAATGATCACTATTGCGAATATCCGCTAATCACGTGACTGGCATTCGATTCCGAGGACAGCCAATCGTAGTTTCTCTCTCTCTTTTTTTCTTGAAACTTTCGATGAAATATAAAAAAGTTTTCTGAAAAATGCATCGCCCACTCTTTAATATATATATATATAAATTTTTTTCTTCTTCTTCTTCTTCTTCTTCTTCTTATTATTATTATTATATTATTATTATTATATTATTATTATTATTATTATTATTATTATTATTATTATTATTATTATTATTATTATTTGCATTTACGTTTATAGGAATATGGCAAAACCTTCAAGCTGGGAGATCCGTCTGGGAGTGCATTACAAGGATAAGACCGATTCTAACACTCAATCATTTCGTGTTAGCCGTATTATATCCCACTCACGGTTCAACTCGAAACAGATTAGCAACGACATCGCCATCATGGTAGTTAACAAAGATATTGAGTTTAATAAATACGTTCAACCAGTTTGTGTTGCACTCAAAAGCTACAAGGTAGGGGAAATCGCAGTGTCTACCGGCTGGGGTAGTACAGCGGGTAAGTTCTCTCCCAACTGCACCTAATCATTACATGTTTGAGTTATTATTCATGTTATCAGAACCGACTTCCGATGAAAGTTTCCAAATTTTTCTAAAGAATAATTTGTTTAATGGCTATGCAGATCACTTTGCACTTAGGTGATGGACTTGCGCTAATTTACAATGAAATAATCTCCGAAATTTGTAATCCCCTCAACAACAAAAAAAACTGAAAAATAGTTCTACATTTCAAGCTTAAATCTACTTTAAAATTCTTATTTGAAAACAAAAAAAATGTTCCGATTAAGATTTTGATACACTGTCAACAAAATCTATTGCCTATTATCCAGTTGTGAGGCACTGAACTTTTAAAAATCTTTTAATGCTTCTGAAACAGCAGCAATGTTTTTTTTTTTTTACATTTTATAAAATACTTTTCGCCACCACGCACTCTTTAGGTACAGGAAGTAACTCCGTCTTACGCCAGGTGGCAGTACCTATGATTGATCCAAGAACATGCAGTAGCCTGCTTGGGAAAGGTTTTCTCCATCCATTAATGAATTGTGCCGGATATCTAGCAGGCGGAAAGGACGCTTGTCAGGTAAAATTTCACATTTGAACATAGTGGAAAGATTACGAAAAAAAAGCGTTTTGGCCGCATAACGAATAGTTACATCTTCTGACGCCCGCCATATATACGTATAGCGTACATTATGTACATATGTATACAGTAATTTAAAAGGAAACCGTCAAAAGAGTACAGTGACTGAATGAATACTAAAAAAAAAAAAAAAAAAAAAATGGACGAAAGGGTTAGGGTTAAAGTAAAAGTGAAAGTCTATTTCTAGGCTAGAAAATATCACCGTGACACTGATAGAGTGTGGATAGTGGAGTCAGATAATACATTTATGGTGGAAAATAGACGACTCTCGGTCGCTGCTGTCACCGTCACGGCGGTAACTCGACGCTAAAATGGCCGCCTACCACCAGGTTCTGTCTCTCTCTCTCTCTCTCTCTCTCTCACTCTCTCTCTCTCTCTGGTCTTAAAAGTACCCGCTATTATCATTTTATCTCCGAGAAACCCGACGGCTACAAAGAGCGGAATATTGTTGTGAAAAGAACAAAAAAATTTTAAAAAAAATAAACTCTCTTCTCTCCGCTGTAACTTATTTTCTTATTATTTATTCTCAGTGATTTGTATTTTCCTTCTTTTTGTTAGAAGAAATTACTTTAAAGAATAAATCATTGAACTAACAAAATATCCTAAAGCTATAAGCACTTCTCTTTCTATCGGCTTGTGGCCGCTAAACTGAAATGGATAAATTCTAGAAGCTGCTTTTTTGTTTGTTTGGTTATTTTAATGTTCAGACTTCGTTTTGACCGGTCCATCTATGAGACTGAATCTTATACGAAACAACGACTACAGAATAACTAGAAATTTCTGCATACAAAACGTCGCCTTATACATAAGTATAATATTTAAAGGATTTTCTTCTATTTTGAATTCTTGCTTCAATATATTTCTCTGCTTATCTATAAAAGTAATTTTTTTTTTGTTTATTGTACAAGTAACTATATATATATATTGTTTTTCTATTTTAGGGTGACAGTGGCGGTCCGTTGGTAGCTTTAACTAACGGCAACTGGTATATAACAGGCAAGTAGTATATTTCTTGGAGTCCGATAACTGGCAGAATAATTTAACTTAAGGGAGGATTCAGAAAATAAATTAAGTTATTAATTAAACATTTATCTAATAGCTTATCTTATTAATCTGTAAGTCAGCCAGTTATTTGATCTATTACTTTTTCACTAAATACTTTCGTACTAACTCATTAATAACAAGTTGTTTGTCATCTTTTGTAAGTTCTACACTGCATAAAAACTAATAATAATAATAATAATAATAATAATAATAATAATAATAATAATAATAATAATAATAATAATATAATAATAATAATAATAATAATAATAATAATAATAATAATAATAATAATAATCAAATAAAGTAAAACATAAAACCGTCTTTTTTCTCAAAATTGTTACCTGTTGAAGCTTTTGTGGCTTTGTGATTCCTTAAAGAAGAGAAGCTTTGTCTTTAGCACTACCATCTATCCTCACAGAAGATTTCCATTAAAAAATCGCAAAGCTCTAATAGAAAAAATTATAGGGAAACTATTGAAATGCTTGTGTTTAAAGAGAATTACTGCTTCTACATTATTTTTTCATACAGTATTATTACAATGAAGTTGCTAAAACAGTTTTCCGCTATCATATTGAAAAAGGCACCAGAAAAACATTTTTTTCGTTTTTGTTTTGGCTGTTTGTTCAGTCAGTTTGGAACAGCGGAAAGCAAATTGAAAAAATGTTGTTTCTGTAAAACTAATTTCAAAAAACCCGGCTCTCCTGCATAAGCTTCTCCCGGGTTTTACGATTTTTTTTTTTTTTTTACCCCTGGCAACAAAGAAACCTTTGTGTAAGTTGGCCATGGTGATGACGTGGGGATCACAGATGACCTATAAATTGAGACCGCAGATAAAACAGGATAGCAGCCAAAATCACAAGTAAACAAACAAAGCTATGGTTATCTTTATAAATGTCCTTTCTTTTCTTTTTGATTTTTTTCCTTCAGGAATAACAAGTTGGGGTTACGGATGCGCAGAAGCTTCGAAGCCCGGAGTGTATACTAACGTTGCAAACTACCACTCATGGATTACATCCAGGATATACATGTAAACAAGTCTGCTCATCCATAGATGTGTAACGCTGAATAAAGTATTAAGGAGAAACACGTTTGGTTTTTCCTTTCTTCCTTTTATCTGGAGGTCTGAATATTCTTTCCTCGTTCCGACATCTCATTTTCGATCATTTAAAAATAATAAAAAAAACAGAATGAATGAATACACAATGTAATTAATGTACAAGAAAGAGGGGGGCGTAACTAACCTATGTCACGTGTCCACAGGCTTAATGGTGTGTGAAGCCGTTGATGACTTTGTGCAAATCCAGGAACAACTTCACCAAAAATAAAGAAAGAATGAAACCTATACGTTCATGTAAAAGAGGTAATGCTGAATGTCCTGCTCGAGCATAAGCAATACGTCAAGGTTAGACTCAGATGAATATTTATGTAGACAAACTTCCGTTTGTCGTGATGAACGCTGGCGTTTCGAGGATTTACGGAGAAATTATCGTCGGTAAAAATATTATTTTGAAAAATTAGTGTTCACCAAAATCACGTTCTACTGTTTTGTTCTGGTCTGCGATTGTACATTATTACCTACCAGAAAACTACATTTAAACAAGATAACTTGTTTTATTTGTTTGCTTGATTTACTTTAAAAAAAAACAAACACCATTTTCACATAAAGTTTAGTCGTGGAAAAATTAAGAGCTTCAGGAGTTGCTTCCCCTTTAGTATGGCTGCCAAACGGATATTTTTTTTGTTTTAGTATCATTCAAAATATAAACAAATATCATTATAAATTTGCTTTTTTAGTTTTAATGAATTACGAATTTAAATTAAAATAAGTATTAAAATAATATATAAATTAAACTAAAATATAAATAAGCAACAGAAGTTGAAGTTTCAAATGTTATAATGCTTTAAGATGCTAAGAGTTGTTTCCCTCTTCAATAATGCAAAGAATAAGGGTTATAAACAGATTTTTGTTCCAAAAAAGTTTTAAAATAAATTACACGTATGTATGTGTGTGTGAAGGGAAGGAGTTAATGTTATAAATGGATTGTAAATGCATACATATAATAACTTCCTGTGTGATACCAAAAAAGAGAGGATTTCCTTCAATTTGTCCTACAAGTTCGTTCTTCTTTTGTAGTGATTTTCTGAATGCCAGCATAAAATTACGGTCACATGCCAGAGTCAGTTAACGGGTTGTGATATTATTGTTGTGTAAGTCTAACTGACAAAGAAGTTGGAAGGCAAGACCAGCCAGAGAGTAGGTGGGGTTAGGGTAGTTACCCGGGGCCTGACCCACCCGTAAATGATAATGACATACCATATGAAGAGCCCGCATTCTAGTTAACCGAAAGCCAGCCTCGGCCCTCGATGAAGAGCCGAGTATCACGCGTGCAATTTATGAAAGCTAAATTTGCTTTCTTCAGGAAGTCAACTTAATAATAATAATAATAATATAATAATAATAATATAATAATAATAATATAATAATAATAATAATAATAATAATATAATAATAATAATAATAATGAAACATTTAGGAGGCATGTGAGAAATAGGAAATAAAATCAACTGTAAGTAAACGTTTTTATTTGTTTCCTATAATGAAGTACAAATTACCTCAACAGAAAGGCTACAGAATAACTGCATCATTAGCCTCCTCACTTTTCCACTTCTGTATCAGTGGCAGAGAGTTGACCATCTCCTACCCGGGAATTTCCCCTTAAAGTCGGGTCATTTCCGTTGGCGCTTCTCAGTTGAAGGGAGATAGCAATACAGACAGAAACGTGGTTCCTTCCCTTTAATGTCCATTTTATAAAAAATGGATTAAGCACAAAAAGATTCGTTAATTAATGTTTAAAATACTTATTACTGCTTAATTACGTTAAAAAAAACCAAACGATTCCTTATCCGCAATCAAACTTCGACATCATTTTCTTGCGTTTCTGGTGAGCACAGTTAGTTCATATCGGTTTCAGATTACCACAGTACCAGCTGTGCAGTCTCAGGCTCGAGATTAAGTCCTTTGTAACTTGATTACTTAAAAAAATGGAAAATGAAGAGTAGGAATCAATCCTCGGTCTACCGGTGTTGAGCGACATTGACGTAATCTAATTCAAGCCTGGAAAAGTAGAAAGATAAAGAGAACATTTTGTTAGCAAAAAAAAGTACTTAACTTCTTAGTCTTGTAACTTTTGCTTCCTTTGTTCAAAAGGCTGTAATTCCACTTAGTTCAAGACAAAAATGGAACACAAGCTACGAGCTAGGATATTTAGAGTTACATGTTTACATATGTGCTGTAGCCTGCAGGCCGTTTTTCAGGTAAGATGAGACTTCCCAATAAAAATATCGTTCAGCCCCTCCCCGTTAGTGTCTGTGGTATGTGACCGATTAGATTCAATAAAAGAAGTTGTGTTTCGCATCACGGTTCGAAAACTAAATGGCCTTTCTGCAATTTATTCGACAAATTTCCCCTCCTTGTACCATAGCACTGTGAAAGGATGTACGAATGAAAAGCTATTATCCCCTGAAAACGGATTTCGCAAATAAACCGGATTAATTAAATAATTTTTAAAGAAAATTAAATGTACATATCAGCATTAAAAAAAAAATTTCTTGAGGAATATTTTGGATTCTCTGAAGGCTTGCAAACATTCCGGATAATCTTTTATAAGCATGGGATAATAATTTAAAAGGGGGGCTCCGCTTATAAGGTACGATACCAATACATTTGTTGACACTTCTTAAGTATATGCACGATATTCTAGAGACAGTGCTACATACATTTAAATTGATCATTTAAAACTCTTTTAATACAATATATTTTAATACTATTCCTTTTAAAGAAAACCAACCAACCATTTAGGTGAGACTGTAAATATTTTAAATGGCTTACATAAAGATAAAATGATAAAATAATAATAGTGGTAACCGTATTATGGATGGGGAATAGTTTGTTTCGATAAAAAACAATCCAAAATATTTTACTGGCAAACAGCTGGATAGAAAAGTACGATGACCAAAACAGACTTACATTTATTCACAAGTTATCGTTACATTCAAATGTGCTTATAAGGAGCAGCAGCGACATCAAATACAATATCTTTCAATGTACATACATTTTATCTATACACAAGAAAAAGTAAAACTGCTATTCTGTCAACTGGTATATAGGTGGAGCTGTCAGGTTGAGCGAGGAATCAGAACAGTCAACACGTCTTTTGGTTCTTCAGATTACTGACTTCTCTGTCTGTCGAATGTGATTGAATGTTTTCAATCCCAGTCTGCCAGAGTTTTAGAAATAAAACGAAAGTTAAATATCAAGATAAATGAAAGGTCAGTTTTACTCTCTTAAAACCTTGCAGCTTTTTTAACAGAAGAATTTAGAGGAGCAGTCAACGGTCAGCCTCCTCGGAGAGTATCTCTGAGAAAGAAATTGACAAAGCAAATTAAATCAAGTGCCAGTCTCGATTTCTTAATTTTTAAAAAAAAAAAAACCAAAAAGCACTTTTTAGGCCTCGTGTTAAGAAATATTAATTAGAATTAAAGATACTTTCAAAAGGGAGAAATATTTGCTATAGGTTTCGATTCCAGCAAAGTGAACACTGTTAATCTCTGAAGATTGAGAGTAAAACAAAACGACAAGACGAAAGAACCCGTTGACTGCAAGCAAAGTTACCGTTTGCCTCATATGAAGCGTTTATTTTAAAAGCTCGAGACAGCTGGTTCGTTTTTGGTCACCCATGTCGAATACCAGAACTTTACATCGCCAGTTCTGCAAAACGCACCTACGTACATGCTTACCTCCCCTGCACCGCGACAAGCGAGAGCAAATCACGCCGGGGCTCATCACTTTATGCCGGAGTATAGTTGATGCGATTTGCTTGTTGTTGTTTTAGGTAACTCGGCGGGAAAGACCATTAATCTCTCGTCTAAAAAGCGCAAAGCAGAATCAAAATGCCCGAGTGCAGCAGGTCAGCCATGGCTAAAGGGGTTTGTGCGCGGAGTGTGGCGAGCAGTGAATGGAGAGCTGATCAACCCCCTGCCGGGCTCGTCCCGGTTTTGGCTCGCACCGATATGTAACAACGATGTCGGGATAACATTCGCCGCAGGTCCCCAGAATCAGATTCGCCGTCAACACAGCCAACCGTCTCAGTCACGGAACCGGCCGCACGCCGCCAGTGATGACCGCTTACCACGTGACGTGGAATTTTGAGCGCGCGGACTTTTGTGATACATATTTCCGGAAAATATACAACTGAAAATCTGAATATTTATCAGTTATAACTAAAAAAAAACAACACATTTTTAGAGATTAGAAATTTTTGCTTATGACTTTTAAGTGCATTGATTTCTATTGTAAAAAAAAAAAAACAAACAAAGACGCAGGGGGCCTTATATGTATGTAGCTGTCTCTGGTGTTTTAGAAATTTTAGCTGCTGTGTAGAGCAGAAATGTTAGAAAACTGTTCTTCCTCTTGCGAGGATTCTCTCCTAAATCTCCACAGAATCGGGGCTGCACCAAAGTCGGGAAGATCAATTGCTCCGACTGCTCCTTCATGTGATTTTGAATCTCCAATAAATTTTGCAAACCAGAGAACCCAAATTTGGTCGTAAACTCTTATTGCAGACAGACGTGTTGTTGGTGGACGAGGACAGTCACGGCTCCTGTTCGTTATACATCGGCCCGTATTCATCCCACCAGGTGTGTGTGCCAGCAGCATCAGACTGACAGAGGCAGGCTGCTGCTTCTTCTTGTTGTTGTTGAATCACCGCAAGGCGCCTGAGGATCACCTTCAGAAGCGCTAGGGCTGCGGCCGGGAGGCGCGCCAGGTCGTCGAACGATGAACCAAGCTGGCGATGGTAACGTTCGGCCATCAGGGGCAGGACACCGAAGCCATAGATGTTCTGCTGATTCCTCTTCCGCGCAAAGTCGGCACCGGTCAGTGTCGGCTTCCCCCGTCAGGTGGAGCCAGCGTCTTACCTGGTGGGTGATGGTGATGGCCACTTCCGGAAGCGAATCAGCTTCGTCAACTCAGTTTTTGGAAAGGAAAGATTCCTCGACGTTATGGTGGTTCTTGGGGAAGAGTAGAGCGACTCGTGGATGCTGTGGAGGTGGGAGTGTGCCTTGTCGTCTGGTGATGGCCCGGCGAGTCGAGTGGGGTGGAGGGTTGGTGCTCTGCCGAGCCAAAACTCGCTTGTTGATCCGCAAGATCATTCCCGCCGAGGTTGCAATGTCCTGGGACCCGGACTAACTGCGATCGCTTCAATGACTGAAGCCGCAATTTGTAGCTTTATAACGGTGGAGTCAGGCGTGTGGGTGTCGCCCATTGCCCCGACCAGCGACTTGCATTCGCAGACGATGATCGCAGAGGACCAGTCCGGGTATTGGCTGACTGATCCCGTCAATTACAGAGCCGACCGTATACCCGTCCAGGTCTGGGGTGTCAGTCAAGCTGAGGGTGTGTTTGGCACGCTCCAATTGTAGCTGAGGAGGCTGGGACTTGGTGGTAGGCGTGATGATCGGATCGGAGGAACAATGGTGGGGATGTCCCAGGGGGGAGTGGAGAGTGGCCTCAGGGTGGCCGGTGGAGGGGGAAGGAGGTCCAGTTGTGTGAGGGCTGGTCGGGCAACGTAACGCCAGTCGGTTCTCTTTAGGCGATTGTTCTGAACCTTATTTTTAATGAATTTGGCAAATAGATAAAGCCTTTATTTATTTAAGGGAATGGGGAGAAATATTAAGATAGATTGGGTTATAAATATCAGTGTTATGGTTTTACTGTTATTAATGTAATCTATAACTTCTTTTCTTTTTCAAGCCTATTATTATTATTATTATATTATTATTATTATTATTATTATTATTATTATTATTATTAAGGGATATAATTTGTTAAGCCAGACGAACATTTTAAGGGGTCCATGATTACGGTGGGCACCGTTACCATAGCGATTGGCATATTTACACGCTTTTGAAATCACGTGATTTCATTGTAATTAAATACTTTACTACAGCGACGACGGCAAACAGCAACAGCAGCGCAGAATAATTCGATTTCCCCCCTTTTTTTTAAAAAAAAATGATTACAATTTAAGCAAAGGGAAATTAATATGCATCGTTTCAGTGAGGTAGGGGGCGGTGGGGGAGCCCGGCTCCAGTGCGCATGTCAGGAGCGGGTCGGCCGGAGTTTCGAAAATCTCGCTATAAGGTGGGTTGGTGTTGGCCGTTTACCTGCTCGTTCTTCACGGGGAGCAGGAGGATGTTCCTGCCGGCCGGGTCGTCGTCTCTTTACGCTCCGGCAGCACCCTGGTTATGGGGCCGTTCGGTGCCGTTTGCGCCCTTTTCCCGACGACTCTGTTATTTATACTGGGCCATTTAACTCGGCGGCGGATAGGGGTGAACAGACCCCTCCTCCCCCTGTTTCCCTTTGACTCTTGTCCCCGCTTCCTACCCCTGCGGGTACGGTGTGGAAAGGTAAACGAGGAAAGGCATTCCTCCTCTCAGTCCCCTGCCGCCGGGCAGGATCGACTGCGGCTTGTAGTAGTAGTAGTAGTAGCAGCGGCTCGACTGTAAAAGTTTAAATGGCCTGGAATGTGACCGAGGACCGACTTCTGCCTAAACGAGGTGAAATAGACCCTTTTCCTCATCTGCTTGGATTTGTTAAGGGATCTTCGGTTTTTGATCGGTACCACAGGAGTGACTATGAAGAGTTGGCGGCGTCTGTGCCCCTGCCGTGTGTCAGACACCAAGCTTCCCGCTAAATGACAGACACACTTCTATATTTGTGTATACACGACACGAGACCGACTTTCTCGCTTTTAGCATTACGAGGAACCTTGTCACAGGGATCCCATTAATTCTGTTAGCATGGTATCCAAGGTTCGTAAGATGGATTGCTGATATTAATATTATTATTTTAAAAGTTCTCAAAGTTAGGATTTTTCATTTAAGCGTTTCGTTCCAAAGATATTCTCTCTCCCTCTCTCCCCCTCCCCATCTCTCTCACTCTCTCCCCATCTCTCTCCCCCTCCCCATCTCTCTCCCCCTCCCCATCTCTCTCCCCCTCCCCATCTCTCTCACTCTCTCCCCATCTCTCTCCCTCTCTCTCTCACTCTCTCCCCATCTCTCTCCCCCTCCCCATCTCTCTCCCTCTCTCTCTCACTCTCTCCCCATCTCTCTCTTGCTTATGTTCTAATTGTCTTCTTTACTCGGTGGCGGTGGGATTGTTTTTTTTTTTTTCTGTTTTAACCTTTAACAGAAAATTCCAGAGAACTCGATCACTGGTTGTTCGCAGGATATTCTTAATTGCTTCTCTTAAGCAGCATTTTTCAGATGGTAAATGTCAAGAATTGACAACCCCCTATTTTTATGTCAACCGTTGCATAGTTTGACCTACTGTGTTTTTGCAGTGACATGGCTGAAACTTTAAAATCTTTTCCTGAATAAACATTAAATGCGAAGAGCTTCCTTTTGTACTAGTGCCACACTGTATGTACCTTTAAGAGGATCATAAGACAAACAAGTCTCGTTTTGGCACTAACTAACTAACTCCCCCCCCCTAAAGTATATGCGTATCTGCTTTGAATACTTCTGCCAAAGCAGAACAGTATATATTTTTGAAAAAGAGACTGACTTCCAAAATCTTTCTGCCCTGCTGAGGTTGATTAATTGATGGATTCAGCACAAAACTAAGCTGTATATCTGAGTTGATATGTTTGAAAATACTTGTGAAACTTTATCAAAACAACAATATAATTCTGTTTTTTTTTTTTATTTAAGTTAGTGCTGGAGCTAGCAGGTTCTGGTGAAAAGATCAAATTCATAAATGTTAAATGAACTGATGAATGAAGGCATTTCTGACGGGATGCCACAGCATCTACAGCAGCATGACAGGTTCTACTTTTGTACCAAAGACAACATGGATGAATGCATCGCATACCTAAACACAGTAAGTGATACAAACATTAATTGAATTAGTTAGTCTTTATATACATGCTCTTAATGAGTCTTTTATTTTTTACTGTTCTTTAAATACTAAACAGGTTCATATTATGCTATCCAGTCATTTTAGATAACCATTTTATAGATTGGTCTAAAGTTAAAGATGAATGAAGGTTTCAGAACACTAAACACCTTGCTTGGTCTATACCAATCACAACAAACATTTGGGAGAGATAAATTGCTGGCAAGTGTAATTAGTATTGACTAGTTTGAGAATGGTATCCAGGGGAGGGCTGTGCTTAAGCCAGGATGGCCTCCTGCTTGTAATTAAACCAAATAAGATGAAATACATGGTTTAGTGGATACTACAGATGTAGGTATCATTTGCTTAAATGAATAGTCAGCGATTAGACCAGTTTCTCCATAAGTGGAAATTCCCCCTAGATTTGGGAGGAGAAAACTACAGTAAATTTTAAGTATTATGCCAGCAAATGAAAGAAAAATTTCAGTTTCCGTGATAGTAATCAAACTTAATATTCTCTGTTATTAACTGAGTATACTAAAACAATTTGTGTTGCACAGACCTTAAGTGTTCTATACTATTGACATATGTTACTCAGCTTCACATATTTCCAGATTTTTTTAAAACACCATGAGTTAGTTCATTATGGCTTGATCATCCTACACAGAATTTCCTGCTGTTTATCCATGATAGATGCCGAAATAGAAAAATGCTGTTTACTTGAGCCTTTGCAGTGTATAATGGCACTTTGCTATTGTTACAAATTGAAATTGATGGGTCTTAAACAAAAACAGCTGCTATTAATTTTATCTCAGTAGAAATAGATGGAAACTTGCTGACAGTGTGGGGCCAGGTTTTCCAACTGTAGCGGTCTTCTCCCAATACAGACTTTGCAAGCTTAGTTAGTCCATGTCATGAAACTACAAAAATAAGTTTTTTTTTTTTTTTTGATAGAATTTAGAGATAATTCAGTAATAAACTTTGTTGGCTCTTGCTCACTGATCATTCAAGATAGTGGCTACATAGTAGATTGTAAGAAAAGCAACAGGCTTGTGAAAACTTTCTATAGCAGCTCTGAGAGAGCTGTTATGGCTGTTTTTTTATTACAGTTGAATGCTAGTGGAATGCTTTAAATGCTCAGCTTGGAGAGTAGAGCTCTGTTAGTTGGTTCTCTGTGACTCCATTTGCTCTTCAATCACACACATTTGATAAATGTTTAGAATCTGAAGTAAATAACTAGGAAAATTCAAAAGTTTAAATCTGTTTAATGATCAATTGTTCTTTTACTAAAAGATATATTTTCAAGAATGTTGGGTGGAGGTGCAATTAAAAATCTTTGAAATCATGAGGAAGACTACTTAGTGAATTATTTGTTAGTAGCTTTTGTGTGTTAAGTGATATTTAAATATCCTTTTTTTACCGCACATGCACACTTAATTTTTAAAAATAAAATTTTAACAAAAAAATGTATTAGTGCATCTTGATATTTATGAAGTAATAAAATAATTTCTAAATTGCAGTTTTTCAAACCTTATTTACTGATGCCATCCAAAAACTTAAAAGAAGTCTGTTTTCAATTAATGTAAAAGACAGAAAAGTTTTGTTTTTTTTTTTTGTTTTTTTTTCCAGGAAATGATGAGCCTTTGTTTTCCATCCGTGTATAATTCAGAAAATGATATTGACTTGACTTCTCTCGTAAACTACTGCTTTGGATTATTACAAATGCACCAGCGGGATGTTAGAATTAGAGAAGAACTTGAAACCAGGTAACAAGAAAGATTATTACTACCTTAATTAACAGTAATATTCTGGCTATATTTCATGTGGCTTCACAAAACTGCTTACATCATCAAAAGCCTGATTTTAAAAAAGAAAACTTGTGTAAATTAATGATCAGTCTCATTTGAAGTTGATAACTTAGTATAGAGTTCTTAAAGATTAATAAAATCAGCAGGAAATAATTTAAGTATTGTTTTTATCTTCGCAAGAATATTTATTAAATTTAGAAATCATTCTTTTTATTTTGTTTTGTCTTTTCCAATAGGGATGTGTTGATTATCAAGATGGCTGATTACTAAAATTTATGACAGAATTTTTGGCCTCCAGCTTATCTCTAAATTTATTTCTGTACACAGAGTACTATCACAAGCAGGGATATAATTAAGTCTCAGGGGCCTGGCTCTATTTCTCGCTGGGACAGATGTGTGCATGAAACTTAATTTGTATTCAGTTGCCCAAAAACTTAACAACAAAATTGTATTTGTTAATGAAGATTAAAGAGTGAAAACCTGAGTAATGGTTCAGTCCATGTAAACTTTGAGGACTGGTGGTATGTTGCAGCATTCTGTCAACACATTGTTTTGATGGAAGAAGTAAAAAAGAAACGGAAGCAAAGATACATAGACTTTGATAAACATCTAAAAGATGTTTAAAATTGGAGATGATCATTGCATGGATAACCTATATTGCAGCATTATTCTTAGAATATTTTCTTCCAGAATGTTTAAGTTAAATGTATCAGAAATCTTTTTAAAAATAAAAAATAAATCTAAAATTTCATTTTGATTATGGAATAGACCTTTTTTTTCTTCCATATTCCAGAGTAAGCAACTCATATAACGTTAGTCTGATTTTTATGATATAGAAAGCTCCAATTATTTATTCTTAGTAGTATTATTTGTGTTGTCTGATCAGGACAAGCAAATGTCTTTTAAAATAGTGACATGCTAGATCAAGCTGACATTGTAGTTCTCTATTATGGATAATGCCTAACCCATGTACCATGCACAGTATAAAGGATGATTATTAGAAGTGTACTGTGATAAGGCCACATGCTTGAGCTTTGTTAATGACACTACAATACTTAATTAGTTATGAGTGTTATAGAACCTATGTTGTGGTTGGCTATTTTAAAAATTTGGGGCTGGTCAGTTTTCTTTTCAGACAGTATAGCTGAGAAATTATCGGTTAAAACTGTAACCAGCTGACCAATGAAATAGTGTCAATTTTCAGATAAGTGCCTAACAAAGATATTTTAAAAGTAGAGTTGTCTTAAAAAAACACTGAAATAATTTTTATTCAGAAAGATTTCATCAAAGCTAAATGCAAGCTTTGGAATAAAGAAATCTTTTAGAGTGGGAAAATTGTAAAGACACTTACAAATACTAACACGATAAATCCATTTAAAGGTGAAACATGCTGTCAAATATAATGTATAAATGCTTCAGCACAAAGAAAATACTCTTGTTGCTGCAAAAAGGAAACTTGAAGATCCCAGGCCAGGCTGCAGTAAACAGATGACTTTGGAGGAATTCCTTCTCAAGAAAAAGTTAAGGGACATCATAGATCTTTGATCTGTAAACATACATCAAAGAACAGGAGAGATGATTGTTGCTGACCTACAAGATTACTTATTTGTAGCCACCATTGGATTTAGATAACTACTCAATAATTTTCCGCCTCTTTTCCAAAAACTGTAAAAGATGCTACGAGAGGAAATGTTAAATCGTCATCATCATCAGTGATCACTTGTGAACAAGTATGGTCGTCTACCAAGTTCATTTTGGTTTCAATGGACCCTTGAATGACTGGTGAGTCCAATTTTGGATCCACAACTTCGACCACAGATGCAGTAGGCATTTCCTGGAGTAAAGTGAGGCCTTTGGAGCCATGTTCTTTCACACTCCTTCCTGAGGCTCCTTTTCCGATCCTTCCCTTGCAGCCGTGCCTGTTCGAAGTGCACTGACCTGTCAAACAGGAGCTTCCTCCAGCAGGGCCACTCCTAAGTGAGGGTCTACCAGTTTTTGACATCTATGTTGAATTTTTTGAGGTTTGCTTTCAAGGTATCCTAAAAGCACTTCATTTGTCCTCTTGTTTGAGATCCTTCGATGAACTGGCTGAAGAGGACTTGCTTTGGAAGCCGAGAATCTGGCATTCTCATCAAGTGGTTGGTCCATTGCAGCTGGTTTCGGATGACCAAGGCTTCGATGCTCATCACATTGGCTTCCAGAACACTGATGATGGTATCGGTCCTTCTTTTTGATGTGAAGGATCCATCGAAGGCATTGTTGGCGGTACCTCTCCAAGGCCTTCAGGTGGTGTCTGTACGGGGTCCAGGTTTCCAAACCATTTGGGAGGACAACTGCCTTGTAAAATAGGATCTTAGTTTGCACGCGGATGTCTCGGTTATTGAAGACTCTTTCTCAGTCCACCAAAGGCAATGCCTGCAAACAATGCTGAATCTCTGCATCATTGTCCGCTTTCGATGACAGGTGACTTCCCAGATACTGGAAATGCTTCATGTTATCAAGAAGTTCACTGTTGATCCGAATGGAAAGGGCAACAGGATCTTTGCCAAGGGTGGGCTGATGGAGAACTTGAGTCTTCTTGAGATTGAGAGTGAGTGACTGGTATCCTTCGGCAAAGGCATAGAGGATGGTCTGGAGTTAGACATTCCATGTTATTGTCGTTTTCCTTTTGGACTTCAGCATACTGAGATTAAACAACTTTCCATCTGTCCTGTAGACAATGTTGACCCATCACTGGGATGCTGTCCTCAATGAGATGGATGATGGTGGCAGTGAAGACTAAGAAAAGAGTAGGAGTGATCACGTAAGACTGCTTGACCCCCGATCCTCACCTCAAATGCATCTGTCTCGTTTCCATCTGTAAGTACGGTTGCAGACATCTTGTCACAAAGAAGTCTGAGGATGGTGATGAAGTTCTCTGGACATCCGACCTTTGTGTGGTCGATGAATGCCATATGGAATGGTTGGTATTGCTCATGGAATTTTTCTTGGATTTTGCGGGCTGTGAAGATCATTTCCATTGTTCCCCAGTTGAGTTGGAATCTGCACAGATTCTGGGAGGGTGCCTTCAGGAAGAGCAGCAGGCGACTTGTGAGTATCCTATTGATGATCATCTGAGCAGTGGGAAGAAGGGAGATTCTGTGATAGTTCCCACAGTCAGCTTTGCACCCCTTCTTGAAGATGGTGATGATCATAGCATCCCTAAGGCCAGTCGGGATTTCTTCACTCAGATCTTGAGAATGAGCTGGTGAAAGCTTCCGATGAGACGACCACCACCTAGTTTGTAGATCTCTGCCGAAATTCCATCCACTATAGCTTTCCAATTTTTCATCTTCATGGCGAGTTCGACTTCTGCCAGGTCTGGAGGAAGACCAGGGTCTTGCATGAGAGTTCTGGAAAATTTACTCAGACCTCTGTTGAATCTCCTTTGATTTTTCGGTCCACCAACTATTCTTGATCTCGCACGTCCTTTTTTGCACCTCAGTTTTGATCTTTTGGTGGACTGTTTTTGCCTCGATGATGATGTATTGCCAGGTGTGGAAGGCATTCCTTTTTTGCTGATAAGATTTTGAATTTCTTAGTCGCTTCCAGTCCTGATGCTTCCTGGTCTTGAAGCCAACGGTTTCTTCGCAGCTTAAAATGATTGCTTCCTTCAGCTCCTTCCAATTTTTCTCCACTCCCTCGGATCAGATGGTCACGAGTTTTTGATGAAGAGAGACTGCTGGAAACTTTATCACATGTTGATGTCATTAAGTTGCTCAGCATTGATCTTTTTGTGAAACTGCTTTGTTGTCTTTCATCATTTCTGATGAAGCTTGAGGGACACAGTGGAGTGAATGAGCTGATGATCTGTCCAGCAATCGTCTGCACTGATCATTGCCTTCGTGATGAGGACATCCTTCTGATCTTGAGATCGAACAATGACATAATCTGTCATGTGCCAATGCTTTGATCGCGGGTGCCTCCATGAGGTTTTGAACTTGGCCTTTAGGCAGAAGATCGTATTGGTGATGACGAGCTGATGTTCCATGCATTTGATGAGCCAAAGGACTTTAATAAAGTCACTCTTTCCAACTCCCTCCTTCCCAATGACTTCTTTCCAAAGTTGATAGCCTTTTCCAACTCTGGCATTGAAATCTCGAAGAAGGATAATCTTGTCATTGTCCTGGATGTGGGAGAGAGTGGTGTCCAGGATGGAGTAACGGGCTTCCTTGGTTTTATCAGCATCAAGAGTTGTAGCATATGCACTCAAGACTGTTTCCTGCTGGTTCTTGACAAGTTTGAGGTGGAGAGTCATGAGACGTTTGCTGATACTGACGGGAAGCTCCTAGATTCAGTTAACTAGCTTGTTCCTGATTGCCAAACCAACTCCACGAATCCTAGGTTCCTCTGATTTACTTTTCCAGGAGAAGGTATAGCCTCTTCCTTCCCTCAGTTTCCCTTCTCTAGCTCTTTGGAATACTTAAAGAGCTGTGATGTCGATGTTGAAGCATCCAAGTTCTCGAGGATCAAGGTCTGTTCTCCGCTCTGGCCATCCAGTTTGTTGTCCATGAGGGTCCATACATTCTAAGATCTAAAGTTGAATTTGATTTGATTTCTCTTTTTACCACATTAGAGTGAAACTGCTGGATGTGGTTTTCCAGCCAGGTTGGGGATGGAACAGATTGTTTGAGGCACCTTTTCTAGCCCCTTCCCTATTTTGGATGAGCAAAGTGGATCCTAAAAAGGGTGGCTCAGTCATGGAGACAGCTGCCGAGTTGGACTCCACTGCCTGACATACTGGTCTGAAGCTATGGACTTACAGATCTCTCATTGCCACAAGACTTTATGATGCAGGGGTGCTGGTTTACCTTGGTAGATACCTTGTGCAAGACACTTTTTTTATGTGGGAATGCTGTTGCACACCAACAGACGTGGTCCTTGATAGAAGATGAATCCAGTTCCAGTGGCAAGGAAGCCATGATGACTGGGGAGCCCTTTTCTGCTGTAGCCTCCTTCCAACTTCGTAGCTGTTGACATTCTGCAGTGATGTCTTCCATTTGCTCTGCCATTGAGGACTTTGGTTTTGATTGCTGTTTGTCTGGTTCCTCCTCGACCTTGCCGCCATGAGTGACCCTTCCAGGAGTTCAAGGACTCCCGATGGCATTGCTCTCTGGATCTAAGGAACATGCAAGCCATTCTGTGGTGAGGGGATGCAATTCTCGGAAGGGAAATGTTAAGTATACCATTGATGACAGACATTTGCACAGCTAGTATTGCTGGAACACTTTCTAAATATAACTGGTCATTAGCTAACACCTGATTTTAAAAGGCATGGAACCATCCTAAATATAGTTCCATTTCAACAATTATATATAGCTGACTGCATAAATGAGCAAAATTTTGTCTGGTTTGAAGAAAGACTCTATCCATTGGTATTTAAACTATCTGGTTTATAGTGATAATGCTGCTAACATGGTTACTGGACTTCTCAAAACTGAATTAACATCTCTTTTGTTTTATCCATACTCAACAACTATGCATTAATGGCACCATATTTAGCCAATGAGCAGTAAAGGATATCTTTTGTATTAATCAAGAGATTGTTAGCTGTTTCCATTTTTCTGATGCTTCCAATCACAGGGTCCTACATGTGAGAACAATACTGAACAAAGAGACAATTATGGCATATGCAGTAGACCATAATATTCTAAATCTGACTCCATATAAGTGGAGTCCAGCTAAAAAAACTTATTTGTTTTGTATAGTCTTTTGCAAAAGTTGCTAGTCAAAAGAATACAGCAACTTATAATTTTGTCAATTTTAGCTGTAGAATATTTCCTAAACAAACCACCTACTAATATTCTTTCAGTGGAATCTTGACGACTGTAGATCAGCAAAAAGTAACTATGCAAAGATGTTTACTTAAGTATTTAGCAAATAAAGTATTTCCACAGACCCACACTTCAAACTGAATTTCCAAAATAAAGGCATGATTAAGGATAGAATGAAGCATTGGTTGATAGACGAAATAAAAGATGAAGAGATTAGGAAAAGCCCATAGAGAAATGTGATCGCAGACTCTGATGCAAGTTTTGATGATCCAGTCATTCCGCTAACTTCAGTTGCTGAATTGATAGTGACAGTTTCTGAACTTCAGAAATGCCTTGAAGAAATAGCAACTGGAAGAAAAACAAGCTGCCGATTCTTCTAAAGAAAGGCAAACTGCAGATCCTCAAGAACTTAAACAGAAAAAATACCACTGCTGATATATATATATATACCTTAACTTAACCAAATATCCAGGCTTGAAGATCTTGCCATGGTGGAAAAGAAATATTCTCTTATTCTCTTCTCCAAAAGGCTAGGCTGAAAAGCTGGCACAGGTGCATTTATGTGCACCTCAGTCTTCCATAGACATGAATGGGTTTTTAACACTGATAGCCATATGAGCCAACAAGAAACTCACTCAATTCAGGAAGTGGTGGAGAAGTTGGTGTTTCTGCATTACAATATAAGAGCTTTTCGCTTTAAATGCTAAGTTATACTTTTGAATCTCTGTAGACTAGTATTAATTTCAATACTTTGGCTTTCAAATGGCTACTTATTTGGAAATGGAAGTGTTGATTAGTTTAACATAGAAAGCTTGAAGCTTTTGATTTTAAGTAGAAAACTTTCATCATATTTTTGACAGTTTTAGAAGTTGATAAGTTTTTTGAAATTTGAGTCTTTTTATAGAACACTATTATTGCTTTTCTATTCTGGCTTTTAAATTCACTTATGTATTAATTGGGGTTTAGATATATTTATATTGGCTAGTTAACATTAAACCTTTGAAGAGTTTTATTTCTACCACAAAATATTTATATATATATTTTTATAAACTTAAATCTCATTAATGTGTTGAATTTTGAATTGCATTTTGAGACCAGTATTATTTTTGTTTTGGCCTTTGCCTAGTTACATGCAGGGGCATTGATTTTGGGGTGTGGGAAATTGGCCCCATATAAAAATGCATAGCGATTGAATAAATTTCTAGGACTTACCATCTTCACCCTTCAATCCTCTTCAGCTTTAAGCCAGATTAGTGCCCCTGATTTTGTGTTAATCTGGATAAACTGATTTGTTGATAAAACTTGGTATAATATGGAAAACACAGGAGCAATATTCAAGTTCTTTCTGACTGAAGTTTTCCATTTCTTGTTATGAGGCCTAATAATCTGATTGATTGCTAATAATCAGCAAAACGTCAGATTGGGCTGATTACCAGTTATCTGCCAATTTGATCAGCACGTCCATATTTTCCAACTTTTTTAGAACAAGTCGAACATTCAGTGATTACAATCACTTGCAGTCTGTACAAATTCGACTGAAGGAGGACATTGAACGACTGGAGCGAGAGATAGCAACGAAGCACGAACAAGAACGGCAGGCTTCAGTAAGGAACAAGAATCTTAATGGGATGATAAAGACTGAAAGAGACAAGGTGCATCTAACAACTTTTCTAATTACTGTGAAAATTTATTTTAAAATCCCTGCTTTAGGAGAATTCTACAGTTGTGTAGAAATACATTTAAAAACTAGAATTATTTTGTTATCAAACCAGTAAAATTTATAGTGTTCATATTCTAAACTGCTGAAAAGTAATTAAGAAAAACTATTTAGCTTCAATTGTTTTAAAGGATTTTTATAATCATGTGTGCTTACATTTTGACTTTAAAAAAAATGTCAGCTTTAACTACATTTTAGTATAATTGTCTGATTCAGTGGGACTCTGTCATAGGAGCCACATTGAGCTTACAGCACACCATGAAAGGATTTACAATGGATGCTACATATTAGAAATCAAATCTTGGAAAGTGGGAAAAGTAGCAGAAATATTACTCTTATGATTTACTGGAAGAATGTTAAAATGCAGGTTGGATCAACTTGAATTTGTCTAGTAATAAACTTCCTTTATTGATAAAAAAAATTCTTTGACAACATTTGCATAAATATGCTAATGGAAATATACGTGTCCAATGATCTGTTTGGTTTTTTGCATTTTCAAATTGCTTATTTGTTTGTCTGCCAGAAAATTTTAGTAATCTAAAGGGCAAAGTCTTGATTTTCTGGAGGATGGACCATTTTTCTTTGTACATTAATTCCTACAATGTTGATGGAGCATAGTGTTGTGGTTATCTGTTAGGAATTGTTGCCAATCCTGCACCAGGTAGAGCTTGGCATTTCCAGCTTTGGCAGGGAAATCTTTGCGAGCAGCTTATGAAGAAACCATACCAGGTTGGTATGCCAAACTGAGCTGGCTCTCTTAGGAAGTGAACTTTGGTCCTCAACCTTAGAAATTCAGGATGGCGCTTTGAATTGTCAACCATTAGATTAGATTCTTGACCTGATATATAATCTTGAACACTTTCATTATAAAATAAATAGGCTCCTAAAGAAAGTCTCTCAAACTTTCTTAGCTGTTTTCAGGTGTTATTAAAAGCCTAAAAACTTAATAAAATGGATTTTTGCTAATAATTTGTTTTAGTTAGCTAAGTTATCATATTTGGTGAGATTTTTGTATTAGCTACCAAACCATAATCTTCAGGGAATTCCATGTTTATTGACAGAATTATTAAATATAATAATTTTTAAAGTCCCCCCTCCAAAAATGCTTTTTTTTTTTTTTTTGTTCCTAAGATAAGGAGACTGAATTCTGCCATTCATCACTGTGACTTGCAGCTGAAACATGAGCTAAAGAAAAAGGAAAGAGAGATAAATAAGCTGAAGGAGAAACTGAATCAGCTGATCATGGAAAGGTCACATGACCAAATAAACGGTAATATAACGTGTTACAGTTCATTTGCTTTTATTTTCAAACAAACAATGAATTAACTCTTAGTACCCATGAAGCTCCAAAATATAGTTTTTATATAGGAATTGGAGGGTATGGTTAAAACTACTGCATCCTTAATCAATAGAAAATATGTGCATAACTTCATTGGATTTATTACCGCTGGATTGGAGCTAATTTTTCCAAGCTCCCAACAGAAGAAAGGATAAAGAACATTAAAGTTCATGCAGATTTTAACATTTTATTATTACTTATAATTTTTAGCTTTAGTGCTAAAATAACTAATATCTATTGCACATGAGGATTATTAAATATTTTTTTAAAAACCTTCAATCTTTTGAAGTGAGAATAAAAAGAAAAAGATGTCAGAACCCAAACAAATGTGTGCAGGATAAAATGTTTGAGAAGCACCCTTAGTTGTGAGGTAATACAACAGCCTACATTGATGTAATTTGTTTTACTTTTTAAAAATACTCTACTGTGGGCAGTTACTTTACAGAACTTGATTAGAGATGCATGCAAACTAAGATGGCAGATAGCTAATGTTAAAACTACTTTAATGAAACTAGCTTTTGTAATAAGGGAATCCCTGGGTGCCATGGATGCGTTTAACCATGGGTCCACCAAAGAGGTAACAGGGGTAAAAGAAATAGACCAGTTCTGAATTTCTAAAGAGAAACAAGGTCCTATGGTTATGTTAGGTATTATTTTATTACTGTATGAACTCATTCTGAAACATCTAAGTTACTTGGGCCACTAAAAGATTTACATTTTAGTGATATTGAAAAAGATTTTTTACGATATTCCCCTGAATAAAATCTCTCTTCTACATGATAAATATATGGACATATAAAATGGCTGCTCAGGAAGTTTTGAAAGGTTTACTAATGGACATACAAATTCTATTCCGATCTGTATTCATTAACCCTTGTTTTTTTCTTCTTACAGGACTTAATATCTTAAACACTGTGAAAAGGATTGATGGCAAAAGGGGCTCATGGAATCATGTCAAAGCAAGGTAGTTTAGAATATTTTATTAATAAAGAGGATTGCATAATTTAAATTCTATATTGCATTTTACTTAGTACCTATGTTAATGTAATTTGGAGGAACATTTTAATTTTAAAATGTTTTTACATTTTTAAAATATATTAAATATTTAGAAAAATGTGTGTATATTGTATCTGAATCTAAATGTGAATAGTTCACAGTAAACTTTCATCTATATGTAAAATTTAATTTCTTCATTAATTACAAGAATGTGATTTGAAACAGTTTGGCATCTGTGTATAGGAAACATTTGTCAGTAGAGATGGTAAATGATAGAAGACCCATGATGGTATGCCTGATTTTTTTGGATCAATTTGACACCACTACTGCCAGGTACTATCTGTAGTGTTTTTACCTTGTATCACTCAAGACCACTTCATTGAATTGTGAAGAACAAAACAACCAACATTCCCATGTTGCAATGCAGAAACTAGTAATGTCACAGGATGCATGGTTATTACTTTCATTGTTATTGTATTTTGGGAAAAAAATATTTTATTCACCATTCATGGGAGATAATTCCAGTTGTCTAATTTGGATGTACAGTTGTCCCCCGGTATTCGCGGGGGTTACGTTCCTAGAGCACCCGTGAAGAGTGAAAAACCGCGAATATTGGACGTGGTCCATAAAAATGCTTATAAACGTCAAAATATAACGTAAAATATAAGTAAATATATATTAATAATTTAATAAAAAATACAACACTCAGAGAAACACTAGAGATAGCTACATGCAGTAAACTGGGATGATGCGGGGCTGCATCTGCCCGAGACAGCGCCTCGTGGGCAGCAGCCAATCAGCAGCAAGGAGAAATGAATAACGCTCTCGGATTGGCTACTTTCAAACCTCCAGCCAATAGCGTTTATTTTATA
The DNA here is from genome assembly GCA_018389105.1 of Nautilus pompilius. Taxonomy (NCBI): domain Eukaryota; kingdom Metazoa; phylum Mollusca; class Cephalopoda; order Nautilida; family Nautilidae; genus Nautilus; species Nautilus pompilius. The sequence continues at coordinate 1,837,794 of JACATO010000347.1, read as the reverse complement.
TTGATATTTTGCTGAATTTACGTTAGTATTTATATTACAAAATTAGTAAATTATATTGTTATTAATAATTTAGCGTTAAAGTGTGTGAAAAAATATATATTGCCATGAAAAAAGCCATAAAAAAAATCGCGGAAGATATTTGCGATTTCGCGAATATGTGGGAGTTTCCACGAACAATTATTAGTTAGGTTCTAAGGAAAATTCCGCGAATAACCGGGGCCACGAATGCTGAACTGCGATTATGCGGGGTTCGACTGTATATATGAAATTGTTTGTTTTAGTTAGTTCTAATAATGGAGGGCGAGGTAACAATGTCCATCTGACTTGGCTAATGGCCTCTGATGTTGAAGTTTGTAGCATCCACCAAGCACGAACTTTAGAGTAACCAAGGTGATAAATACTTATCTCTATGGCATGATGAACAATATTGAGACACTTATGCTACTTGAAGTGTCAATTTTTGCAGATCAGTTCATCAACCTTCCATGTGATGTGCATGGCCTAACTTAGAATTCAGTTTTTTTCTTTGCACAGTTACCCAGCATCTCATTTACCTATTGTAAGAAACAAAACTAATTTCCTAGTTGTAAGAAGACCTTTTTTATTGGTGTGAATAGTTGTTTAAATTTGTAGCAGATTTAGAGATGAGATCTTTTGATTGATTTTTCATTCTTCACATTCAGACCAGAGGAAGAGTTGTATCAGTTGATGATAAAAAACTACGAAGAAAAACAAAAGGAAATCCTAATAGAAAATGCTGAACTTCGAGAATCCTTGTGTAATCTTCAGAAGCACTTGAGCAATTTGTGGAAACAGCACATGGATGATTTGAAATCTTCAGAATTGTGCAATGAGGTAAATTTTGCACATTTCAAACTCTTAAGATCTTCATTAATGACTTGCTCTTTTATTGACAGTAATGTAAGTTTCTACAAAATTTTTTTTTTCTTTAGATTTGTAAGTTACATCACAATACCAGAGTTTTTCTTTTTTGTCCTTTCTTTCTGCAATGTTCATTTTTGTTTGTTTCGCTTTTCTAGTCCTGTTAATATTCAGGTGAGATCTGAAAAAAAAAAAAATGGCTCCTTATTGCAAACTATACTCAGTCTAAAAATAAAATGCTTTTGCGATGTACTGAACACTCCTGCTGAAGCCTGCTGTACTAAGCTCTTCATGGTGAAGGATTGATAACACTTCCTAGCAAGCAACCATGGTGTTTGCTTAACAAGATTGTCTGTTTGTAACCATCATTGTATTACATAATGTGCTAAGCACTCGGGAAGATCTATTGCAGCACAGTTTAACTCTACATCTTTGAATTGGGAAATGTCACAGGATGCCAGGGTTCTAGCAAGTCTTGGTGGGTCAGTGGAAAACTGCTCCACAGCTCTTCCAAAAAACACTTGACAACTGGTACATCGGGTATAGTTTGTTTCTCCAGAAGAAAATCAAGAACCAGGTGCAGAATGCTGTCCACAGTGTTAGGCTGTCAGACTCTAAGTCAGCTAGAGATTATGAACAGCTGGTGTTTACAGCAGCCACATTCCATAATCTATCTCTGCCAAATCCATTGTGCTCTCTGCTGCAACAGTCTGCGACATAATTGCGGATCCTGCCATCAGCAAACTATATTTGTTCAGAATGAGATTTTTAGCATTTCACCTGTGCTGATATTTACGTGTCTTATTTAAACTGTATACTTTGTCCTTACTGCCACTGCTTTACTCTGATCTGCTGTTAATTAGTAATCCAGTAAATGGCACAGCAGCATGGGTTGTGTCTGAGAGTCTGCAGATGCATCGTGACATACTCCTCTTTGGTTCCACCTTCAGCTGAGATGTGCCCCATATTTGTGAAAGGCTCCTCCACTGTATATTAAGATGTAGTCTCCATCAGTAGGGTTTAGTTAATAGGCAATACTTTACATCTTCCACATGCAAGATTCTATAGCTGTTCTCAGCAACAAATGCATGTGGTGCTCTCTAAATATCCAACAACATTATCAAATCTCGCTGAAGTCATGCAAAATGATGTTAACATGTGACACTAAATATATATATTTTTTTTTTACCATCATCAAAACTCATATTTCTGTGGTGGAAAGAATGTTTCTTTTTTTAAATGTTCAGGTGTATTTGTATTTGCATACAAACAAACAAACAAATTTACAACTAATTTTAAATTCTCTAGTTTGTATGATTCATTGGAAATTTTTATTTTCCTTCATGAATGAAGACCACTCAAAAAAAAATTAGAATTACCTAGTTTGGTGTAGCACTGTTCTTATGGCAATTTAAGAGAGGCCTGCAAAAAATCTTCTCAGATGAAAGACTGGTTTCCAACATTTTTATGCTACACTGAGTCAGCAGCAAAAATTTCTCAAACCAGAGACAATGAAATGTCGGGAAGTTCTTCCATCCTTCCCACCGAAATGTGTTATAAATTCACACAATGCTTCATCCAGTAAAATTGCTGAAGTCAAATGTTGAAATGGTTTCAAATTTATAAACATGCTAGATTCTAACTTTGGAAGGAAATTTCTTCTAAATGTTTTTGCTCTCTGGCTTAACTTCAATCTTTAAAACTAATAAGGTTGTAGGTTTTGATCTTTCACAAAGTAGCAGCCTGGCAGTTCAAGCAGTTTCTAATTAAACTTATAATGAAATTTTCAGTTTCACGTTTCAGTGAATTTTTCGCAATAAAATTAAATGCATTTAATGGTCATAAAAAAACACTGGTTTTAATCCCTTGAAAGTTGTTTATTTATTTACATCTGTGCTCAGCTTACACGTGGCTTTATGTGGTATGCTGTCATCACTGGCATGTAGCAAGTAGACAACAGCAGGTTTTTGACTGAGTTGGTTAGATGTTTTGATGCTGAATTTGATATTGAGGACCTGCAGTGAATGTTACCCGAACTCAGTTATGTCAGTGGGAACCAAAACACAAACAACGGAGGAAATATCTGACATTAGTAGAAAGTCAAAAGCCTACTAGTGATATACTAATTAGGTTTCATTTATGTACCAACTGATTCTATAACTAATTTCACTAGTAATATAGATTATATAATATATAGGAGGGATTTGTTTCTTGTTTTTCTTTTGTTTTATAATAGATCTGCTCTGTAAATAACTAGACAAATTACATCAACAATTTGGACTTTACTTGTGTGCTGCAGTCATGTTACAGGGGAGGTAAGCTGGTAAATGTATTTTGCAGTATTGGCAATAAAGTTCTTGTATTTAACATGGAGGATAAAAATCTACAAGAGAGATTTGCATAACTGTTTCGATTTTTAAAATAAACTTTTCATGACTTTTAATGCTTTTGGAAAATAGTAGTTTGTTGCAGTCAATACATTTTGTTGTATTTTGCTTTTATTTGAAGCCTATAGAGAGTAATAGTGATAATGATGATGAGGAGGAAAGAGAGTGCATCATGTCAGTAGATTCAAATGAGCTGCAAGTTTCTGAAGGTAGGTAGCATTTCTCTACATAATCAGCATTTGTTTAAAGGGCTGCTGGCGTCTCAAGCTTTAATCACTATTGCACATCAGAAATTTATTTGTGCATGTTTGAAATATAAAAATAAGCAGGAATATACTGAAATAAATGGAATATTTCAGATTAGAAAAGAAAACAATGAAAATACAAATTTAAGGGCAATGTGTGTAGGTTGTATTTTTGTTTAAAACTGGATCTGATTTGATAAATATAGAATTTGTTGTTTGAAACTGAGATTTGGGCAATATCTTGACATCATCCAATGAATTGATGATTTAAATTCAGAGAAATGTGATTGAGATGAGCTGAATTCTCTCTGCTGCATGGATGTGATGTGAACACTGAATGCCCTTGACCCTGTAAGCAGCCTAACACAGCCACAGTTTTGATATTTTTGTTTTTGTTAAACTTGCCACTGTGTGGTTGTTTACTTTTGTCTATTAAATATTTTCCAGGAATTTTATTGAACCTGCTGGTATAATAATTCATCTGTTGATAGAAATATGCCAATGTCTTTATTAGTTATTCAACTAGAAGCAGGAGATAGACAATTTCTTTAAAATTACAAATCCTGAATATCTTTAAAAATATGTAAAAGTTTTAAAATATTTTTGTTGTTTTTAAAAGGAAAACTGTATTAGGGATAGTCTAAAATGGTTCATCTTCAAGTAGCTTTCTGGAAAATGTTAACTTTTGCTACAAAGCTCTTTAAAATAATATAATTGGTTGGACTTTTTTAGTTACCATGGCAGAATGGAATTTTCCAGATATCTACCAGCTTCCTTTTGATGTAGTGAAGGGGGATGTTGAAAGGAAGTTCAAGGGACTGTGTTCACTAATACAAATTCAACTGAAAAAGTCATGTGTGCAAGATAGTTGTATGTTGCCAGGTGAGTACAGAATTTTCTAGCTACACAGTGTGTCTTGTTTTTATGAGGCAAAACAAGAGAAAAATAAAATAAAAACACTTGTTCATTGGTTTGGTGAAAAAAATGGATTTGTTCTTGAGAGCAGAGTTTCCAGATTAAATGTGGTAGTGCAGGTATCACTGTGTAAGCTTCTTATAGACAGACTTGTCTTTTCATTTGCTGTTGACTGGGGGGAAAAAATCGTTCAATTTGGACATTCATTACACATGAAGACTAGATATTATTTTTCATTGTCCAAAATATTGTGCATGTGTATGTGTGACATTGCATGATCTATGTCTGCAGTAAGACTTAGTCTAATTCTGCTATAATTTTTCTCTTCTCTTTTTGATGTGAAAACTTGCATTTTAACCACAGCCCTGCCTGTACTCACTATATTGATCCCCAAAACACGTCACACACAATGCTGGTTGTCGATAGATATTACTGTTACAAATGGTGGTTTTAACCAATGAAATTCATTTTTCCTGAAATTGTTATGATGTCAGAGGTATCTTGCCAGCTATTTCTCATTTTTATTGCACTGCAGGAAGGAATAAGATTAATTTTGGGATAAAGAACAGCAATTTGCCATAAATTAATCTGTATTTATTTTGGTTTCATTGCATTTAGCAGTACTCTCACTTTAATTAGATTGGATATAATAGAAATAGGGCATAATAGTTTATTAATGAAATGTTTTCAATTAAAATTAAATAATTTGTCATTATTCTAAAGTCAGATTAACAATATTTAGTATATTTAAATGTCATATAAATCACAAAAATTTTATTTTAAAAATGTCTTCTCAATTTGAGTATCTTCCCTTAAAGAAACTCTATATTCTAAGGTGGATTTTCAACAATGAATGTCTTTTGTGTGTTATATTAAAAATTAAATAAAGCAGCTGAAAGATAATGATTGTTAGAGAATTTTCTGGTCTTCTAAAATATTAATATTATTATTATTAAGAATTATGTAGATGTCAATAATGATGGAAACAGTATACACACACACACAATTTTTTTTTGTTTTCGTGATTTTCAACTTTTACTACATTGACAAAACAACAATGTTTGAGACAGAGACTGTTCATAGTGCAAAACTAGAAAATATGAAGGAAAAGTGGAACAAACTTTTTTTTTTTTTCCATTAGTGTACTTTCTGTTGTGTGAGAGATGGTAGGAGCAGAGTAATCCACATGATACTTTTGTCAACAATTTCAGCTGATAAAAGCAGTCCACTGAAACAGTCTTTTGACAAGAGTATGATTTTGAATGGAGAGGAGGAGATGCACAGACTGCAACAGGAACTAGAAGAATACAAAGTTGTGGTTGATCACCAGGAAGAAATGATACAGGTATATCATAACCAGAGTTCTCATCTAAAGTTTTATTTTGTATTTTTTCTCTTCTGCTTTTGTCAAATGTTGGTTAGTGTTCTTTATTTGAAATATAAACTAGATTAATTATATTGAATGTGGAGTTAAGTCAAGACAGATGTATATAATTTTAAATCATTTACCATAATTTCTGGGTTATAAGACAAGACTTTTTTTCTGGAAATCCAGGCCGCCTCATATGCTCTGAATTGACTTATACATTGATAAAATTTAAATTTCTCAATATTGAAAAATAAATGCACTAAACCTGAAAACTTGGCTGTAAAGTTCATATGGAACTACTTAGCAAGCACTGGTTTTCTTTTAGTAGGGCCAGTGTTCGTTGTTCATTAAAGTATGCTCAATTATCCAATCAATAACAAGCCACTTCCATCTTGATCCATTTCATTCTTAGTTGGGTATAAAAGACTATTACAAAACCCTACTCATTTTCAAAATACCACCTGTTACATCATGTAAATTCTACACAGCAGCCTTTAAACTGGGAGTTGTGAAATTTGCTGAGGAAAATGGAGGGAATATGACTGCTCATCATAAGTATGATCACTGAAAAATGTGTCCAGGAATGGTGCAAGGCAAATAAAACTAAGGCGGCAAATTACGGATTTACACCTTGATGGAAAAACAGAGGACAGATTAGAAGAATGTATATTATCTCAACATGCAGCATATCATGAACTTGACACTGATCAAGTGAAATTAAAAGTGAAACAAATTGCTATGAGATGGGAGTGGAGAACTTTGAGGGGGCTCCATTGTGTTTCTGCTTTATGCATAGAAAAAGATTGTCAGGCAGTGCATGACAATATCACAAAAACTGCCTGAAGACTGGAGAAGTTAGGTAGTTTTCTAAAATTTGTCATAATGAAGATAAAGGAAGATAATATCAAAATATCAAACATCACCTACATGAATGAAGTATCTTTAACATTTGATATTCCTATGAATAAAGCTATAGACAACAGAGGAAAAGAAGCTGACCATCAGAACAACATAACATGTTACCCTCCCCCATGGTAGTTTTAAAAGAGACAATGCTGAAGAATTTAGTGAGTGGCATTATGGTGGAAGTGAATCCAAAAGGATGGAAGGACAATGACATGATGAAAAAATGGCTGGATAAGTGCTGCTCACATTGAGCTGGTGGAATTTTCCAGACAAAAAAATCCATGCTAATCATGGATTCTATGCATTTGCACATCATTGAAGAAACAAAAGCTAGCGTAGCTGGAAAGAAGACTATCTTAGGTATCATCTCTTGGGGGAATGAAAAGGTTATTATAGCCATTGGACATTTGTGAATAGATGCCTCAAGTCTAAGCTGAGACAGATATTGGAAGCATGGATGTCTGCAGGTGAACATGATTTTTACTAATACAAGCTGTATGCATCATGCTTCCTACGGCGCTATGACACAGTAGATCAAACATGCATGGGACAGTGTGTCCCCTGAGCTTACTGCTATCTTCCACTCAGACACTGAAGATGAGGAATTCAAAGGCTTCTTTGAAGCTGAATTGTGAGTGAGACAGTGCTAAGTAAGTAATAAAATAATGTAAATTGTAAACTTGTTTTATTTTTTATTTATTATTCTATAAATGTTATACTACTTGAAGGCTATTTTGCATATCCATATGTATAATGAGAAATTATACTGTGAATTGAATATATAAATTTTAATGTTTGCAGGCAATTTTAAAGTACTCTCCATGATTCAAGGCATGTCAAGAATTTATTTTAGCAATGAATTCGGAGGATTTATTCGCAAAGTAATTCACTGATAAGTTTAAAAGAGCTCATTAATATTCATAAGCATGGAAGTATTGTACACTGTTTTGTTGCTCTTTTGCGAGACCTCATGCAGTGTTCTATCTTATCTAGCTTCATCTTATAATCCAGTTTCTTATTTATGAATGAAGTTAAGGAAAATGGGAAATTTAGTCGACTTGTCTTACAACCCACATTGACTTATAACCTGGAAATTACGGTATACATATAACGTGTATGTAATGAATTCCTAATGATTCTATTTCTGTGATGTACTGCATTAATTTCATTATTTTATACAGACTTTTCTTAATTCTGAGAATAACCCACAGCAAGAATACTCCTTTCTTGATGACTCTCAGTTCTTGGAAGAAAAAGAATCACTGGCTGCCCAGAAGAAACTTTTCTATGAGGAGAAAGCCAACTTTGAAGAAGAGAGAAAGCGGTTTACAGAAGCAACCATTAGGCTTTCACAAGAGGTATGGTTTCTTGCCAGAATGCTTTTGAGAGCTTCCTGGTCACAAGATTTGGGGTCTAATATGCTGATTAGGGAAGAAGTTTCTGTTCATCTATAGTTATAAAATAGAGACCCCATGCATTAATTTCCACAAATAAACTCATGTTATTGTTTTATTGGTCATGACACAAAGAAAAAGAAGCTAATTAAAATGCATATAATAACAGTTTATAGGTCCTCTTCATCAAGTCACATGTTCTGGACAGTTCAGCGCACATTTATTTGGATGGTTGGGGGAACCTGTCCAGTGCTATGAAATTTACACTTACAAACATCTAACGACATTTACTATCTGTGTGACCAGTCTACTAAACACACTAAAGCATACTGCATTAACTTCAAATCACTGTTCACTTCACCATATATTTTCATAGCATCAGCAAATTTCACAATATTGTTAGATCCCATTAGTGATGTGTAGAATTTCAGACTGCCGTCTGTCTCGATTCATTGTAAAAGGCTTTCCCTTTTTCCACAACTTTTAATATTCTCCGCCAATCTATCTGAAAAAAAATCGAACCTATTTACACTAATTCTACAGATATGTCAGTAAGTAGAGATCATTTTGAATATAACAGAAATTATAAGCAAAATAGTCCAATTTTAACATAATCACCACCAACAAACATACAGAATTTGCTGCAGAAATAAGAGATCTTGTGGGACAATAAAAAGAATGCAGTTATTGCTTCAGTCAGTATTGAGCTGCCATCTCTACATCCTTATCACTGCTAAAATGCTTATCTTTCAGAGACTAAGGGAGCCAAAAAAGTGGTGACATCTTCATCCTGGTATCCTCACTGTTCAACTGTTGAATTTTCAGTGTATGAGCAGACACTGTTGTTCCACAGCAACACACTATTTGAATAGACAGCAGAAATTTTTGTTATTCACCTTTCAAGACGTGACACACTGACAGTGGTAATTTTCAAAAGCTATGGGGCATTGCATGTGCTGAATAGTGTAGCCCATAACTTAACTTGCAAAATCTCACCCTTTGGGCACTTCTTCACCATCGGTTGACTGTTGCAACCATGTCTTTTGTGCAGTGATGTGTTGTGATAAGGCATTTTTATGGATGATCATGTACAAAATATGTATACTTGCACCAGCATTGAATTTATTTTTCATAGTTGCACAACAATTGTATAAGATCAAGTTGTCCAGCTCATGTGGCCAAGATTGCTCTGCCAAACATTTCTAATTCCAAGATTTTGCTTTATACTGCCAGCATTTTCCAATAAAGATCCACTGCCTTCCATTCTTGTGGAGCAAAACCTGTATCATCAATGCTCTTCTACAGTGTATCTCCCTGTTGTGCTGGAGCTCTGTCTAGTGCCAACTAGTACACAGCTGAAGGTACACAACACCTGTTTCTTTGAGCTTGTAATATCATTAGCTTTTTTTCTTAATAAAAAAAGTTTCTTTTTTTCTTCAGAAAAGACTTTTTATGGCTGAAAAAGTCAAGAGCTTAAGAGATCAATTTTCAGAAATTACTCCATTTACCAGAGAGTCAAGTGCCATTAGCTCCCCATGTACAGGTGAGTCTGGCCATCAAAGTTCATTTGTAACAAGTGGTTAACATTTTTTTCCTTGTAAGTTGAGGTTAGGGTGAACTAACTGATTCTGTTTTGGTTGTTCTAATTTTATTTAATTTAATTTTGTTTTTACTATTGCCAGCCAGAATAACAGCTTTCATCTTTTGCAATTAGGGTGAAAAGTATTAGCCACACAACTGAAGACTTCAGAACACCTTAGTCCTCAGACATTTACTTTTGTGACTGAAGAATTCCATTGCACCCCCCCCACATCTTTCCAGGGGTTTTGTAATGCCAGTCACACCATTCTATGTCATTTCTTAGTTCTTCTCATACTGCTTGTACAATTTTGTAGCCTATATCTAACCATCAGAGCCTGAAGTATTTGTTATATACTTCAAATGTTTGTTTGTTTCTTTTCCAATATATTTAATTAATGGAAAAAGTATTTAAACTTGTTGGTGGCCCACCAGACAGAACTGCAGTGTTTGAACTCTCTTCTTATGCTACTGCTAATTTATTCTGCATTTCTCTGGCAACTAACCTCCCATGGATTTTGATTTTGAAAACTTTTATTAGACCACTCTTCAGATGTGCTCAAACAAGGAAAACTTGATTTTTTTTTTTTTTTTAAAGAATCTAAATGCATTAGTTCTAAAAAAATTTTTGGGAATCTACACTGAACCATTTACAGTATCTTAGTTTTGTTGTTTCTTTTTATAATAAAAAAAAAAAGGAAAATTCCCATGGTTACACATGTGGGATATTCAAGATTAAGGCTAAGTTTGGCTCTTCTGTTGAAAGAAACCAAGAATAAAAAAATCCAATAGGGATGGCTGATAGAATGAGACCATCATGAGAGTTAGTAGCAGTACTGTTAAACCCATAACTAATTAATGAAAAGTGATAATTGTAACCAGAGAAGTGGTCTTTTTTCCTAACAGGTTCAAGAATGCTTCCTTCAACACCAATGCCTATGTTCACACCATCCCCTAAAGATAAATCGAACTTGCCGTCCACAGTCGAGCTGTATAAAATGCTAGGATTGTCTACAAAGTAAGTATGCACATAAGCACTTTTCAAATGGCATTTTTCATGTTGAAAAGATGCAGTGCATTTCAAATCCCTTTCAGCTACAGATTTTCAAATCAACTCTGCAGAATGTCAGTGGTGATGGCTTGGTTTTGGTCAGAGGTTACAAGGAGGCAGGAAGCCCATCATATCTTGTGCCCTCCCCCTGAGAAGAGAAATGCCCATCAATACAATTTTTAATTAACAGTATTAATTAAACTTACCAGTAATTTATATCACTCGTTAACAATTACATTACAATAAAAAATATGATGCCAAACCATGCCAAGATCTTAGTTATGGTAGATAGTTTTCTAACTCTCCTTAGTGTTTGCCTTAATCTGAGTCTGCTGTTCTCCTGCTTTGTGCTTTGCTTGTCAAACATTTCTCTTAATGTGTATGGCTACTACCTTCAGATAACATTTTCTAAAAAGAAAAATATACACCTTCCTTTAACACCTAGTAGTAAGCCTCTTGAACATCTAGGTTTTGTTTGTTCATCCAGTATGATGGTATACTCTTGAAAATTGTGGTCCAGTTTTACATTTGCATTAAACACACTGATGAAGTTACTTCTCAATATCTCTGATTCATATTGATTGACTGTTGTTTAGAATTTGAATTTTTATCCAAATAAAATCATTAGCTTTGGATGCTGTGTGTGTATACAATTGATGGAAACCATTTTATGAAAAGTTTAAAAGTCGATGAGTTTTTCTGTTGATGGGTGGGAGAGAGCAAAAATCCCGATTTCCAAACTTCATATCTCTTTCCTGAACGGTAGACTTCTCAAAACCATTGTTTTATTAACTGTAATCCTAGTAGTTGTCTCAAAATATATGAATGTAATTTGAGGAAATCTTTGGTCTCTTAATATTCCAGTTTTGTTTGATTAGGATAGTAGGTCATATAGCAAAGGATCTAAATAAGCAAAAATGGTCCATATAAAACCAATATCCCTCCTGAGTGCACTTGTCATTTTAGAAATCTTCATTTCCAGCATGGGGTTGATTCAAACCCAAGAAATACTGGTTGTTAATTAAATGCTATAGGCTGGACCACCAAAGCTTGGCAGATAGTGTTCCATTGGCATTCAGAACCAGTGGTTCCTGTGCCAAAATTGAAATTTCTTAGTGATGAGACCACTAATGTGAACAAAGTCACGGTTAACTTTGCATATCCCAGCTTTTTTTTGAGCACCCCCATCTCTAATTATTTTTAATGTGGCAAAAATGACTGATGAACAAGCATAACTATAAATAGGTAGGGAAAAAATGAGTCAGACATTTAGTAATATTGGATTTGAAAATGTTTCACATGTTCTTATAGATCACTGCAACAAAGTCCTTTGATGAATCTACCAAAAGCAGCCAGCCTGGACTCCATTGTGCAGTTGACGCACAATCTGCTGTCTAGCAGTAGCCAGAGTTTGCCAGCTACCTTAACTCATCAGTCTGCAGCAACAGCAAGGGCATCTCTCTCCTCAACAGAACACAGACCGCAATGCTGAAACCCTGTCAAAATGCCACGTGGAATGGTACTATACCTCCAGAATTAAACACTTCACTCATGATGTATCTCATTTGATGTTTGTCAAACACTGGTCTCTTGATGGTGTACTGTGTATGTTTTGATGTCAGAAGAGTACCATTTGATTGTACATTTTATTTTTTTTTTTAATTTGTTCTTTAAATCATAGGATGGCAATTATATAGGGACACTGCCAAACATTCAATAAACTCTGAAATGAGAAATAATCTACAAAAATTATAATTTTTTTTCCATTTGTTAAAAAAAAAAACCAATTAAAATCAACCATAGATAAAATTTTATATTTTAGGGTTATTCAAAGGAAACTTGGCTGAAATTGCATCATTGTAATGGTATCTGGCTGGGTTTCATTTGAATGTCCTCAGTTGCATGCTGCCAAGCATGTCAGAGGTATTATATTAAAATTTTATGTATCACTACCATTCCAGCAAATTTTCATATTGATGCCAAGAATTTGAAGACTAATTATTGCACATATGTAAGATGTACTAAGTGGCCTCATTTTTTTTTTCTTTCAGGAAATTGCATTTAACAGAAACTAAAGAATATACATAATTTTTATTCTTAATGTGTCCTAATTGCTATAATTCCATACAATCTTAAAATAATATTTTGAAGTGTTTAACTACAGTATAATTCTTTTTAGAGTTTTAATTTGCTGAAGTCAAAACTTATAGCAAATATTTGCTTTCTTTTGAAAGTATCTTTTGATTTTAATTCTTAACATGAGGCTTAAAAAGTAATTTTGTTTTTTAAAAAATTCACTAAATTGAGATATTGACAAAAATTTAATTTTCTCAAAGATCCACCCAAAGGTGGCTGGCCTTTAGTTTGATTCTTTGACTTTCATCTATCTTGTTTTGTTTTTATTTCTAAAACTTGGGCAGACAGTGGGATTGGAAACATTCCATCACATCCAACTGATAGAGAAGTCACCTGTAGAATCAAAAGACAAATATTGTCTGTTATACTGTTTGTTGTATAGATAAATTGTATATTGAGAGATTATATTTGATATCACTGCTGCTGCTTATAAGCATATTTGAATATAAAGCTAAATAATTTAGAAATGTTCTACTCATGTTTTCTATTTTTAATGATTATTTATTACTGGTAATTCCATGACGTTATATCATATATTTTTAAGTCAGCCATTTCCTTGAAAACTGTATTACCTTTTTCTTTCACCACATTGGCCTTTCAGAATACTTTTTTCTAAAAAGATTAAATCTAATGTTTTTTGTGTGCAATGTAATGTAAGAACTAATTTTGAATGTGGTTTCTTTAAATAGCAACAGCTTCTAGAAGAAGAGTTTGTTTGGAATGACCTTTTTGTTAAGGTGATAAATTAGGCAAACAGTTTAAACTTGTGAATAATTCCAAGTCTGTTGATTATAGTACTTTCACTACTCAAGTTTTGTTTATTTATATAAATAAGATCTAAATAAAGTTATTTTAATTTTATGAATTTTGTTTTTTCTTCAAATTGCACCATCCCCTAAAGCAAATATTGGAAACTGCAGCATATATTTCCAATAATTATGAATGCTATCAAATGCCAACTTGTTGGTCCACCCCCACCATTTTTTTTAATGGAGGTTAAAACTTTTTTTTTTTTTTTTTTGACTGTTTAGGTTAATAGAGAATTAGTCAGCTTTAACAGCATTGCACTGTGAATGTTTCCCTGATTATCTTTGTACTTCCAGCATTAACTGATATTCATTGTCTCGAATATTTTGATGCACAAGTAAACAGTAGAATCTCCAGAGGCAGTCACCAGTTTAGATTACAATTAGAAATTTTTCTCTCTTTAACTGATCAGTATACACCAGCAATACTAAATTTGCTAGCAACAGCACTGGCTTGTTACATGACTTCACACGTATTTATTATTATTTCAGCCCTCAGTGCTATTTAAAGGATTTTTCAAACTCAAAAAATGTTTTCTGAATAATGTTTAGTATAAAGATTTATATTTGCTGTTTTGTGGAATCTGGGCAAAAATGTTACATTGAAGAACTGATTTATACCTCCACTGGTGATTGCAAAATTTTATTCAGGGTTCAACAATGGAAATAAAATGTTTTGTATTTTTGTTCCACTATGGTTGGTACTGTCATTTAACCCTTATACAAGCTTATAAAACTAATTCCAGTCTGACCTGAATGGTGGTTTTCTTGGAAGGGTATAGCAAATTTGTTCATAATATATTTTAATTTGCATTGTATACTTAAGGCAAAGGTAAATTCTGTTAACACTCCTTTTCATTATAACCTTATATTTACATTTGGTTTTGTTTCATAGTTCAACAGATTCAACTTAGAATGCATAACTAGCATTGAACAATGTTGTGCATGCATATTTAAGGAATTCTTCACCCTTCCAGAAACGTAACTATCACTGAAATAGAACAAATGTATGCATAACCAAAGGATTTTTGAAAAGATGATTTTCTGGATGTAAGTAGTACAACTATATCATATTTCAAACTCCTTGTCTTGAAAAATGTGTAAGCATTATGAAGTGAGAGTAGGTCCTCAAAATACAAGACAGCACAGCAGTAATTTCAAATATTTATTAACTAAGTGAATTTTTCTGATGAATATGGATGGATGGATGACAATGACTATATCACAAACATGAAAAAAAAATTTTTTTAATGACATTTTTAAAAAAGGGAATTGCTACTGGTTAGCTGATTCACAAGCATCTATCCAGTCACTATAAACATCCACAGGCTCTGACAAATCTGGATGTAGTCAAAGAGAAACATTCAGTATCAGCTTTTAAATAAATTATGATCACTGACTTTTATGCACCAAAATGTTAAGTGGATAAGATAATTTTAAAAGGTTTCTGGTTCAGTATCATTTAAAACAAAAGCTTGATAATTTAACCCCTTTACTAATAATCTAAAATTGTTTGATAATTAACATTAGATGGAAGGTAATTTCTGCTTCTCACTGTGTCTAGAACTGTCAATGATATTGGTAACTGATTCAGTGATATTTACTAGATGACAAGTATACTGTCATGTATGATACAACCCACAAAGCAAGAGAGGAAAAATAACACAGTAGAAAAAGGGGTTGATATAATTAAAATGTGCAAGTCAAAATTTTCATAAGGTGATTGATTGTTTACAGGATTTTAAAACCAATTTTCAGCAAGGTATAGTGATTAGTCCTTTAAAAAGAAATGGCAACAAGCTAAGCATTAATTTATAAAGGATACAATTTATGCTTGTTTGAAAATCTTCCAAACATACACGACAGCTTATTATTCCAGTATTTTTTGATCTATCCCTAAAATAGAAAAGAAATTAAAACAGTAAATATCTAGATTTTCTCAACACATGTAATTCCATCACCCCATTACAGAAAACACTATTTTTTTTCTTTCTTAAAATTAACCCTTCTCAACAGGAACAGCCAAAGGGGGAAATCTTTAAAGTTGTGCATATGTCAGTAATTTTTTTTTAAAAACTGACATCAGTCTAATACACATCACAAATGGTCCAAGTCAAAGTATAATGTTCAAGCACAGAAAGCAGTTCACTGATCAGTTTTTTTGGGGGGGTGGCAGCTTTTTCATACAAATGTTGAAATTTTTTGGAGTCAAAAGCTCAAACCTATACTTTATAAATTTAAGGGTAAAAGGAAAAAAAGAACAGCTTTCAATTGTGCTGACTTCTATAACAAAAAAAAGTCCATAAACTAATGAATTCATCACTTTTTATTTTGTATATGCAAATTACCACATTTTTATTGTAATATTTTTTTCTTCACCAACATTTTAGCTAGTTGAGTTAATACTTGAGAGAATTCAAATCCATACCACTATTTCTGAATTCCAGTTAAGCAGTTTTAGACTATTGATAAGTATATTTTGCTTGGAGTATTCGAATCATCTCATTCACCTTCAACTTGGTATTAGTAGTATTATAGTGCATGATACAGAGGAAAAAAAATTGACAATAATGCTTGGAAAAGATCTGTACTTAAATGGATATACTAACTCCACAAAAATTAACAATAAACTTAGGTGCACGATTGTACTAAAGTAATGACAAAATGTATTAAAATCTACCAATAAAAATAAATTCTAAATTATTACGTATTAATGACTAATGGTAAATGTGATATATTTGCAAAGGGTAGTTGTAATTGTTTCAATGATTTGAGCATATCTATGTATGTAATGTTTATAAATCAACTTACCTCATTTGTGAAATCCTAGTTTCAATTTTAGTGACTTGGAAAATTTCCCATCACCAATTCTTGAAATTCTAACACTCAACACCTGAGAATGTGATTTTGTGTGTGTGTGAGACAACTAAAGTCAAAATTGACTGAGTTAAAATAAATTATACATGGATTTTTATAATAAAAGCAAGCAAGCATGAAACGTAACCAAAGCTGGCAATGTAGAGAAATCCTATCTATGAACAGATGGGAAAGGAGATAACTCGGGTGAAATGCTCATGAAAATGTCTTCTAGGTATCGGAGTCAAATACTACGATACGAAATACTAGACGGTCTTCAAGTAAAAAAACGCATCTCATAAAATATCTTGTGCTTAACTACTCCTAAACTTAAACAATAGAGCAAACCAGATATGTGTATAAAAGTTCGCCTCTGTTTCCACTAACATCATCACCTATTGACAAAACTTACATTTTCACTTCACAAGACTTTTCATGATTACAAAAGGGGCAGTTAAAGACGATATCCAATGGTTCAATAGCTTTTCTCTTCGGTGGCGGTTTTCTCGACTTCTTTCTTCGCCCCATTCTACTGGAATGTGTTTACCTGTAAATAAAACACAAACATCAGGACTACAATTTTAACTCTCGTTTCATCCTTCTTCTTTAGAATAACCTTTTTCTCCCTTCCTCAGGGATTCTACTTAAAGGTTTGAAACTGTAAAGCCCTATAGGTGGGTTCTTAGTAATAAGAGTTAATATGTTTCGCTAATAATTCGTGAATTTCTAATGGTATTAAGATTATTATCAGACGTCTTCAATCTCTGTGTGTGTGTGTGTGTGTGTCTCACCTGTGTATGTAATGGAACTAAAGTTATAAAGCGCATGGGTTTGTTTTGTTTTGTTTTCGATAGCTGTCGCCGAACCGATGCTTACACTAATGAGCAACAATTCTAGATTAACTTTCGGTGTCCATCAGGGAGAGGAGAGGGAGGGGAGGGGAGAGGAGAGGAGAGGGAGGGGAGGGGAGAGTTGCGCCGCCCAGTGTCGTCCTCCTCCTCACCACCACCACAGGACGGTCGTCGTCTTCTCGCCTCTTCCTTAGAAGTCAACAGCAGCTCGGGGAGGGGAGAGGGAGGGGAGAGTTGCGCCGCCCAGTGTCCTCCTCCTCCTCACCACCACCACCACAGGACGGTCGTCGTCTTCTCGCCTCTTCCTTAGAAGTCAACAGCAGCTCGGGGAGGAGGAGGAGGGGGGGAAACAGAGACAAAACCTCTTTCGAGTATCTGAAAACAAGATTCAAGGCTCGTAAACGGCGGTGTCTTACTCGAGTGGAGACGAAATGCTACCTCCGCAAACGGGCCGGCTATTCTAGGCTAGCGCGACGAAGAAACAATGGAAACATCAGTGAGAGAGAGAGAGAGTCTGCCAGCTCCTATCCCAGCTGGCCATGCACCTACAGGAAGTTAAAGCGACAACAACAATAACAAATCGTTTAAAAATAAAAAAAAAACTTTATGTAAGGAAGAAAAAGAATTTTTTTTTTTTTTAGCTAAGTTACCCGTGCGTATAGTTAACAAATATAACTCATTTTTCGTTTGTTTTATTTATTCGATTAAAAATGTAATTCAGTTTTTGTTTGTTTTTTTTTACGTTGTTGCAAGGGGTCTTATTTCAGTAGTTTGATATGTCGGCGGTTCTGCGTTCGGCGTTCACAATTCGGAAATGGCGCTTCTAGAATACGAAAATCAGATCTTTTTGGATTCTTTTCATGAAGATGGCTTGTTAATTTTAGCGAAGTAAGCCCCTGCTGATATCACTCGTCTTTCTAACCCGCCCCGCCCCGCCAACGTTTCCCTCTCATACCCTGTCCCCCCCACCCCTGCTCCCAAATGTGTAAAGTGTATAGTTCTTATAATGTGAATATACTTTAACATAGCATAATATATAATTAACTAATAAAAAATTAACGGTTCCCCTTTAATTAAAAATTAAATAAATAAATAAACAGCCTATATTTATAAATAAGAAGAAAATTGTTCACGAAAAAGGGGATGGTGTCGCCTCGGATTTGAGAAGTTACAGAAATCTTTAGTGATTCTGTTGAATTGTTTTAGGTTATTGAAAGTACTTAGATGTTGCCTAAAGTGGACAGTTTTCCCAAACTAATTGTCTGCTTTGTGCTGCAGCTACATATCCACTGATGCAGTGAACCAAAAATTAGACATCACCTGGTCTGGTTGGCATTTATTAGTTTAATTTACAAGGAGAAAGGAAGTCATACCTTATGTAAGGGCGCTCCCAACCCAAGGAAGAGGAATAATTAATTCAATTACTACTAACTACGCCTGACACTAATTTTGCTCATTAACAATTGCATAACTGCTGGACTTGACTAACCTAGTTATATATCTCTTTAGTAAAATTTTCCAATAGTTTCTGAACTGTTGTACAATTCATTTGGGGATAAAAGTGGGTCTGTTTTTAAGTAAGGCAAGATTATAGTGACTATTGTAAACAGTTTGACTTCTGTAATAGGGAAAATTTTTGGAATCATGAAAACAGGTGTAATTAAATATTTTGGTAGGGATGGAATTATTATGACAATCATTATGATATGTATTCTAAATTGTTTATTTTTTTCTTGATATTTTCTAAAGGGGACTTGGAATTGACAGAATATTTCTTAACTTTCTGAAAGTTTACTGTGATCCAGGTGGCTTGGTTCTGGTGTTAAACACAAATTCAGCAGAAGAGGTAAGTACTATATCTACAGAATCTTATTGGCTGCATATTTTGCTAAAACTTTATAAAAGCAAGGCTGTATGTATGTATGTTGGTGAAACCATTTATTTGAATTAGAAAATCTCATTCAAAGTTGTTAATCTTTACAGCCCTGAAATCTTGGCTTATGCTGTCATTCTGTCAACACAAGTCAAAAAGTCTGCAACAATCATGTTTGAATTTTTAACCAGATAATAATACCAGCACAAATTATTTCCTATTCCTACAAAGTTGATGATAATTCTTAAAGACTATTTTATTTATTTTCATTTTATTATTTTTACCATTTGCACAGTTGTTAAATTTTACTGAAGGTGCAGTACAAAAGTAAAATGGCATCAAATACAATTTGTGAGCTATCTTCTCCTGTGTTCTTGCTGTAAAAAAAAGCTCTGAGAGGTAATTGAGGAAAGATGTGGAACTTGTCTATTTGATTTTCTTAATAAAAACATTATCATCTTTATTTGTGTTGTATGCAAATAATTATAGACACAAAACAACTCAAAAAGAAAGTTTTAAGTTTGCTTTTTTTTTTTTATCTCTGCAATAGGTACTATGGGCTGAAAAAGTTAATTAGTCCTGAGTCAAAAATTTAGGAAAACAGGTATAGAAATAAATAAAGTAAGTAAATTCTATTAAGTAACAATGAAAAACAAATTTTGGATTGCTTAAAAATGGCATTGAATTTTTTGGAAGAAGGGATTTTTTCTTAAATATGTAAAGAAACTAACAAGAACATTTGGTTCTTGGATCCACTGCATGACATGATCTCAATAGATGAAAGAGGAAAACCAACAGATAAAATTGTATTCAGTTATAATGCTGATTTTTTTTAACAAATCTTTTTTAACAATGACTGTTTATCATGACTTCTTTTTGACTCAGCTCTCTTAACATTAGCAACAGATCATTAGCTAGTACTCAATGAGTGCTGCTTCCATTTTCACCCAAAGATGGGCAGGCGGGTCAATGTGTTGCATACATTTGACACTGGTTCTCTATCAATTGCTGAGTATCTTTAGTATCCACTAGTTTTTATCAACATTATCCTGAAAACAACAACAGGAAAAGTTTTCCATAACATCAATAATTCTATGAAAATAGGTGTTGATGAAAGCTTGAAAAATACTTGCTAAATACTTTAGTTATGCTACCAAAATTGCACAAATAGGATAGTTTAAATTTGGGAAATTTCAATTTCTCAAATGCAAAACCTAACCCTAACTTACACTATATATCATGTGTTGATGCAGCGTGTTTTTAGGTAAAGCTGCCAAAACAACAAATAAGCCTACTGTTACTATGCACACACTGCCGTTTCATGTTTTCATGCTAGAATATGTAAATTGTATTTAAAATATCTTTACATAAAAATGAGCATTCCATATATTTTATCTTTGATATTGTTTTGTTTTTATTTTCACAATTGGAAGCCTTGGTGGATCTAAACAACCTTCAAACTGCATAAAATCTGGCCTGTTGTGGCAATTGTCACAACCCTATGGCATTTTTGTATTTCAATTTTATATTTACAATTTGTCTGTGAAGCTACTCCCTAATAAATTAATGGATTCAGATACCTGTCAGTACTGAACTGACTCTGCAAAGATTAAATGTTATGTTTCTAAAGTGACGACATTAGCTCTCTTGATATTTTTGGATCCAAATTATTAAGGTGCCATAACACATTAATTGTGTATTTTTTTAGTGGCTTATGAAAAACTTTGCCATAAATAAACTTATTTTGAAACAAAAATGAGAATATTTGGAAATTTATCATTTTTTTCAATTACAAAAGTTGTCTAGGTTGTTTGTCTGACTTTTTTCTTCTTTTAATGAAGTAAAAAAAATATTTGATTACTGATTTCGTTGTTTACCTACAGTATGCTATGGCATTGCATTTTAGGATTACTTCATTGAGCAGTTAGAGGCGGAAGACATTAAACCAATACCAAAAGTTGTCAACAATGAATACAATGCATCAGACAGGTAAGTCATGGTCATTATTTATTTTTTTTTTTTTACTGTCCCAAGCTAATGTATTGATCACATGAGTTATGTGCTTTGTTACTGAAAATAGACTACATTTGTATCAATAACCTACAGTTTCTGAAGGATACCATTTGGCATTTCTCCTTATTTTGTTAAAAAAGATTAGGAAATTTACAATTTACTCATAATGAAAACAACTCCATTCTGATGATAGCAGTTTTTTTCCTAAAACATGTCAACTTGTGTTTCATTGGCTGTGACTTGAACATTTTATGAACCTTCAGTGCAGTTATATATATCTAACATTATAAGCTTAAGGTTTAGTGATGGTATCATTATAATACAATGGAAATAAAATCATTTACCATATGAATCATTTGTGGACTGTTTTCTAGAGTATTTAGTTCATTCTTTCACTTAACGGATTACATGCACTAAACCAGTCATGAGCAACCCGCGGCCCACGACATCCTAATATGCAGCCCATGGGACTTTGACAAAGTAATTTTATTTTCCTGTTTTTTTCACCAGGTGACTGTATAGCCACCTGCCACTGCTCCGCAGGCTTGTCTCCCGTGGCAGGCACTCCTAGTTGCATCACGGGCCTCTGCAGTAACTCACACTGGCATCACAGGCCCCCCACGGCTCCCTGTTGTCTGCTGCCCTGATGGAAGCTAGGCCAACTTGGGTACCAACAACTGGCAACGTTGTGTTACGTTTCTGCAGCTAGGAGAGTGACGATAGTGCATATCATCACGTGTAGCAAATTTGTGTGCACATGTTGGGATTTTTTAGACCATCAGACATGGCCTCAGAGAAGAAAAAGCAAAAAGTAGAGGATGAATCATGCAAATTCAAAAATAGGTGGACCTCAGAGTATTTCTTCACCAGTGTTAAAGAGACTGCAGTATCCTTAATTTGCAATGAATCTGTGGCTGTCCTTAAAAAATATAATGTCAGGAGACATTATGATACAAAGCATGCATTAAAATACAGTACCTTTCAAGGCCAGATGCAGAAAGATAAGGTGCAGGAATTTGAAAAATATCTTGCAGGCCAACAAAATCTCTTCAAGAAAGCCACTGCTGAGGCAGACATTTCGGTGCGTGCCGGTTATTTGGTCTCCAAAATCCTGGCAAAACGTATGAAGCCCTTTGGTGATGGTGAGATGAAGGAATGTCTTGAAGCTGTGGCTCTTGTAGCATTTCCTGAGAAGAAGGCTATTATTTCAAAAATTAGCCTGTCATGGTTTACTGTGGGTAGGAGGGTTGATGATATGTCAAAGAACATTGAAGACATCCTGAAATGCAGAGCATCAAATTTCAAGTGGTTTTCCATAGCATTGGATGAGAGCACTGGCGTGTCCCATGTAGCTCAACTGGTTGTCTTCATTTGAGGCTTTGAGGCTGAATTTAACATAACTGAGGAGTTAATGGGTATGATGGGAATGATGGGCACAACAACCGGTGCAGATTTGAAAGAAAAGTTGAAGAAAGTACTGAAGCATTTGGGGCTACCTTTAGAGAGGCTGAGTGGCATTGCAATTGCAACTGATGGGGCCCATCACTGGTCGGAAAGAACAACGGCTTGAAAACTCTCATCTCTCAAGAAGCTAAGGCTCTGACTGGTCTTGAGTTAATTTTGTGTCACTGTTTGTTGCACCAAGAGCACTTATGTGCAAAATCTCTGGGGATGGAAAATGTTGTTGTAGTTATTGTGAAGCTTGTGAATTTCATCAGATCAAATGGATTGAATCATTGCCAATTCAGAGAGTTGCTGAGTGACATGGCATCTGATTATGGAGATGTGGTTTATTATGCTGAAATGCGATGGCTAAGCCATGGTCAGATGCTCAAGCAAGTTTATGATTTGAAGGAAGAAATTGAACTCTTCTTAGATATGAAGGGGAAGCCAGTGAAGGAATTTGGCAATCATGAGTGGATGTGCAATTTTGTGTTTTTGATTGACCTTAATCAGCATCTCAGTGAACTGAATCTGAGGCTCCAAGGAAAGGATTAGCTCATCCACGCCATGTTCGACAAGATCAAGGCATTTGAATCCAAGTTGTCGCTGTGGGAATCACAATTTTTCTCCAATTACCTTGTTCATTTTGAAATGCTAAGGAAGAAGAATCCAGATGATTCTGCAAAATATGCAGGAGATTCGGCAACTCAAAGATAAATTTCACTTCTGTTTTCAAGATTTCAGAAGATGCGAGGATACCTTCAACTTCTTTTCCATTCCTTTCAATGTCATTGCTGAAAGTGCACCTCCAGAGCTTCAAATGGAGCTTCTTGATCTTCAGTGTAGCACTGAACTGAGAGCAAAATTCCGCGATGTGCTGCTCCTTGACTTTTACAAGCTCTACCAACCAAGGAAGAGTTTTCCCGAATTGTCAAACCATGCTTTGAAGATGGTAAGCTTGTTTGGCAGCACTTACATCTGTGAGCAATTTTTTTTCAAAAATGCAGGTGCTGAAGAACAATCATTGAAATCAGCTAGGGGGGGGACAGATGGAAAGCTCCTTGCACATCACAACGTCTCAGATCGAGCTGGACATCGAAAAATTTGTGAAAGAAAAAGAGTGTCAAGTGTCACATTAAGCTGCTTAAAAAGTAGTATGAATAAAAATCGTCCTACAATATATTTTTTCTTTTATTTTGCATAAAAATAACTTTGTGTCATAAAAGGGGTGGTTATGGAGTATGTTGGTACTCACCAGGCTTAAAGCCTGCAACTCCATAAGAAAAAGTGCATGTGGACTGCCAGAAGCCTACAAAGTTCACTTGCGGCCTGCATCCAGAAAAGGTTGCTCATCACTAACCCAAATATATTTCTGTCACTTATTCATTTACAAATGTAGTTTTTCTATTTTAAAGATTTCTTGAATTTTCTGCCCTTTTATTTCTTCCTGATTCTTGTTTAACAGTATTGTATATTTTATCTTACATATCAGACAAAGTATTTACCTTCAAGGAGGAGTTCTTTTTGTAACATCTCGAATCCTAGTGGTGGATTTGCTCACTGACCGTGTACCTGTGGAACATGTCACTGGTATTCTTGTCTGCAAAGCTCACAGGTGAGAAGAGAGTTTCATCTCAAAGCTTATTATATTTTCTTATTCTCCCACTTCCCACTAAGCTCCTAACAATGGAGCTTTACTGATTTTGTTTTCTAAACCATCTTTTCAAATTAAAAAGGAAAATTTCCTTTGCTTGTTTTCTCTTATGCACAACTAACCCCAACAGTAATTTTGTCCAGATGCTTAAACATTTGAGGATTTTAGTGTTCAGTCTTATTAACATTTTTTTTTTTTTTTAAATCTATTTTAATTTTACCTGGTACTTTGTTACTTAGTTACCGCTTAAGAAAAAAGTTTTTTGTTGTTTTTTAATTCTGTTGTAGGTAATGTTTGAGTTTGTCAGAATTTTTATTTACCGTATGTATTCAAATATAAGTCACTTTTTTGTACCAGAAAATCAGTCCAAAAATAGGGGTGTGACTTATATTCAAGGCTAAGTCGTATGACCAGCTGAAATCATTCAGGGACACACCGGTACTTATGAAAACCCTTGATCACCATATTTGTTAGCCTTTGTGCTGTTATGTACCTACCTAGCCTTAGATAGGGCTATTTCAGTAACATTCTATCCATAATTATCACTGTAACAGGTCATGACATCAAATTATCCAAGGTTACTTCATTTTAACTGTCAAAATGTTTCAGAAATTATTTTTTGACAGGAACGCATGCAGCTGATATTTGCCATCTTGCCATATTGACCTATATGACTCTCATTATGTGCGTGGTAACAAATATGGAAATTTATGCGAAATAAAATAACAATATGATCTAAATGCATGTGATCGATCTTTTTGTTAATTATTATGATTTATTAAATCATAATTATTAATAATCAATTTAATTGGTCACATATTCAAGTTTTCACAGGTGTTTCATGTATACTCTTGGTTCTTTGATCCTCTGTGACTAATTACTCACTGCCTTAGTTAAGAATCCAAACATACAAACTGATACACACACTGTGAAATACCTTTGATGTACAAAGTGACCAGACTGTTTAAACTGTGGCCAGACACTTGACTGAATGAATATTTTGCCAACAAACATTCAATTTTTAATTTTTTTTTACAGATAGTGTAGCTCCAGTTTGGCGAAAAATATAAAAATAAGATATTTGTATAAAAAAAAATTAAAAATTGAATGTTCGTCAGCGAAATATCTTTTCAGCCATTTGTCTGGGAGCCGTTTAAACAAACTGCTTATAATAACACACTCGACTATATAAGATATAAGGGTAAGATTTTCAAATATTTATTATATTCATGAGGCTACTCTAAGTATGAAGAGAAAATGATGTTCCTATGATGCTTCCTTCAAACTGAAGGTGGTTGAGTTTGCTGAGTCAAATGGTAATAGAGCTGCAGGTCAGGAATATGGGGTTTCAGAGAAGAATGCGAGAGATTGGAGAAAACAGAAAGACAAACTGATGCAACTACCTAAGACCAAAAGAGCTTGTAGAGGGTTGAAGGCCAAGTATGAAGACATGGAAAGGGACCTAGCTGAGTGGGTTATCAATCAAAGAAGCAGTGGCTACATTGTTACCTCACTATACATCAGACTACAGGCTACCAAGTTCTGTCAAGACCCAAACTTGAAGGCTTCTAATGGATGGACACAAGTTCATGAACAGACATGGACTCAGCCTACATCAAAGAACAAAGATTTCACAGAAGCTACCACAAGACCTAGACAAGAGGATCACTTCTTTCCACAGCTTCATACTCAATGTCAGAAAGAAGTACAACTTTGATCTACAACAGATAGGCAACATGGATGAAATACCCATGCTCTTCGACCTACCAGGCAACAGAACCATAGACAGTAAACGAAAGAAAACCATCCAGATAAGAACAACAGACCATGAGAGAACTAACTTCACAGTCGTTCTATCCTGCATGGCTAATGGTACCAAACTCAAGCCTATGGTGATCTTCAAATGCAAGACCATTCTGAAGAATGAGAAGTTTTCACCAGGTGTCCTTGTTTACTGTCACCCCAAGGGCTAGATGGATGAAGATGCTATATGTCTGTGGCTGAACCAAGTTTGGAACAGACAGCCAGGCTCACTCCTCAAGAAGAAATCACTGCTAGTGTGGGACCAGTTCTGAGCTCACCTCACAGAAAAGGTCAAAGATAGACTCAAGACCATCCACACATCACAGGCTGTGATACCAGGCAGGCTGACCTCAATTCTGCAACCCTTAGATGTCGTCCTGAATAAGCCTTTCAAAGTGGATGACATGGATGTCATGAGATGACAAGGAACTGACAGCTGGAGGAAATCTCAAGAAGCCTGGGTTAGCCTGGTGACTTCATGGGTGAAGAGTGTATTGGAAGATATTCCAGCAGAGATGGTGATTAAGAGCTTCCTGAAGACTGGTAAAGCAACAAAATGGATGGTTGGTACTGAAGACAACCTTCTATGGAAAGATGAGGAAGACAAAGATGTAGATGAACCAGAGATACCCACCTGCCGGTGTGCAGATGAGGAACTAATACAGGAAGAATGAGAAGGACTATTTGGATTATCAGATGATGACTGTGACTTTGATGGGTTTTAGTTAATAGTTTTAACGTTTTGTATACATCTGTTTTCTTTGGAACAGTTCTTATGTGCTTTATATGCTGCTTTATTAACTTATTATTATTATGACTGACATGCTTGTTATACAAATATTGTGTTGTATATAGTCTGTATTTTTATCTAATTCATATTTGTATAAATAATGTGTTGTGTGTGGTCCATACTTTTATTCATATTTTACTTTGTCCAATCAATAAATAGTTTAAACATGGCATCTTGTTTGAAACAACATTGGTTGCATGCTGGACTTCAATTGTCATTGAAAAAATTTTGTGGCAAATTTTGGGGGTGCATCTTATACATGGGTGCGACTTATATTCGCATAAATATGGTAGTTGTCTTTTGATTTACTGTGCCTTGGTTAAATTCAATTTCGGTTATCACAGCATGGTTGTATTATGGCTCTCTAATTTTGTGGTAGTTTTAATTTTAATTTTTAAATATTTTTGACGTTTTTCTAAACATTTGACAGTTTGTCAGAATGCTAGATGCTCACCCTTTGATGATTTCACAGATGAACAAAGAAGCAAAGATTTATTGCTGATTAAGTATGATGTTTGGATGCTTTATTTATCACAGGAAAATACAGAAAGTTTACATTTAAAGTAGATGAAAGAAATAAACAAAATCAGCCTCATTTCTTCATTCACACTGCACGTGCACATACACACACACACAAACAAACAAACAAACCAGAAGACTCTAATATGCTTCACTGTAAACACATTTATGACTCTGCTTCCATTTCCTCCATTATGCTGAAAGACTTATTTCCATAATTATTAATGACATAGTCTTCAATTCTGAATGAATTTTTTTGTTTTCAGGATCATCGAGTCCTGCCAAGAAGCCTTCATATTGCGATTGTTTCGGATGAGAAATAAGGTAAACTGAATTGTTTTTTGTTGCTGTTGTTTTTTTACTCATCAGTTATAACACAGTTCTTCAGTTGGTATCTATAATTCCAAAGTGTGAAACAACAAAAGCCACTATGTTTCTGTATCTGAGATGTTTATAAACAATTTTTTCTAAGATATTTTACTTGGGAATTATTAGATCTTTAAAACATCCAAAGCATCTAAGTCTAGTTTATAAAAAATTTGAAAAAAGGAAACTAACTTAAACATTTGAAAAAGCATAAAGTTTAACTTTCAGAAAGAAAATGAATTAATTCACCTCTTTTTTTTAAAACATGAAATAGCAACAGTTTAAAACTTTAAATTACTTAAAGTTAATATGAGGCTCCTATTAGAAAGTAAATTTTTTTTAGTTTTAATGTCTAGAGAGTCTATTAATGATAGACAGTGTAGGTAGTGCTGATAAATTCGTGAACAAGGTACATGGACACCTGACCTACAAGCTGTGCTGACCTGGCTCATACTACAATTTTTCTCAGTATGACATTGCTCTTTGTAAAAAAAGAAAAGATGAAGAAAGAAAATTATGTGATTAAAAAGTCTGTTTGTAGGTAGTGACTAAGTGAAATTCATTTGCTCACACTTCCTTGCCTCTCTCAAAAAAAAAGAGATATAAGACTATAAACACATTTAAGAGGAGATATCATACTATTAGGGTAGATTTCATGGGCAATAATTTCAAAGGCTTAGTTATTATTTTTTTACAATTTTTCATATACAGATTATTCAGTTCTTATATGTAAACTACATAAAATTAACTTGGAAGTCCACCTTAATGTTTTCTGTTGCTCTTATTACTCTCATTTATTTATTTCTTAATGTGAACATAGATCTAATCAGGAGTTTAGAGCAAATCAGACCAGCTACTCAAAATTTGTAATATGTTGTCTGCTTATTTCATATATATACACACATATACAGGTGCATCTCAAAAAATTAGAATATCGTGGAAGAGTTCATTTTTTTCCGTAATTTAATTCAAACAGTGAAACTTTCATATATTCTAGATTCATTACACAAAGTGAAATATTTCAAGCCTTTTTTTGTTTTAATTTTGATGATTACAGCTTACAGCTCATGAAAATAAAAAATCCACTATCTCAAAATATTAGAATATTTCATAAGATCAATAAAAAAAAAGGGATTTATAATATAGAAATGTTGAACTTCTGAAAAGTATATTCACTTATGCACTCAATGCTTGGTCAGGGCTCCTTTTGCACAAATCACTGCATCGATGTGGTGTGGCATGGAGGCAATCAGCCTGTGACACTGCTGAGATGTTATGGAAGCCAAAGTTGCTTTGATATCGGCCTTCAGCTCGTCTGTATTGTTGGTTCTGGTGTCTCTCATCTTCCTCTTGACAATACCCCATAGATTCTCTATGGGATTCAGGTCAGGTGACTTGGCTGGCCAATCAAGCACAGTAATACCATGGTCAGCAAACCAGTTACTAGTAGTTTTGGCACTGTGGGCAGGTGCCAAGTTCTGCTGGAAAAGGAAATCAGCATCTCCATAAAGCGTGTCAGCAGAGAGAAGTATGAAGTGCTCTAAAATCTCCTGGTAGACGGCTGTGTTGACTTTTGACTTGATAAAACACAGTGGACCAACACCAGCAGATGACATGGTTCTCCAAATCATCACTGACTGTGGAAACTTCACACTGAACTTCAAGCAACTTGGATTCTGTGCCTCTCCACTCTTCCTCCAGACTATGGGACCTTGATTTCCAAATGAAATGCAAAATTTACCTTCATCTGAAAGGTGGACTTTGAACCACTGAACAACGGTCCAGTTCTTTTTCTCCTTAGCCCAGGTAAGACGCATCTGACACTGTATCTGGTTCGGGAGTGGCTTGACACTAGGAATGCGACATTTATAGCCCATTTCCTGGACACGTCTGTGCGTGGTAGCTCTTGATGCACTGACTCCAGCCTCAGTCCACTCCTTGTGAAGCTCCCCCAAGTTCTTGAATCGGCTTTGCTTGACAATCCTCTCAAGACTGCAGTCATCCCTCTTGCTTGCACACCTTTTCCTACCACACTTTTCCCTTCCAGTCAACTTTCCATGAATATGCTTTGATACAGCACTCTGCAAACAGCCAGCCCTTTCAGCAATGACCTTCCATGGCTTACCCTCCTTGTGGAGGGTGTCAATGAATGTCTTCTGGACAACTGTCAAGTCAGCAGTCTTCCCCATGATTGTGGTTGTATGTACTGAACCAGACTGAGAGATTCATGGTATTTATCCTGCATAAATAGTGATTTACTCAAACTCGAAATGGAATATTCTAATATTTTGAGATATGAGCTGTAGGCTGTAATTATCAAAATTAAAATTAAAAAATCTTGAAACATTTTAGTTTACATGTAATGAGTCTAGAATATATACAATTTTCACTTTCTGAAATAACTGACAAAAAATATTGAATTCTTCCACGATATTCTAATTTTTTGAGATGCACCTGTATATAGACATTCAAATAAAGCATGGTTGAAATAGAATCATTGTAATCATATTGACCAAGTTCATTTGGATGTCCATAGTTGGAAATATTGATACTGTAAAATAGTTTTAAAGTGTAAAACTATTATCATTATTATTTTACAGAAAGGATTCATTAAAGCATTTTCTGACAGTGCTTTCTCCTTCACTACCGGATTCTGTCAAGTAGAACGAGTTATGAAGAATTTGTTTGTTCGGAAACTGTTTCTGTGGCCAAGGTTTCAGGCCAATATCTCTGTCTGTCTTGAAAAACACAAGGTACATTATTACTTACATTGTAACATGCATATTTAAAACAAGGAATGAACTTATAAAGTTTTAGCAAAAGCTAAACAAATAAAAGGGGAGTGGCAGATATAGTAAAAAAAAAAAAAAAAACGTACTAAGCAAAATATTTTCTGGTCTTGGGAGTTAAGTAAAGATACCAATAAAAAGAGCTGTATGAGAAAAAAAGGTAATTTTTAAGTTCTATTTTTGCTTTTAATTGTGCTGTTTTTTTCTTACCTGAGAATTAAAAATATGTACAGCTATGGCCAAAAATTTTGCATCACTCTAGAATTTTCTAATTTTTCTTGATAAAGTCAAATTACGCTTGTTGAATTTTCATAATAATCTTATGTTAACATATTGAAATTTATACTGCTTTGTTGTTTTCCACTTAATGGGGAAAATGCTTGCAAATACACAATTTCCAAAAGGACCTTATAAATCATGATGACAAGTGTGACCCAGTTAGGAGTATTTGAAGGTAGATTTTATTATTGTTATTTCTTGAGTGATGCAAAACTTGGCCATAGCTGTATATAAGTATATTTTTAATACCTCATTTGGGTAGTGGGTTAACATAGGATGTAGCTTGTCATTTGCCTTGGTGGGTCTATGATTTTGTCACCAATAGAGTCCAGGTCATATTTTGTGTCTAACTATTGGTGTGGTTTTTTTTTCACTCTACCATACTGGCTATTCTGAATGGGTTTCTTTTGGGTACTCAGATTTACTCTCACTACTAATCAGAAAAGTTCTAGTAGATTTTTCCACTGGTGCTGATATTGAGAGCTGCTCAAATGTGATTTTCACTGACAGAAACTGTCCTTACTTTCAGTCAGTCATGTGCAAAAGAATTTGTTTTTCTTTTTTTTTAAACAATTTATATTTATTTGTTTGTTTGTTTTTTTTTACTTTAAAACTACAGGACACAAAGCCTTTTTACTTGGAAATCTGTAGAAAAAAATTATAAATGAAAAAAATGAAACTAATAATTTGTAATATTTACTACTATGTTGTCAACAATTTTAATTCAAAGGGATGTAGGAAACATGTTCAGAATTTTGTCTGAACATTTTTTTAGTATTTGTTATTTTGATCCATCAAAAATTTTAGATTTTAAATACTGATATGTAAAAGTTAGAATTTGAATTACTTTAGAAGTTTGCCAAGCATAAATTCTAGTGTTAAATGGTTCTCTAAATGTCACAAGGCTTTCCTGCCACTCTGATAGAACCATCTCTGAATAAATTTGCAAATTAAAAGTTATTTGAAAGTAGTAACCTCAACATGGCAAAATAATTGTTTTAAGTGTTTACTTAGAAACTTTATTTAGTAGTTACAACATTTAAGATCATCTTGGCAAACCCTGTTTTGACAGTCAAGGTATAAGGACTTCTTACAGAAGTGAGCTAACAGAGGGGAAGGTGTTGGTATTAATTATCCTTGCTGACCAGGTAAGTTGTCTAGGTACAGTTGGGAACTCTTAATTAGTTGTGAGGGTCCAAGACATTCAACAGTTAACTGAAGGACATTTTCCACATGTATCGGAAAATCTCTACTAGAACTCTCCATATTTAGATGTGGGAGAAAAATAGAATGTTTGGAGGAAACCCATTCAGCTGGCTGGTGAAGAAGACCAAGAAGAAAATTCACCAGGATGGTACATCAGATTGAATCACTCACTTGGGATTCAAACTTAGGTCCTCAATCATGATGGCAATGCAGTAGTTTACCATTAAACCATTAGCCGTCCAGTCAACCAAGGTGTTGGCCTATTACAGAAAGAAAGAGAGATAATGCTGTAACATATGTAAGCTTAGAAGACCAATAATTGGCTTCTTATACAATAAATATTTTTTCTCTGTTTTTAATGGAGATAAACTTTTTACTTTTTCATTCATTTTCTGGAAACAATTCCCCCTAAAAAAATAACAAAACATTTTAAAAATTATACTTATTGGAAAACAGTAAAATGTAGCAAAGAATATTTTTATTGTGTTCTCTGTTTTAGATGCATAGAAACCTTGCAGTTTGTGTGTGTGTTACAGTGTAAAATTGAATTTTTAACATAGAGCCAGTTAAGTATTGCTTTGATATTCATAGGTCCTCATACTAAACAAATGTACTTGATGTGGTCAATTCTTGTGTGTGTGTGTGTGTGTGTGTGCGCGCGCGCAACTATATTAGAGCAGTAAACTTCAAAAAATGCACACAATGCACTATTACTTTTTTTTTTACTAAAGTGTTTAATTTTAACAAAAGAATTATGCAGATAATAAATCAAAGAAAACTAACCTTAATATTACATTTGTCATGGTATTAATTACATTAAAACAAAAAATAGTATTTATTTTGGATGATGTAATAATTGTTGGCACCACTGTAGGTAGCTGTACATCAACCAACATTTTTGCCGGCCCTGTTTTTAAAATGTGTTTTTCTTTATAAATAACTAGTTGTAATACCATTAAATTTAAAAGAAAGAGAAATGTATGTAATTTTTTCTTAAGTAATATTTCATATATCTTTTTTACTCGTCATTATTTGTATGGTGATTCTAATTCTATTGTATTTCATCAGGTGGATGTGGTTGAGCTGCAGGTGCAGTTGACTCCTGCCATGTTGATTTGTCAGACAGCTCTCCTCGATCTTATCAATGCCTGTATCAAGGAGTTGAAAAGATGTACAACTTTTGTGAGTTTACTTTTTAGCACTATTTTCAGAATAATAGCTACAATCTTTTTATAATAAACTTTTAGCTTCCTCTGTAATAATACTAACAGAAGCCAAAATGTACTGTACTGCCTCTATTATAAAGAAAAGGTCAGTACAAATTATTTATATATTTGTATGTATGCAGTATGCAGACTTACACTATTTGTCTAGGTTAGCTTGTTGAAACAAAATTCTGATGCCACAAAGAAAAACAGGTTAAAAGTGTTTACATAATACATCTAACTAGTAATTGTGTATGTGGATTACTTAGACCTTTAAAATAAGAAAACTTTTTTTACTGTCTTCAGCTTTTGTTTTGCTTTTTACAGCATATTGTTTCATTCCTATGAAAACGTGGTTGAATTTATTAAATTTGAATGATAAAAAGGAAAAACACATTACAATAGAAGCTCTAGTATTCAGTACCTAGCTGTTGCTGGAAAACTACATATTTCAGTTATTTGAGAGCTGAATTATACCTATAGCCTGCAATATTAACCTAACTTTTAAAACACTGCAATAATATAATACAGTAAATAAAATATACTGTAATATGGTAATATAATAGGTAAAACTAAATATATTTACATTTTTTACATATTACTCATTTAACAGACACTCTTATCCAGAGTGATTTACAAGTGGATTCTTTCTAAAAACCTGAACAAAGATATAAGCACCGGCTCGAAAGTGACAGATTGCAAAATGTAAGTGGTCAACAGTGCTGCAGAAATAAAAAGCAAATGTACCCAAAAAATGCAAGTTTCCAATGATAAGAATATTTGAAAAAATCATAGCACTTGACAGTAATGTATTTATTCTTTGGGTGTGGATGACAGATCCAGAGGATTTTGTATCTTCACCTCCTTTGGGTCATCTGGCTCTACTGTCCTAATGAAACCAGGCTCATCACTCCCTGTCCAAGATTTGGATGCTTGCTTGAAAATCCACAATCATAGTTTGTTTCTGTGCTCATTGCCTTTTTGTCATGAAATTATTGTAAAGAATATGCATCTGCATCGCTTCCTGCATGATTGCATTTTCACAAATTTTACCACTTGAGA
This sequence comes from Nautilus pompilius, assembly GCA_018389105.1. Lineage (NCBI taxonomy): Eukaryota > Metazoa > Mollusca > Cephalopoda > Nautilida > Nautilidae > Nautilus > Nautilus pompilius. The sequence goes on along the minus strand of JACATO010000347.1, from coordinate 1,803,416 downwards.
ATGTTGTCAATGCAGCAGCCCAAGTTATTTTCTGCTGCTCCGAGAAATCTTCCTCTTTCAATTCTGTATCACTTTCACTAGCACTTTCCAGATGTATGACACTGTTTATGATGTCTATTTCAGTCACAACATGAGCCACTTCTACATCTTTGTCCACATTGCACCACTCTTTGATCTGTTCTTCGTTTAGATTCTACACAAGTTGTGACATTAATACACTTTTTGCAATGTTTGTCATTTCATCAATTAAGTCCGCTTCATCAGATGAGCCTTCCACAAGCATCACACTTGGCTACAACTTTGTCCAGGTTCTTTGTAATGTCTGTTTTATTACTATCAGCCAGGCATGAGCAATGTTGTACTGCTTCTGAAACTCCTCAACCTTGCCATTATATTTGATAAGTTTCCTCAAGGAATTTTTCCAACAATATATGCTCTTCATATTCTCTATCACACCCCGGTCCATTGGCTGGATCAATTCATGGGCAGACATACTGTGAATATATATCCTGAAACTAACTTTACTTCTGGAGGATGAGCCTGGCAGTTGTCAAGGAGGATGCATTTGCTGTCCTCTAGTAATTCAGTGCTTTTGAAGTGTGAAAGAATCAGTACCAAAAGTTTTCATGATCCATTCATGCACTGCTTTGCACTTTATAATCCACTGGCAAATGCTTTATATTCTTAAAAGCTCTAGCCAGGTTCATCTGTATTAGAAATTTATTTGGGAGAAATATTATGTTCTTTGATTAACCTGGTGAACACATCACAATATTCTCTGGTATAATAATAGTTGGCAGATTTCTTCTCACCTGAAACATCCAGACATCTTATTCCATGCCTAAACTTGAAATGTGAGCCAATCATTGGAGAAGGAGCAGGGTTCCGTAAGTTCCATAAGTTCCATTTACTCAGAGAAATCCTTATCCTTCTTAGTCAGCATGGGAATAGAGATAAGGGAACCCTCAGAGCATTTCACAGCGAACCACTTGTACAGTACATGATCCAATTGATCCATTTTTGGTTCATGTAAGGCATACTGCTCCTATTTTTGATGTCTTGGAACTTGCAGAAAATGTAAGCAATTTCTCCTTTTGGGCTTTGATGTCATGGATGGTAGAGGAGCTGACACTGAACTCCTTCATCAAAACAGTTTAACTTTCTTCTCTCTCAAGCCTCTTACAAATGTCTTTCTACTGATTTATAGTGAGTACAAGCCTTCTGCACTTAGCTCCTGTACTTTTTGATGGATTATTATCATTAACAATGATATAGGTTTACAGATATTCCACTAAATAAATCTGTTATGTTTTGAAGATTTAGGGCAAAGTTGATCTTGATGGATGGGTCAATGTGGGAGAGGTTCAGAATTAAACACAAAATGATTACCTTCTGCATGGCCTCTATTTACAAAAAGTGATACGGATAGCAACACAGATTATTGGATTGGTCAGAATGCATTTGAACGATATTGGAGGTGTGCACCACCAAACAGACTTGAAAAGAAAAGGTCAAAGACTATGACAAGGGATGACATGCACTGTAAATAAAAGGCTGAAAGACAGCAACAAATCACACACCTGGCAGATGTAGGACCATCAGCGATATCCAGCAAGATAAAGATAAATGACACCAGCAAGATATGATTCCAGCAGGACTGGGGACTTTGAGAGATGCTGATCTCTTGGTGGCTGTTCTCCAGTCTAGATGTCTAATGAGTAGGCGATCGAACTGCGGGAAAACTGATATGGTGCTGGAAATGATCTACTGCCCTGGCTTAACTGTCGTGTGCATCTTTTCAGCTGCTAATCTATCTCTGGTGCCCAGACCACCAACGAAATCATTATAGAATATAGGTATGACTACTGTGAAAATTTACGAGTGAAGGAATCCACAAATGCACACCAAGTGTCTTGTTTTTCTGTAGACAGAATGATTAGCATTCATGCTCAGGTAGATATTAGACTGTGTTGGATCAGATTAGTGACCTTTTTGCTGGTTGGCTGAGTGCTGGATAACAGAGCTTTTACTGTACTAGATTATATAAAATTAAAGTATAATTTACATTTTTAATTTAATAAGCTTAATTGTTTATAATGTTAGAATTTTTTCTTATTATTTAAGGTTCAAATTTTGGAATTTTGGTATACATAGCATTGAAAATAACTTATTTTTCAATTTTTAAAGAAATGAAATTTTATAACTGACTTTATCTGCAACAGTATTAAACCTTTTACAGCAGCCATGAGGTTTCTTGTTATTCTGTCCTGCAATCCCAACATCCTTACTTAAGTTTCATATTTCCCATGAGATAAAATTAAAGGGAATTTCTCTTGTTTAAATAATTTTCTGATGATAATCACAAATCTTTTTCTTTTGTTTTTTGAATGTTGAAATAGGTTTACTGTTGTTTTGTTGCTAAAACCCTTTGAGTTTTACCATTCCTCTACTCTTGTTGTAGGTTGACTTTGATGAGATAACTGTAGAGAATGCTATTGGCAAGTTATTTGATCAGGTGATACGATTTCAGCTTGATCCTGTTTGGCACCAGCTCAGCTACAAGACTAAACAGCTGGTGTCAGACTTGAAAACCCTGAGACAGATTACACAGTAAGTTCCAGCATTACCAGGTATACATGTAGCATAAATGAATGTTCATGAACTTCAAACCTCAGCAGGATTACATGAAGAATCTATTTTTATTATTTAAAAAAAAAAAGAGCAGAGAGTTTTCTTAATTAAGTTTTCATAATCTTTATATGTAGTTAAAATTGCTTAAATTCTAACTGGAAATTATTGCCATGAGCAGATTTTTACATAAAGTATATTAAGAGAGAAATGGTCATCAAAGGATTCATATTAAGTGCTATATATTGTTTATTTAAATAGTCATCCACAGGCATTATAGGAAGGGAGGTAATCATGTGCATACAAAACGTGCATGGTTACTCTATCAAAAAACTATCAGAATTATAAACAAAGAGAAAATCTCTATCTTTACATAACCTTACTTTAAAAATATGTATGTTATATATATTTTACTCTCATTTTGTTATTTAAAGTTATTACCCGGAAATATTCTGTATTACTTTTAATTTTGTATTTAGATTTTTTATTTTATTTTGCATAAATATGCTCTTTTTTAATTTTAAATAAAAACTAATGCTTATAAAATACTTTTATTTACTTTCAGACATCTTACACAGTATGATTGTGTAACCTTTTACAGTCTAGTGTATTCAATCAGGTATGCTTTATCGACTATTAAAAATACAGTCAGACAAGGTAATGCTACTATCAATCCATAAAATTATCATCAATGTTTCTGATGTTTTAGACATTAGATATCAATCATACCAACAGGTTAATTTGTTTGAGAAATGTGGTAAAACACAGATGCCTACACCCAAGTAGAAACACTCAGAATATTTTCATAAGGATACTATTTTAAACTTTAAAGAATTTAACATTCTGACAGAAACCTGGGATATCTTGGATTTAGGTAAAACTGATAGATACAAAACCAGAATAATTTGGGCACATCACTTTAAGTTGAGTTTCTGGAACTGTTTTATTAATAATGTCACAAAAATATTTATAATTAATTTTAAAAAAAAACAAAAAATATTAGAAAAAATAAATTTTAAGTCTTTCATACGACTAACAGTCCATTAAGAAAACATTGTGAGATTTTTTTAAAAAAGTAATTAAAAATTAAAGGAGCACTGAAGTCCACACAGTTTGAGTATATTTTACTACTGTTTATGATTTGGTTTCAATGCTGAAATGACTAATTATGTAAAATTTAAAAAAAAAAAATAATTTATTGATTGCTTTTGTATTAATACTTTTGAAGGAAGACAAGAAGTGATGTCAGACTTGTGGAACTATACAAGACACTAACTTCCACAACTATGATACATACAGAGTTTGTAGTCTTTTTGACAGGAGAATTATGATGTCACCACCCATTTCATGTCATGAAAAGTACTGAAAGTTTAAATTTACTGAAACACAATCAAAATTAATGATAAAAGGATAAGTCACTACAAGAAAGTTCTGTAGTTATGAAATAAATTAAGTTTTGTTTATTAATGGACTTTAGTGTGCCTTAGTACTTTTTGGGGGGATGGGTGCATTTGTAAGTTTTGTTTTGTTTATTTGCAAGTAGAGGCTTAATTTTGTGATAAAAACAAACTTTAAAAATGTATAATTGGTACTTTGGGACAGATCCAGTGAAAGAATGTTTGGTCAGAATGCAGGATGGTTATTTCTCGATGCTGCTGACAGTCTTTTTGTTGTAAGTTGTCATTTGATCTCATTTTTCATCATTTTTCTTTTATCAATGGCTTTTCATTAACACAATTCAATAAGACATATTTTCTTCTGTCTATTTTTTGTTGTGTTATATACCAGTCTCAACAATGGAAATACAGCTCTAACCCGGTGAGGCCATGTAGTGCTGCAGTTATTTTCTAGAGAACGTGCCCTATTCTGTGCCACAAGAAGACCATGACCTTTAACTTTGGCAGGAAAATCCCCACTAGAACTCTTTATTTTTGTATTTGGGAAGAAAACTTCATGACTGATTGGAAAAGAAAAGTGAGAAGAAACCATGCCAGGGAGGTATACCAAATTGAACTGGTCCCAACCAGCGATCAAACTTGGCAGTCATTAGCCATCTGGACCACCACTTTTTTGACCACTTAAATAAACATTGTCTTGTGTCAGCAGTTGTGGTTACAACTACTACACAAATTATTTAAATTTCAGTTGGTTGAATATTTATTATTATTATTATTGTTGTTGTTGTTGTTGTTACTTTTTTTACATGTAATTTTCTAGTTTAACTAATAGAATATTGTATCAAATTTAACACTAAACCAGGAAAAAAGAACAAAAAGCTTCTAAAATTTTACTTTTATTGCAAATAAGTAGGTACTTAAGAAAAGTAGTGACTAAGAAATGGATAGTAGGTTTGTGACATTTGCTTGTTATGATTGGGATTATTCATTTGCTTATTGGATCTGAGCTATGTTTGGTTTCTAGCCAGTTGTATAGTTTTTCTCTGCTGGCCAGTTCTGTGCAGGCTTTCTTCAGACCTCCTGAACTCATAGTTCTAATTGGTCCCTCCCACTGAAATTGATCCCAATTGTGTGTGCAGGCACCTCAACCAGAATATTGCATGAGTTGTTCTCACATATACAAAAACACCTTTATTTTTGCAAACAATTAGATACTTTTAGTAATCTGTTTTTAATAATACTATCGTTGACCAGTACTTTCAGCCTGTGATCAATCCAAAAGTGAAACTTAAGTACATAAATGATCAGTTTAGTTCCATAAATTTGGTATCTGCTACTCTTAGAGTACAATTATTTAACATTGATTAAAAATAAATAAATAATATATTATCATTTATGAAATTTTTTGAAGTAACAGGCTTTGGGAGGAAGTTTTTGTGAGCATATAGTATTGTAAATGACTGTAAGATTTAATTTCATCTTTATATGCAGTTGCATCTTAAAACTCTCAAAGTTATTTTTATTCAAATCACATTTTAGAATGCTGATCTTAGATCAAAGTTCATATACTTACTCATTGGAAAGTAGAGTTTGTGTAGTGGAAAAAAAGAAAAAAAAATTGTGCATAAATGATGCAAAATAAAACAAGAAGTTTTGAACTTAGTAATGTAAGAAAGCTTGCTTGGTGTTCATAAAGATATGGCAGTCTTAAAATCTTACAAGCTTTTAATACCAAAAAATAACAAAACACCAAGAGTTTCAACCAATGTTTTTCAAACATCAGTTGGATATTTGTAAATGTTTTAGAGTTGTAAGGTGGTATAAAGGTGCATCTGCTTTCTTGCTATCCAGCAGCTACTCTGATAGAAACAAATGTTAATTAAAAGTTTCTTGAAAGAAATGCTTTGCAAATATAAGGACTTTTTGTTGAAGTCAAGTTTTATGGTCTGTGTAAGTCTGTTTACTTCATTATCTGGGCTGTAAACTCATATGGTTTTTGTTGTTTCTTATTTTTTTTACTTTCTGATAGTGTTATCTGTTTTATTTCTATACACTTTGTAGCATGCAAAACAGAGAGTGTACAAACTTCCTGAGCTGTCTAAGAAATCCAAGAAAGAAAATCCAGAAGATCAAAATGTCAGTGATATTGAGTCTCGAGGTGTGTTAGGTTATGTTCTGTTTTTTAATTATTACTAAAACTCCAGATGGGGTGTTTATAAAATATCATGGTTTTTATGGGAAATACAGAATTGTTTGTGAGGCAAGGAGCTAAAATTGTACTGGAAAAAGAATGATAATCCAGCTGGAATTTTAGAGTCCATGTGATAACTGAAAGTGATGGCCATTTTCCTTCCTTGCTGTATTTCTTTCTTTGGGTGAGGTGCTCATTTTTGTAAGACAAGCTAAGTTGACCTGCAAGAATGTAACCCAAACTACTAGTATGCTAATCAGAGACATTGATTACTGATCGCCCTTTCAGTGTGGTTGATTTATTTTTTTGTACATAATATAGAAAAGAAAAATGCTTGTGTTGTTGCTGGTAAACATCTGTGTCATTTTAACTTTTTTTGGCTATTGTTTAAGAAAAACCCTGATAATTACCCAGCTAAACATTTCTACACTGAAGTTGCATCTAGATATTTTAACTCTGGAATATGATATCAGTTCTGTCTTGGTTCAGATTATAGAAGTACAGTTTGGTGGTTTAACTCCAGGGAAAAAAAGAAAATAACCTTAACAGTATGATAGTTATTTTCAAAGAATTTTTTATTTATTTCAGATAGTATAGCTTCACTTGAAGAATGTCCTAAATGGCTGGCTTTATCTGAAGTGCTGAAGGAGATAGAAGAAGAAAACAGAAATGCTGATCCAGAATTTGGCCTTGGTAGAGTTCTTGTTGTAGCTGAGGATGACAGAACTTGTAACCAGTTGAAAGAGGTACTGCACTGAAAATGGTTCCAGACTTTTATTAGAAATAGTTTTTTAACATTCTACATAACAATTGAGTTTGTTTTTAATGCTGAAAACTAGTGAGTATCAGATAAGCTTAACTCGTGATGGAACTGCATAACAGACAAAAATTTTACTACCTTTCTGCTGATTTTGTAGGCAGAATCCTACTTGTGCCTGCATAGAAAGAGCAATGGTGGTTTTGCTGAGGTACACAGTTATAACATTTATCACTATCTATGATTTGATTTCTATGCTAAAATGGCTATACACACAATTATCAAATGCAAATAAGAATAATTAATGGAATATTTTTGTACTGATGCATCCATACACCAACTTATAAGTGAGAGTATAAAAACTGCGGAGCATAACTCCATACAGTTTACCTTCTTATACAAGTATGACAAAACCAAACATTATTCAGCACTATGTACAACTATGGGATACAAATACACAAAGTTGATTATGGTCTCCTTGGCAGGAGATCAATGATGCATTCAATACATGCTTGAAAAGCATGGAAAAGTTTTCATTTACTAAAGTTCCTTGGAATTAATGATATGCTGCTATAGGTAGTGGTCTTTTAAAAGAAATGTGCACTCTACTCTTAGAAAATTACACCAGTTTAAAGTTCAAAGATCATTAAAGAATCTAAAACATTTTACTAATAAAAGTAGTAAAAAAACAAGTTATTTTAGCGAAATGAACTAGTTTACTTTTATTTATTATTGTTGTTTTAATGAAGATCCTAAATCTGGAAAGTGTTAGTAATTATTACTATGGCTGTTGTTATCTCTCTCATCTCACCAGTGACTATTCTTCTAATTTTTAAAATATTTATTAATAATACTTACAACTGGAAGTCATAACTGAAGCATATTAGCACATAGTCAAAATTGACATTTTAACAGATTATCTATCTTGTTTTTTAAAAAAAAGGAAGAGAAAGAATGAAAGAAATATTCTTTTCTGATTTTTAACAAGAGCTTTGACGTTTTATTGCACATGAATGTATACAGAGATGCACATTATGTCAATAAATATTTAATTTGTTTTCTTACAAGCAAATCTAGAACATAAATAGATTTTCTCCAAAGTAAACATTATTATATCTGCCTGATTATTAGATATTTTTTTTTTAGGTTATGTGTGTTGGTGGAAAAACCTTTTTGACAAATCTTTTCAACAAACTTCTGGCTGTGAAAGGAGGATTCATTGAAACAGAGGTGAGTGGGACTGACAGCCTAGTGAGTGGGTGGGTGGGTGTGTGTGTGTGTTCATGCATGCATGCATACTTGGGTGATCAACGAAGAAATTAGGCAAACAACTGAGTAAAGTAATGTAATGATTGCTGATGAACAGGATAATAACACTAGGTTAAAACTGCTGATATTTAATTTCTCTCTTTCTCCTTTTCTCAGATAATATTCTGAAAGATTTAGAGTATATAGCACAATTAGGTTTGTATTTTACTGGTCAACTTTTTGTTTTCACTAGTAAAAAAAAAACAAATTTTTCATTTAACCAAAAGATAGTATGATGCCTTAGATAACTTCTTTCTAAAAATAAGTCCATAATATTCATTTGTCCTAGTAAAGGTGCAGGTGTTGTAATTTTGAACAAATCTATGAACAGAAAGAGCCTAATGTATTATCTGATCTGATAAAGTTAAATATATTAATGAAACTCTGTATGTGTACATTAAATGTATTAAAAGAACACTATAAGCATACCTTCTTACACCAAAAAACTGTTTCAGAAATTATATATAAATCAAATCAGATCAGCTGATTCTCAACCTGCCATATTATATGGTTTACACAAAGTTCATACAAATGTTTGCTCTATCCATCTTGATCTATAAGCATCCATAATTATAAGATGGCTTCTTTTTTGATTGATAAACCTATCACTGTCAACTAATATACTATTAAACTAAAATTTCAAATTGAAATTATGTGCATTGTTAATGTTAGCTTTTCTTCTTCATTATTACTTGGCACAGTATTACATAAGTTAGTCCTCTTTGTTCAATAGAAAATTTTATATTTTGCTAAATGAGGTTGCCATGGGTTTCATTTGGGCTATATTTTAGCCTCTTTTTTTCATTCTGTTTTATTGAAGAGAAATTTAATTTATATTTTGGCCAACTTGTCTATATCTTTGATGGCACATTTACTGTATTTCTATTTTAAAAAAAACTGCTCAGGATGTTTTATGCTGGCTAAATACACAGCATCCTTTTTTTAGAAAAAGATTGCCAACTTTAAAAAAAAAAAAAAAAGACTGTGAATATTTCCATTTTTAGAAAACCTACAATTACTAGGCTATCTGTAAAATGAAATGGGATCATTTTATTCTATTCTTTTATAAGCTCAACTTTTTATTTGTATTAATATTTAGAGCCTATAAGAACTGCTCCTCAGATGTCAACTTTCACTGAAATTGAATTTACATTGTTAAGACAGAATGGGTTTACCATTTCTTTCATTTTCTCCTGTGTTCGCAGAATTCTTTGTAAATTGTAGAATCAAAAAATGTTTGTACATGTTGTACATAAAAAGTGGTTTAGTTGGTCATTCTCTATCTTGGTTTCTATACTGTACAACTAAAACAACAATTGATGAAAGCAACAAAAAAGTTTTGTACTTTCAATTTAAAAATCTATTTCACTAATTCTAACACAACTGAATTTTTAGTTCTTTCTAAGGATGGAATTTTGATCTCTGACAGATCGCATGTTATCTGTCTTATTCAATATTGGTCCATGGAGGCCCACATACATTGGTAAGACCATCTGATGTATATAATAGAGATTTATATGCATTTGTTGGGAAGAGAAAATTATGCCCTTTGTGACAATAATGGTCATAAATTTTTATTGAATAACAAGGATTCTGTAAAGATTCTTTATCAAATATCTTCTGGTTCTTTATTTTAATTTTTCTGTACTTAAAAAAACAAATTTACATGACATTTCCTCCATTTACTATATGATCTTGTGCTTCTATAAAACATTGTATTTGTTTTTCCTTTTGTTATATTGGAAGGGTTTTTATTTTGTTGAAAATGAGAATAAGTAACATTCAAAATAGCCTAGGTGTGTGTGTTCTTTGTTTCTTATATTGAGTGCTGCCTCAATTACCTTTTGTTTTTGCTTGTGTTGTTTATTGTTGTTATTAAGTAGAGAATTAAGCAATGACTGGTTGTTTAGGTACTCATTAAATTAGTGAGGAATGTTTGTGTAGAATTATTCTAATTTTTTTCCTCTCTCTCTCTAATTTATTTTCAGAAAACAGGCCCCAGCAACATCACAAGAAAGAAAAAGCAGGAGAAAAAAAACTTAGAAAGCAAAGTAATTGGGAAACAGCAGAGTGAGAGATCAAAGGAATTGACATTGACCCAGTTAATTGGTGAATCTAGTAAAAGTGAAAGTCATCAGCAGCACAATCAGGTACATCTTTTTATTACTACAGTTTGATGTACAGAACTGTGTCAAAGGTGATACAATTTTTTAACTTAAAGAATAGTTATGATCTGATAGACTGAATGTTTTTTTTTTACTATTTTGATGCAAAAACTTATGATTTTGACCTAAATTTTTACTTTCTAAGCATGTATGTGTGTATGTATATTTTCTAGCTTTGTTTATTATCATTGAAATTGAAAAAGTGATAAACATTCTGACGAAGTAATTTACTATCATTTTATCCTTTCTTCACTATAATCACTCAGATCCACTGTTCCATTTATTTTGGTTGAGGATGAGATCAGCAGACAACACTATAGAGAAGGAATATGTACTTCCTCATATTTTTAGCAAGTGTTTTTAGTATGAAGAAATTTTTTGGAGATTATCTGGCATTATTGAAATAGAGCATAACACTAATGATGCAATTTCTGGCCAACTCATGTTTATAATTTCTTCAATTTTGTTTTGCTACAAACATCTTTTGGTGTACAGACAAATTTCACACCTATGAGAACCTAAATGCAGTGACTTAAAGGCTTCATGTGCCTGTTTGGTATAGTTTCTCTCTTCGTTGTTTAATAATATGGTGAAATTCTGATAATTGTAAGTCAAAGGTAGCATGTTGCTGGTCAGTTCTGGATTTGAAACACCTTGCCTTCACTACTATGATTCTATCAATTTTGAAATTATTTGTGATTTCCTGAACTTTTAATGGGTGATTTGTATAGTGAAAGGCAGCATTGCACCCACCAACTTTCCCATCTAATAATGACAGGTGTTGGTGGCTTTCCAGTCACCTGGAACCTAGCTTTCAAATCTTGTTCTTTACAGTGCCAACCTTGGCATGCACAATCAGATTGTTGACATCTCCATACTGTGCTTTTAACCATTATGTACAGTTGTATAGCAGATGAGCAATGCAAGTAATATGGAATAGGTGGAGGAGTAGCTGCTTAAGTACTCTTCCAGTGGGCAAAAGTTTTTGTCAGTGGCCAAAAATCTCATTAGTTCGCAGATGTTCATTGTGCACTGACTCAGATAATGGTTGGCAGTCTATCAGATAGGTCTTCCAAGATTCTTGCCTAAATCTAACAAAAACATGCAAATATTTTGTGCCAACAACATTCCTTTTGCAACTGACAAGATTCTTCACAAACCAGAAGTCAACACCAGAAAGGTTTGTTGGGACCCTGGTGGTTTTCCCAATTGGCTTGGCTGCCTCGCGATGACTGTTGATGTAAAATTGCTCCAAAGTTGTACTATGCAATTGCATAGTTTGCAATGCAGCTCACTACTTGGTGTAAACAAAAACTCTTCCAGATATTCAGCAATTGTATATTGACATCTATCTGTGCATTTGGAAGGTGAGATTTCAACTGAGTTGCTGTTTTGAAACTCTTTTCACTTGCAAGACCAAAAAGTGATCTTTGGGATGCATTGGTGACTTAGATTGGCCCCCATCATGTCAGCTAGCAGCACTACCAAAATTCTGCTATTGAGTCTTTGTCCTAGAAACGACACACTAAGCTTATCTGCCATGCTTTGCAAGGCAGTCTTCAGAATACCAGTTTTCTGGCAAACTTTGTAGCTGTTAAATGTTGTCTCCAATGCATTGTGTCATTCTGTATCAATCAGCATTAAAAATTACCATTTGGCAATGAACAACTTCTTATATGAGAAAATGGCAACATGCAGCACATTGGCAATTACATGAAAATCAGGGGGTTGTATATTTGTGTGCATATCAAACTTGGATGTACCGGATGAAATTCAGTCACACTGTGAGGTTCTCAAAGAAGGAGTTAGGGATGAAAAGTAAATCGTACTGGTACTACTTGTAGTGTTCATGGTTTCTTGATCTTCATTTGATTCCTAACAAATTTTGAGTCATATATATATAAACAGTATAAATATCCACAACAATTTTGGGTTATTGGGGGTGAACTCTTATTTTTAGAATGGCTATCTAATCTTATAATGTCTGTGAATGTAAAATGTTATTCAAAAAGACTGATGTTGCCCACAAATCATCAAACTATTATGAAATTAAACAGACAGCTAAAATTATTGTAATATTTTTGTCTTTATATCCATGTGATTTACCTATAAAGACCAATAGATAAATAGGTTTTGGTGGGATTTTTTTAAAAATGATCTTGTATTGCTATTAATGCAAGTTAGTCTGTAAATGTTAACATGTAAATCAAAAGTTGACCATTTAATTGATTTTATACAATTATCTTTACATACAAGGAACTACAGTGGTGGTCAAACTTATTGTAGTTCTCCAAATAGTTCTGGTTTATTTTTTTAAATTGTTCAAGTGTATTTTTACCTTGCCTAATGTATTGTTTAAAGATTTGCTTTGTTTCTGATTTATCATTTACATATTTATTTTGTTGAAAAAATATTCTTTATTTAAAATAATATTGTAGAATGCACATTTATTGAAGTTTACTGTTTGATTATTTTAAAGTCTATAATTGCCTCTCCACAAGAAATTCCTAATATCAAAACAATGATTAATTGTCATATATCAAAAATACATTTTTGCATTGTAACACACAATGAACATATGGTGATGCAATTATTTTAGCCACTACTGTAGCTTATTGTTTTTATTACAACAAAGACTTTTTTAGTAAGTTATATATTTTTTCTTTCTTTATCAATGTTCAGACTTTTTTTTTGTTGTATTTTAAATATAAATTAGGATAAAGAAGAGAGTCAGGAGATATTCTGCTCATCCCATGATGCATATTATGGAGTTTTGTTTTCTCCCCCCATCATTATCCATCCCTTACATGGATCATCCAATTCTCATAATCTCTCACGTACTCTCCATGAAATTCAGCCACGCTATGTGATTCTCTATGATGCTGACATGCAGTTTGTTAGGCAACTGGAGGTAAGTAACTGATGATTTACTGATGTTGATGAAATTTAGAACACAGTCCTGGACTTCATTTATTTTACTTTCCACTAAAAGTCGTCTTCCTGTCTGGTAATGTCCTGAACTTCTTAGTTCAGTTGTCCCCCAGTATTTGCAGGGGTTACGTCCCTTGAGCACCCGCGAAGAGTGAAAAACCGCGAATATTGGACGTGGTCCATAAAAATGCCTATAAATGTCAAAATATAACGTAGCATATATTAAAAAAATATAAGTAAATATATAATAATAATTTAATAAAAAATACAACACTCAGAGAAACACTCAAGATAGCTACACGCAGTAAACTGGGATGATGCTGGGCTGCATCTGCCTGAGACAGCGCCTCGTGGGCAGCAGCCAATCAGCAGCAAGGAGAAATGAATAACGCTCTCGGATTGGCTACTTTCAAACCTCCAGCCAATAGCATTTATATTACAAAATTAGTAAATTATATTGTTATTAATAATTTAGCATTAAAAAGCGTGAAAAAATATATATTGCCACGAAAAAAGCCATAAAATATCGCAGAAGATATTTTCGATTCCGCGAATATGCGGGGGTTTCCGCGAACAATTATTAGTTAGGTTCTAAGGAAAATTCCGCGAATAACCGGGGCTGCGAATGCCGAACCGCAATTATGTGGGGGTCGACTGTATATGTAAAAAAAAAAAAAAATACACCAATACCTCATTTAACACTTTGTTATCATGAAATGCTAAAAAAATTTTTTAAATAACAAAAATCCTGGCAGCCATCATTGTTTATACTTGGTCAGCCCTATCTCTCATCAAATCAGAACTTTCCCTTCTCAGTGAGAGCATATTCTTTGTGGTACAAGTTATATCTTTCTGTTCTTCACTTATTTTCATTACAATTCATGTGATTATTGCTAATAATGTGGAGCGAAAGATCTGCAAGTGATGGTGGTGGAAATGAAGTGAAATTTTCATGTAAGAGTATCACTTTTAGAGGTAAAAATGAAAGGGTTGGGACAATTAGAAGTGGGTGAGCATCAAGTGGATATTTGCCAGTCCCTAAACTTATTGTCATCAACTGTTCGATCTATCTTAAAAAATGCTGATAAGATCAAAGCTTCAAGTCAGACCACAACATCCATATCTTCTACTAAGTTAACATGTACCCAGAGCCCTCTGTTGGAGAGAATGGAAAGTAGGTTAAGAATTTGGATAGAAGACCAAGCACAGTGACATATGCCATTAAGATAGATGTCGATTATGGAAAAGATAAAAAAAAATTTTGCCCACTAACAAGAAGCAGCAGAAGACAAGGAATCAAAGACAGAAACATTCATGGTAAACTGTGGATGGTTCAAACATTTCTAACATCATAGTAACTTGCTTAGTGTATGCATCAGTGGTGAAGCAGCAAGAGCTGATGAGCAAGCAGCCTTGAAATTCCCCAACATACTCAAAGAAATTATCAAACAAAACAATCATCCTCCCTAACTTATTTTTTAATGTCAACGAAACTGGATTTTTTTGGAAGTGTCTGCCATCTCGCAAATTCATCTCCTGAGATGAAAAGCATGCATCCAGATTCAAGGCTGCCAAAGATAGGCTAATTCACTTACCTGTGGGGTAGGTAATGTTTTAGGAAATTTTAAACTTAAACCCATGCTTGTACACCAGTCTGAAATACCATGAGCTGTGAAGAGTTTTTCTAAAGAATATTTACCTGTCGGATGGAAATCGAATATGAGAGCTTGGGTTACAATTGATATCTTCCAGCAGCAGTCTGTTTCATATTTATGTCCAGCAGTGAAGTGTTATTGTAAGGAAAATAACCTTGAGCCTAGAGCACTTTTGGTGCCGCCTCAGGCCACCTGAAAATTTTGACAGTCTCCGTACCTGCATTCCTGTCAAAGTGGTATACCTCTACCAAATACGACATTGATACTACAGCCCATGGATCAGGATGTCATATTTAATTCCAAACCTTTTTACCTTTGTCATACATTCAGACAGCTGGTTGATGGAACAGATGGCAATGGTAAGCTGTCGATAAGGGAGTGGTAGAAATCTTAGATTATGAAAGCTATCAATAATATAAGTGCATCATGGAATGAAGTTACTAACATTTCTATGGACAGTGTTTAGGAAAATTTATGTCATGAAGTATGTAATGATTCTGTGGGATTTGAAGGAAGGCACTGTTACCACTGACTTTGTCCAGCTGGTAATTCAAGCAGGTATGGATGAAGCTGATGTTGATGATGTAACAGAGGTATCAGAGTCACACAGAGAAAGCCTACCAATGAAGAATTAGAAAAACTGTGCATTCAAGGAGATACTAAAGAAATTGAAAACAAAGAGGCTGCAATTGAAAGAAAGTTGAACTCAGCAACCTTATCAGAAGCCATCATAAGATTATGGAGGCATTGGAGCTCTTTTCCAAAAATGACCCAGACTATGAATGCAGCTCTGTGAAAAGGATTGTCCTCAATGGTATCTCATGCTACAGAGAAATTCTTTGTGAGAGGAAAAAACAGTTAATTCTAACTGCATTCTTCAAAAAGAATGAGTACCAGCCATCATCCTCCAAGAAAGTTGAGTCTCAGGCATCATTTTCACCCCAAGATGAGCCAAAGTCTTGGTCCATTGTCCCAGCTGTAGACTCTCTCACTCTTTCTCCTTGTGATACTACTGCTCGGATGTTTTGTTAAGTAATGTACAAATAAAGTAATTTCATTATGTTACATTTTTTTTTATTTTTATCATTTTGCATTATGTTTATTGTTATCTTTTAGTAATATAGTATGTTTATCACTGTAATGCCCTATTTTTATCACTACATTGGTAAGAGAGAATGCTGTAAAAAAACCATCTTATTACATATAATGATATAATGACCTCCTTTAGCGCTGATTCATCTAGCATTCCAATTCTTTGGAACACATCCTGAGCATTAAATGAGGTATTGCTGTATGTATATATAAAATTCTACAAGAAAACAAAAAACAAAATAAGCCAGTCTTAAGCAGATGAACAAAAAACCAAGATGGGAGTGGGGAATCTGGAGATAATAGCATTATTATGCAAGAGTCATCAGGTATAGTTGCCACTCATGATTTTTGTTATGTTGCATACTTACTTTTCTTTTTTATGCTTTTATTATTCCTGCCTAACTTTTGATTATCCCCCTCATTTTAATTTGAAGTTAAGAAATGATTCTGCAACATTCGAATCATTGATGCTTTCTTGAAGTTGTCACAGAAGATTATTAGCCAGCTAAATCTGTTGTGATCACCTTATTAACTCATTCCGGTACTCTAGCTTTGCCCGCAGAGACCAACCGGCTAACATATCCATGGGCATCTGTGATTAACTGAGGACATTTCTGAAACCAAACATTTAAAAACTGGTGTCATCACCACTTCTGAAATTGCAGGATGCATAGTGTGTGAAAAAAAATAATGAAGCAAATTATTTCTACTGGTAATTTAATTTCGCCAGATTTGTTTTAAACTTTTTAACAATTTAAGATAATTTATTACAATTCCCTTTCCCATCACAATTTTTTTGGCCTCTTTCATTATTAAAAAACACCACCACCACTTACAGTAGCCAGGGTTAAGACATTTGTTAAGATGATAGAATATGGATTAAACCATCACTACTGAACTACGACTCAAATGACAGCTGCATGAAGATGTGATTGAGCCCCCTCTATTTAAACAAGCACGATAAACCCTCACTAATCCAGACTAATTGGGGTTAGAGAGTATCCAGATTAGCCAAAAGTCCAGATTATCCAATATATATATATATATATATTAGAAAAATATTATTTTTTACTTTTCTGAAACCATTATAAATACACATTTCCTTTTCTTTGCACTCTTTTATTTCTTTGGATAGAGGGTGCTAAAAGTTTGCAAGACATTTCAGACTTCCACATCATTTTGTGGGTAAACAAAAACTGATGCCACAACATCACATGTTCACTCCAGGCTGACCTTGTCTGAATTAGTGAGGGTTTATGTAATTTCATACAGCTTAGTCCATGTTTTCTTTATTTTTATAAATCTGCAATATTTCACCTAATTCTTTTTCATTAAGCTGCCTAACAGTTTTTAATTGATTAATTTTCCTAATCTAAAAACAAAGCTAATAGCAGTAAGACAGGAAAAATTCATATTTTCAGATAGCATCAAAGCTTTGTGTATTATGCTGTTGTTGTTTTTCAATTGCATTATTTACTTAATTATAATTATAAAATTGCTTAAATAAAAAAAAAAACAGCTAAACATTGTGAACTGAAATTCAAAAGAAAGAATGCAATAGATGTTTTAAAAAAATACAATGTGAAATTGTTGAAGAGAAGTCTTTATGCTTTCTTTAGTTTGCAAGTTTTTTGCTTTGATTAAAGCATCAAAGCAGAATTTTAGTGATATTTTTAGTTGCTTCCTAAGTGACAGAAAATAACTTAAATTTCTCAAATTACTTTATTTGTTAGCTTTTCTTTTTTCCTGTGACAGGTGTTTAAGGCTTCACGGCCACATTATCCTCTGAGAGCTTACTTCCTCATGTACTCGGGATCTGTGGAAGAGCAGCGCTACCTGACCACTCTACGGAAAGAGAAGGAAGCCTTTGAGTATTTGATTAGAGAGAAAGCCGTAAGTAAGCTAAGTTCCGTTGTTTTCTTTTTTTAATTCTATTACTCAGATGAAGCATTGATATGTGCATAAAATCTACTACTAGCATTTACTAAGCATTGTGAAAACATTGGTTAAAATGAAGTGGAACAGAGACTGTGCATTCTAGTTTAGCTGGTTATTTGCCCACAACCTGAAACAAATTAAATGAGAATAATTTATTCTGTAGAAGAATTAGTTTCTATCTGTCTCTACCCATTTCATTGAGGGAACACTCTTGATTTCTCCATTCATTACTATGAAAACAGTGGCTAAATGTAATAAATGAAATGTTTGACTTCAAAAACCAAGAGGCTCCCTAAAATATTTTTAAATAATGTAAAATAAAAAAGAAAAAGAATGAATAGCTATTTTTTTCCAAGCGCAGATGATGATTTTTTTGTATCAGGCTGGAATAAGTAGTAAAGTAAAGAGTAGAAATGTTATATTTCATGGTGAATTACTTTTTTTCCCTTCATTTCCTGACTTTTGATCCTACTTCCTGTAATGCTTTGCATTTTTTTTTCTCCCAAATTCTTTCAAGACTATGGTTATACCTGAAGAGAGAGATGGGAAGTTAGATGATGATCCTAATCTTACTCGAGATCCTAATCCAGCCAATGTCACAATCAGCACCAGGAGAGGTGGAGCTCAGAAATCAACTGAGCAAAAGGTTTGTATTTATCTATCTTCTTCACATCATGTGGTACATGGCCATGATGTCAGGTGATAGTTTATCACTGAGAATACATTTTATTCAAATCTGTGATAGTAGCTCAGAAAGTATACTTGGTTTGCTTATGGGAAGTAATTTTTCTTCACTTTTTGGGAAACTGTAAAAAAAAAAGTAGGGTTTCACTTTACTGTTGATTCTGCATAGTCATCTGCACTTAAAAACCTTAAGGCAATCCTTCATGTGGAACTAACAGCATAAGCAAAAATAGATAAATTCTTTTCTCTCTCTCTGTTGTTCTCTACTAAATCAGATATTTTGGGATGGGGGATCTTGTTAGATTTTAAAATTACCATTGTGGCTAATTTTATTAGACATTAAATTTCTATAGCAAAAAATTATTAATGGAGTATAGTATTTATTCAAACTAGTTTGTTTTGTTTTTTTCCATTTTAATTATTTCAGTTTGCTGTTAGTCTTCCCTTACCACCATCCCTGGGGAGCAGACTCTCTCACTGTGTAGCCATGGCCAAAAGTTTTCCATCACCCTAGAATTTTCTAATTTTTCTTGATAAAGACAATTGAAACCTTCTGTATTTGTATAACAATCTACATTAACATATTGAAGTAATACTGCTTTATAGTTTTCCGCATAATGGGAAAATGACAAAATTTGAAAAATGTGACAATTTGAAATCAAACATGTACATACACGATTTATGAAAAGACCTTATAAATCATGATGACAAATATGACTCAATTAGAAATATTCAAAAGAAGGCATTTAGAAGTGGTCTTGCTTTCTCAGAGGCATGTTGCAGTTTAAGATCTGTAGACTGATTGTCTATCATTTGGTCAGAAAACCATTATGAGATTAATTGATGAAGCTACTGACTGACACTATACACTGAAGTAAAATCTAGTTGAGATTTTTAAAAAAAACTTTTAAAATCTTTTCTCTTTGTGCACTACTTATTCAAAGTATATCTTTTTTATATTTTTTTTTTAAAGATTATTGTTGATATGAGAGAATTTAGGAGTGAACTTCCATCTCTGATACATCGCCGTGGGATAGAAATTGAACCAGTCACCATTGATGTAAGTAAAAGTTGAGGCTGATGTTGAAAACAAATGGCTGGTTTTTTTAAACATTAAAGAATTATTATAATATTATAAAAATAAAGTTAACTTTAAATAAAAGAAACATTTTTTTTTTACATATTGATGATGTGATATCACTGTTCAAAATTTTTAACCAACCAAGAGACACTCTTATACATACTGACATACGTAAAACTCCATCTGATGAATCGGAAGCATAGGATAGTGCCAAACCTAATGCAGCTGAAATAGTTAAAAGTTGGAAACAATCAAGTCCTGCCAATTCTTCAAGTTTAATAAAAAAGAGAGAGAATACTCGGCACCTGCACAAGAAAAGCTAAAACTGATTGGAAAATTGTTCAGTTGGCCGCCCTTGTGACAAGTAGTTTGATAACTCTTGGCAAAAAGCTTCTTGAAGAACTGCAAAGCTTGAGAACTTAAAATAAAACACCAGATTCAGTGAATAGAGAATAGTGAAAAAATCAATATAAACTTCACATTTCTGTCAGACTGGAAGGAAAATACCCTCTTGTAAATGGAATAATGTTAGAATGCATCCCACTGAGGGTGGCTGATTCAGAAAAGAAAGACCAAATTAATGACCACCTGTTCTTTATTAGACAGTTTGGTTAAAAACTGTGGAAGCTAAAGACATACAAATTTCTCATAATGCAACTAACCTCAGCTTGCCACCTCATAGAAGAACTACAAATGAGTGAAAAAGATAAGCTCAAACTGCCAGTAAAGCTTATTAAAGCTCAGAGTTTCTTAATGAAGGATCATTCTGGCTTTCACGTTTTTTCAGCACATCATTGAAAATACTTAGAACTGGCTTCATTTCTGGGCCTTGTAGGTATTCTTTCTCAGTCAGGATGACAATTCCACTAGGATTAGCTGCTGTTAGAAGCAGGCACTACTTACCAAGTCATGACTGTGTTTTTGCTGAATGACAAAAGATGATCACTTATCATATTTATGACTAACTTTCATAGACATTCAATCAGAAAACATGACTTTTTAACAGCAGCACACTTGAAGCTGATTTTCAATGCATCTAAAATATCAGAATTTGAAGACATTTTCAAGATGGGAATTTATGCTGAAGTCTGTACTTATAGCTACTGTTAATGGAGAATTTTATGAAAATTCTCAACATTCAAAGACCTTGGTAATCTGAGCAAATCACTTCAAACTTTACAATCTAGACACTGTTTTTTGTAACATATTATGTACCCGTGCAATTTGCATTTAATTCTCAAATGAGAGGAATGACCCTTCTGTCTTATGATCTTAGTGGATTGATTTTTCTCCATGACAAATTTAGCAATCACCTTAATGGGAATGGGAAAACAATTGATTCTGAGCTAAAAAAAATCATAACTTTTGTCATGCTGGGAAAGTGTTGGCCAAGGTCTGGAATCAAACTATAATTAACTTGGAGGCAGTTGTTGTCAACATTTTTCTACCAAACTCCCCAGTGACTGATCTTGTTGCTCAGGATCAAAAATGGATTATGGATCATGTGTCAGAACCAGGATCACTTGAAAATTTTCCATAAGAATATTGTTATGGTTCCTGAGGATAAATTATTTGCAATAATTCCAAAATTGTTTCTTACTATCTCTAGTCAAAGTAATTAGAACAACTCAAAGACCAGAAACAGAAACCAGTCATGGGCACTTTGGATCATCATTTCAACAAGTGCAAGTGAACAAACATATGTCCTCACCTGGGTTTAATGTTGAAATTCCTTTTTTTTTATCACAGTATTTTTTTTTCACTGGTAAATTAAAGATGAGGATGTCCCATCTGCAGCATCTACTTATCAAAGGCAGCTTTAATTCCATGTTTGAATCTAAAGAGGATGAAAGCTGGTTTACCCAAAATAACAAAGCTAAGAGTGTAGAAATGTTTGCCTTCTCTGGAAACATTTTTGAGATTATAAAGAAATATTTCCCCTTCACTAAATACAAGTAATCTCTTGATTGTGTGTTTATTGAACATTTTTCATGTATTTTACTATGATCAGTCATGAGATTTAAGAAAAACTGTTATGATTAACTGTTGTACTCTTTGCTCATTCTCTTTGTAGCATATTCATTTTTGTTAACTGAACTTAGAGGTGGTCAAAGTTCTAACTTTTATTAGTTTTCTTCTTGTGATCACTTTAGGATCTGAACCTTAAAAGGTAAAAATGTGAAACATGCAACTGGCATTACCAGCAGACTTAATGGTTTCAGTATAATTTTTTGTTGTGTATTAAGATTTTTAGATATTCTTTGGCTAATAATTACATTTGATCTTGTGACATACATGGTTGTTAAAAATTTGCTATTTTTTAAAATCATGAGATATATAGATCATCCCACAATTTTAACCTTTTATATATATATGCACGTGTGTGTGCTTATGTGTATGTTGTTGGTATATATGTGTGTATGTATGTTTTTTTTTTTACTATTGGTTAATTTTATGTCATTTCTGACAATTTACAGGTTATATCTTTTGTGTATTTGTATTTTGACCTGGGCACACATACAAATATTTCACATTTTCTTTCTTGTAAATGTTGAATTAGTTTTTTTATTGTGGATTCTTATTAGCTGAAAAATACTTAACAACATCTAAGATATTTTTTCTCCATTATTTTTTTTAAATTTGGCATCTCTTACCATAGAATCTTTTTCATGAAGAGGCAGTCAGTCACTACAAAGCCTGAGCTCTAGTTAATTATATATAACATATAGCTAGAAGCAGCAAGGCCAAGGTGTTTGTTACACCCTGCAAAAATTAGTCAGTCTTCAGTAAATCAAT
This sequence comes from Nautilus pompilius, assembly GCA_018389105.1. Lineage (NCBI taxonomy): Eukaryota > Metazoa > Mollusca > Cephalopoda > Nautilida > Nautilidae > Nautilus > Nautilus pompilius. The sequence goes on along the minus strand of JACATO010000347.1, from coordinate 1,780,793 downwards.
GGCCAATAGAGAGTATGGTGTTGGATTTTTCTTGGCAGAACAACACCTAGTTTATTTCTATTCTTAACAAAATAATTTAAGTAATAATATTTTATGTAAATGTTGTTTTAGCATTTTATATATATATTGTGTACTAGAAATGCTAATTTCTTCATCCAACTCAGCTGCTACTGAACAAGGTGTGGTGATGTATAGTATTAGCAAAGTGAAAACAACCTGCATTGCTGTTCTGGTAAATTAGAAAGGCAATCAGCTGTCAACCTGTCAGTTTATATTTACTAATATTATCAGTTACCTACTCCAGGGTATGATCATGGCACATCATGAGTGTGAGAAGTAATTCTACTGGGAGATATTAAAGGAGAAGTTTTGCTGTGACATACTCAGCCTAATTCGTTTGGGTGCTACAGTTTGTATGTACACAAGTGTTTACTCAGACACTGAATTCTTTAGATTAGCCAAATATTGATTGTGGCTGCGCTTTAATTAACAAGTAAAGCAGATCGTTTTCTGGTTTCATTATATTTGTTATAACAGTTTTCATAAGTGCTGACCTGCAAGGTAAATAATTCATTGTTGTTGCCATCTGTCATCTTGGGAAGAGCTTGTTGAAAGTTGAATTGGCATATATTTTTAAAAAAAAACTCAACAGCATAGAATTAAAGGAACTTGAGAACCTAATTATTAAAAAGACTTAAGGGCTAAACAGCTGTTCTCTTACTTATTTTGTTGTAGTTATTTTAGAATTAGCATCAAAACTAGTAAATTGCTTTATATTATTATTAAAACTGCACAGTACAAGGATAAGGACAGCATGATTTTTTATTGATGTGTTAATTATAGCTAATAAATTTGTGTTTAAACAACAATTTTCCCAGCTTCAAATATGCATTCTGCTTTCTTTCTTTCTTTTTACTGGTGCATTGTCCTCTATATCAAATCTCAGCCAAACAACAGATAAACAAATAAGTTTTGTGGCTGGTCTATGATGGAATTCTTAGTCTAGATATATTAAACATTTTGATTGATCACTATGACAACACATTTCTAAATGACACATTAGTTTACGAGTATGTGATACTTCCAGCAAATGGCTGATAGCAGAGAGAGAGAGAGTTTGCCACCTCAACCGGTATAAATTGAAAAATGACACAAACTTGAAGATGCCATCTCATACAGTTTTAAGAGAGTATATCAGAAAATACTAATTTGGGTTTTATTTTTGTATATATATGACAGATGGGAATTTACTAAGCGTGAGATTTTCATTGCTCACAAGTAGTTATATCTCATTTTTTTTCCTCATGTTATGTTTGGATTTTCTGCTAGGTAGGTTAAACAGTTGGTGAAAAATTAGTAGGGCAACTTAGCCACCAACAAAATCAAAGTTTTAGACCACTTTAAAAAGTATCCATTTAAAGTAAATTCAATGCCAATATTTGCATACTAATCATATCTACTGAACTAAATGTAAAATTAAAATCATCACCTCAGTAAACAGCAGTATGGATAAAGCAAAGCATGGTAGAAAACAGTCTTACTAAATAAACTACTCATTCCAATATGTGCACAGCCACCATAGGGGCAATATGCAACTTTATAAGAGAAAAAAGAAAACAAAAAATTTCTAAATACACAATTATAGCATCAACTTTAATTACAAATAATGGGCTTGCAGAATTTTACAAAGATAAAATAACAGAGTAGAAATGTTAATCTACAAGTTTTGTAAAGTGTGGAGCAATATTGACCACATGGTCAAAGTCAACATGTCAATTTTGGTGTATTAGCATGAGGACAAAAGGCAGGTTTCACCCATAAGACTTCATAGGTTGTAGGGTGCTGAATGTTCTCTCAGCAGTTATAAGTGAATCAAGCTCTGGGCAGCTGACAATGTTTTTATGGCTATTCTTGGATGTTCAAATAATGCCACTTTTGCTTCCTAATTTCAAATTATTCTAGTTTACAAGAACCAGAGTCTGAGGATTAGAATTTGACACAATCTGCAGTGTCCACAAACAAAGCAAGCTTATGTGCAATAAACAGGTAACAAGTATTGCAGTTTTATACAAGTGGCATTGAGACTCAAATATTTGCTTCAACTCACTGTTAAGTTGGATACTTGGATACTGTAAGGAATGAACACAGCAACGAAAGTATCCTTCAGCATTATCAGAAGTATAATTTCTGTTTTTTTGTCATCCAGTGTGTCTTGTAATCTTGATCTCAGACTCATGTTCTTAGCCTACTTCTTCGCCTTTTCAAAAATCATGCAGAATTCATCTTCAACTGCACTGCAGATTTCCAGGAAACGCTGTTCAGTGGATTCAGACTGCAACTAGCAAAAGCAATGAACTTACACAGGTCATGCATGCAAGGCAGAAAGATGTCTTGCTGCTTTTTTTGTTTGTTTCCACATTTTGCAATGGTTTCCAAAACTGCAACTACTGCTGGAAAAGGTTCTAAAAAAATCTTAACAGATTTGTACCTTTGTACCCAACATACTACATACGATGACTTTAGCCTGAAATGCAAACTTTTAGGGAATTTTTCTGTGGTGTATTTTTGAACATGACTGCTGATGCATAGAAAAAAGAAAATTTTACCTATTGTTCTCTTTGCATTCCAAATGGTGGTGTTTTACTGTTGTAGTTAACAATCAGGTTGAGAACACAACTTGCGCAGTGTTTAAAAGTTTCTGTAGGATACACACATCTGTTAATGGCTTGGCCATCTTTAAGGTTTCAAATAGAAGTTGCTACATGCATTGACAGCATTTTTGTGATATAATATTTGAATGGGCATTGAAAGCTGCTATTATTTGCTGGTACTTTGCAAATGGTTAAATATTGTAAGTAAGCTTTTTTAAATGCCGATTCTCTTGTATTTTACCACTTTTTGTTGCAAAGAGTACAATACACTACCTTTCATATTACTGTACATTGACCACAAGAAGTTGGAAGTGTATGAGTTTGATCTGTTATTTTTGGGGCAATTTGGAAGTTTATAGATACTTTCTGGCTTCAAAATTCACCTTAATAGCAATGAATTTTCGTAGCATCTTCTAATATACAAACGTTCTTGCAATGTAGACCAGTGTCATCTGCTTCTGAATTACAGCTAGGGCCACTCGTTAAACTAAACCAATTCAGTGACTTCGGAAGAATTTTGAGTTCAGATTGGTTTCATTGATGTCAAACTCTGCACTTTCAATGAAACACACACTTGCTTCTGAATGGCCAGGAGAGCCAATAAGCATCTTTGAGACTTCTGTTTTGCAGTAGTTGCTTCATAGTTGGATGACACTTCAGAACAAAAAAATGAAAATGAACTAATGTTTTTTTTTCACATGCTTCTAGTAGACATACTTGTTGAAATTCATGGCCTGTAAGACTCACTATTTTGGTCAGTCATGTATTTTTGTTTTCTCTTGTAGTGTGTGACAAGCACACAGACTCCATGAGCTGTGCACATAATGGCCACTTTATAACCAGCCAAATTTTCTTGTGAGACATGCCAGGAATGTACCTTGCTGTCCATTTGTGCTGTCAGCTTGCTCAGTTTTTTTATATTTTTCTTAACTAGATGTTCACTTTGCTTGTGCTTTCACCATATCTTTCAAACTATCTCTTGTGTGGCTTTAGTCTGCAAATAAAATCATAAGCTAATGTCTTTTGTGACAGTTAGATCCTAATATGCAATATAAAAATGAAAAAAGATGAATGTTGCCAGTTGTCACTTAATACAATCTAAACAAAGGCCAGATTTTCTTGGTACATAATGTTGTAAACTTTGTTTGAAACGCCATTGGCTCTGAATAATAAACAATAGAATTAATATAAAAATAACAGTGACCTATTAGTCATTAATCTAAGGATGGAAAAATTATGTTTGTTAGAGCATATTTATGTGGATACAGAGAGTGCTGAATTCATTGGCATTTACCATAGCAAGGTTAGAACATACAAGAATAATTTATTTCTCTGTGTTGCAAGTATGTTAATTTATTAATAGATTTTATTCAGATTTTACCTGTTTCTATGGTATCAGTGAACTATATCTTTTATCATCTAGTATACAAAAATGTGACTTAATAAGAGAAGCAACAAAGTTTTTCTTCTCAATGATTATAGACAAAGACTAAACATGAGTCAAACCCTTAGTGCCATGCTTTTGGTTGAAACATTGTCATGGACAGTTGAATTTGACTTACTTGGTGATGACAGTTAGTAGTAAAGAAGAATGTACTTTATACAGGTTGTATATTAGCCCATTTGTGACAGGCAAGGCAAAAAAATGGATTATAATATTTAGAATTTAACACACCACGTTATTCATAAGATATTTGTCTGATTATTTATATTAACTTTGTAAACTTGAAAAACAAAACCTCACTGTTATCGAATATTAAAATCACTCTGCATCTCTGCATACATTTAAATTTCCATTTATATCTGCTGAAAATTATGTAAGCATTCCCTAAATGGACTATGTTCAAAAGAAGACATGTTTTAATTTTATTTTCTGAGTGGATATTTTTTTTGTTTTTTTTTTATCAGTATTACTTATTCTGTCTGCTATGATTGAAAATTCTATATTTAGGGGTAGTCACTCTACACGTTTAAAAGGAGTTAGTCAGCCTACCATTTATAAAGGGATCCTTTTAAGTATTACAATTTTACAAAGAGGAACCAGAGAAGCTTTGTTGATTTTTACCCTACCTATAAATGTTTTCATCCTGATATCATTTAAGTTTATAAAAAATTTTCTAGGAAAGCCACGTTAGATTATATTGATGTTTTTCTTATACTAATGGCAATCATATGCCAGCAAAGAACTTAAGATTAATGTGAAATATTTTTGGTTGGATATTAGGAAATGTTTATATATTTAATAATTGGATACCATTAGCCTAGAATGTTTCCTTCAATCAGGTAGTAGTATATAGCATAAATGTTTTCAAAAATAAACTATTTTTGGATTTACCAGAGGCTTGAGCTGGTCTTGAACCTGTGACCTATTGGTTGTTAAGCATTGATTGGAGTCTCCTTTTTACCAATGTTTTATATTGTGGAATCCAAATTAACATCAATACTCCCCAAAAAAGTCATCCATGAGACTGAACCCTGATGATGATGATGGCAGTGAAAGATTCCCAAAACACATTGATTAGTTAGTTCAGTTACTGCTAACAAGGTGATGTAAATGCCTGGACTATTACTACACTTTATGTGAATAACATGTCACCAATAACTTTCCATTCTTATCTTTACTGTAGTGTTTTTCAGTCAGTTGTAATAGCTTTAAAAGGGTTTATACTAAACAAATGTCTTTCAATACAGCTAAATAATACACATGCTGCCTGTTAGAAATATAAAAGGAAAGATTTTCTGATAAAATTCAAGGCTTCAAGGAGTCAGAAAGATCTTTGTTACAAATTAAGGAGGTACAAATATTTGAAATTTTTGCTGAAGTATAATACAAGTTTATGTTCCTACAGGGTTTTGGATCTTTGCAAAGTCATCAGTGAAACATGTCAAGATCTGACTTCATTATTGCTTTTCTAATCTTATCTTAAATTTGCTCTTTTTGTTTTTCCTTTAACGTAGCTTTTTTTTTTAAATATGAAAATGGAAATTTATTACTTTCCAATACATAATGACTAAGGAGACCTGACTAAAAAAGCATTGCCTGCAAATGGCCACTTTTCTCTCACGAATGCATTAACAATTGAATTAATAAGAATCAAAATGCTGGAACAATTGTGCTTGGAATCTCTGATGTTTAAAAACACTTTCTTGCTCTCACTTACACACACGTGAACACCTACCAAATTATGTACTCTCAAATTTTTAACCTTTCATAAAATTATATATTTATATGTATTAAAGGCTTACTGTATTATTTTCACTGCTAAATCTAACAAATGTACGATTTTAACCTAAAAATACCTACATTATTTTCAATGATTTTTTGTTTTGGAATATATATATATTTTTAAGTATGGTCACTTAAAACTAAAGGCTAAATGGATGCTTCATATTAATATATAAATTTTGATTTTTATTCTTTCTAATTTTTAAAACTTAAAAAAAATAGTAATTGACATTGGTCAAGTTTCTGGAAAAAAAACTTTTTTTTAAAAGTATATACCTATTTTAAGTAAGAAAAAAAAAAAAGTATTTCCAGAAATGAAAAAGAATAATTTTACTGTAGTCTCCATACAACATAAATTAAGTCCATATATATGGATATTTTGTACAATGATAATGATTTTAATGCTTGAAGTTAGCAGTAAAGGATGAAACAAACTCAGCTTTAATGGCTTTGAAACAAGAAGGGAATAGAATATTAATCATATTTACATAAGCTATGGGTTAATAAATTCTTAAGATTTTCTCTGTTGCATAATAAAAATATTTAGTAAATGAAATAATATGGAAGTTTTTCATTTTTTTCACACTGAAAATTTAAACTCTGGTTTGATAATTAGTGCCCACCCTCAATGTGTTAATACTGGCTCTAAAAAAGGTATGTGGTTGTGATTATACTTATCACAGAATTTAAAAGTGACAAACATGAAAATGACTATTGATGTTTTGCTGCAGAACCAACTGCAATATTTGTAACCGAGTTAGTACTTTGTGTCACAAGTATAATGATGTGTTGTATAAATGTGTCTATAGGTTCTTGAGATACTGTAGACAGCTAACATCTGATGCTGGGATTTAAACCAGGAATCTAATGTTGCTATCTTTTGTTTTGTGTCTCTAATTTTTAAACATCGCATTTGAAATGTTAAAAAAAATTTTCCTTGCTTTTACTGGCTTAAAAATTGTGTATATTAAATATAATAAAATTTGTTACTTCTGATGGATTAAACACCACTACATTTTCAGGTTGGTGATTACATTCTTACTCCTGACACGTGTGTTGAAAGAAAAAGCATCAATGATTTGATTGGCTCTCTGAACAGTGGACGTCTTTATAATCAGTGCATGTCAATGTGTCGATACTACAAACGGCCTTTCTTATTGATAGAATTTGATTCCAACAAGTCCTTCTCTCTCCTGCAGGTATGTAATATTTTAAACAATGGATTATTTCATTTGCTTTTGTGGGTGTGTGTTTTTTTGGTGCAGAAATGTGATAATTTTTTGGTGTTCTTAAAGGTAATAGAAAATTTTTTAGTATTTTTTTTTGTTGAGGATGAAAAATTGTTCTTTCAAGTTTACATTGCATCATAGCTATTTACAGAGGGTCAGGAAGTTTCTTCACTTGTCAGTTCCTTTTCCCTGCCTTCCTGAAGAGAACCTTCCCCAAAGCATTCTTACATGCTGATTTGCATCAGTCCACACACCTGTCTCCCAGAGATGAGAATTTTCTATGGATTTTTCAGACCTATGTGGGATCAGTGTAATTCCAGTGAAAAAAATGTAAGGTGGGGGTTGGTGTTAGGCAGGATTTTAAAATTGATATTCCCAGACAACTATATTATGTTATATTTTTTAGCTTCAATTGTAGCATAACATTTTCCTTATCATGATGGGCATGTATGAAAACAAGCTGTCTGAACATTAGTAGCATTGGTCCACATTCTTATATTTCTTACACTCATCCCTCTTAAAACACGCGAGTCACTGGACTGGATCAAACAATTCATTTGAATGGATATGAGCAAACCATTAAAGCAAAACCTCTACAGTAAACTGAAATGTGACCAAATGGGAGGTACAAAAACAATGTCAAGAAGCTTGCTCTCTACAATAACTACATAAGTAAATGGGGAGAACTGGCTGCTAAAAGAATGATGTTATGCTCCAGCATTAAAAAAGAGACGTGAAAAAAATTGAGAGGAAGCAGCAAGAACATCTGGACATCTGGAAGAGAAGAAAACCACTGTCAAGCTAAATACAAACTTGTCTAGTGTTTAGAATGTGGGAGGGCCTGCAGACCAAAAATCAGATTCTACAGCTTTCTCAAACCATATAGGCAGCCGACAAATATATGTCTTAATTCTGGTTTTTTTAATAAATTTTACATATTTTGAAAATTTCATTATTTCAGTATTTAGTGATTTTGAAATATAATTTTAATGTGTCGTAAACTAAATTATGATATTGAAATAAGCCTGTTATGTACAAAATGGACTGACTTAATCTTTATTTACTGACTTGCATTTCACTGGTAAATTTGCAAGCATACAAGATTAGTGGAGGAACTTATACAGTAACATCAACTACATATAGATTTAATGTCATCAAATGTTTTCAAACACATTCTCTGAGGTAATTTCTGCAATGTATTGTTGTCCAGTCCACATATACCACTAAAACTTTTTAAGGACCGAGGAACACAGCATTTATGTCATAATTTTGTTAGCTACTATAAGGAAAGCAAAGTTGGAATGTGTATTAAACATTAATTTAAGAAGATGTTAATATTGACAGATATTAAAGATATTAAATAATGAGACCACAACAGGTCAATAGAGGCACTTCCTAATTCCTAAAAAGAAAAAAGAAAAAAAGATTTTCAGTTATCAAAACAGTGTGAAAAATCTGATATTTTTCTCTAAAGTAGCAAATCCCTGCTCAGAAATTCATTCAGTATCTTGTGTGAGAGCCTGAATGACTGCTTGCCACTGGTGTTTCGTGCTTCTAGTGAGTCTTTGGATATTGATCTGGGCAAGATCATCTAATTCACCCATGAGGATGTCACCAAGTTCCTTCAAAGTTCATGGTAGTGCAGGATATCTTTCAATGGAAGTCTGAAGTTTGATTGAATTAAAGTCTGGAAAATAGCTTGCCATTCTATTTGGATGATTGTCTCCTGCCCAAGGTACTGGTGGTAAACCAGCTGGCCACAGGCTTTCCCTGAGTATTCCAGTTTTCTTACACATTTAAAAATGAAGAGTTCTAGTAAGATTTCTGCTTACTGTTTGTTTGGATACCAGAAAAAACATATTTAGTCTCTCATTTTTAAGGGATTATTTTATTTAAATGTAGTTACTGAGTTTAATTGCTGTTTCTATGTATAGCCTTGAATACAGTATATACTGTAAACTACCATGAATTAAACTGCTTATTCTTTTAGTGTATTTCAATGGCCTCACCTTTCTATTAATCCTACTTGATTTATGCAAATTAATACTACATCAATTGTTATTACACACTTTAATGGCACTTTTCTTAACACCTTACTGTTTATTGCTTTATTTATCTGGACAATTCATACTATGTGATTTAGGTAGCCCACAATGCATACAATAGATGTTTGGTGGCCAAACAATTTTGTGGTTTTTTTCTGATTAATCTTTCTTCCAAGTGAATTGGTTTCTATAAAGGAAAAAAAAAGGTGGGGGGGGGACTAAAATGAAAGATCTTTTTAATTGTTATTTTCATGGAAGGGAATTTTTTTGTGGGTGGGATTTAGCTTTTCATGTAGTAAATAGGAACATTCAAATGAAACTTGGCTTGATGCAATTATAGCAATTCCATTTCAGCTGAGCTTCATTTGAAGTTATTTTATATCTAGTTAAAGAGTCCTTATACAACCTGATTGACTGACAATATATTATGTAGTTCCCCATATAAGTTACACTTCAAAATCGATGATCATAGAAATCTCTTAACACTGGGAGTCATGTACAAAATTTTTATAAGCAAACAATTACAAAGCAGAAGTATTCTCTGTCCTTTCTCCAGCAAGTGTTATAGAGCATTTGAACATTGCTTATCAGATAGGATAGTTCAATTAATACCAAATATTGTGTACTAGCACACTAAATTTTTGCTAAAATGATGTAAAAGTTTGTAACATTTTGTCACAACTGACAGAACCAATTAAAAATGACTGACAGTCCTGCGCAAGAAATTAATAGACTATACAGTATATGTTGCATAATAATGAACAGTGAGATTACTCATGTTTATGTCTTTAAAGCATCACAAGTTTGCAGCTTTATGACTGCAGGCTCTAATCTGTAGTTTCCATCCATATTTTCAGCAAATAAAAGAAAAATTCAAATTTTCAATTGTTTGGCCATTAAGCCCCATGTTCACTTTTGCTAGTCAGTGTTTTTGCAGGAAACTGTCTTTTAAAAAAAACAGTTTTGTCTGCTTTGAAGATTTGAGTCTTATTGTAATCATTGAGCAGAGCAGTGAAGACCATTTTTACATTTCATGTTCTGATGTTGCAGAATGTGCTTTCTTACAAATTTCAAGTTGGCATATACCCATGGGTGTTTGCAAATAGGGGGGGGGGGCAACTGCCTCCCCCTGGAAAGTTGATGGCAATAGTAGTCTAACCACACTCAGCTGAAGTCCAAAAGGTCAATGGCCAGAAAGAGAGAAGCAGTATAGGAAAATATATTATAAGGCACTGGCAGAACATGCATATGCACCACCTGTAATTTATCCTGTGGACATGTTTTTGTCATTTTGTCCCCTCCCTGGATGCCCATGCATGCACCGTAACATTTCCTGAACTTGGAAATAAACTTAAAAGATGCTGTGAGAATGGATCAGTCATTCCCATCAATTTTTTGGCTTTGACTAATAAGATTGTGCCACATATGGGCACTTCTCAGCTTCATTGCTAACAAAACCATTCATAAAGAACTTCATCAAGATTTGAAAATGATAACTACTTCATTACTTTTTCTGTTATCCCACAATGTAGAAAACTTGCATATGATTTCGGAACCAACCCAGCTCGCAATCTAACATATGCAACTTCACACACACACCCCAACTTTAGCATCACACCAAAAAAAAAAAAAAAAATCAAATTGTCCAAATATAGTTTTGATATTTGATATTAGGCAGTTATACTGGTATTTGCATAAAAATGCTGGTGTTTATACACAGTGCACATTATAGTAGATTTATCTTGCTGTTTATTAATTTTAATTATCAGAGTTATTTATGTCTGGAAACAGTAAGTTGTCTGTTTAGAATGTTGATAGCATGCAGTGTTTATTATTCCTACGAACTGCAATTGCTTGTATGTCAAAGCTTTAGTAAAAAGATTGACCACAAATATGTTATTTCTTAAAACAGCTGCAGATTAAACAAAGATGCATGCTTATTAATAAATATTGATGGTAAAACTTTAGGGGACACAAAAAAATTGCAGACAATCAAATTTCATAAATTAATAACTAAAGAGTAGAAAGTACTTGATTTAGCTAGCAGATTCTACTTTTATCTTCTGAAACATCTCTTTCTTTTCATTTTTGTTGATAACTACCATTAACATTGTCTTCAGGTGATTTATTTCCAATGTTTATCACTTTTTATAATTCATTTTCTCTTCTATGTGCGTGTGTGTGTGTAGGGAAAATACCAGATTTCCAATGATGTTTCTATCCAGGATGTAACATCTCGGCTCAGCCTCCTCACGTTACACTTTCCCAGGCTCAAGATTCTCTGGTGTCAGAGTCCATATGCCACTGCAGAACTATTTGAAGAGCTAAAGGTAGGAAAATCTTATAACGATTTTATTTAAAAGAAAAGTCACTATAAGGTTAGTGCAGGTAATAGAAATAGTTTCTTATTTAAGATTAAACTGTAATGGAATGAATAAATAAAGGAATTCTTTTTGTTTGTATTTTTTTGTTATATTTATTAAATAAAAATATTGGATTTTTTCCATACTGCTGATATTCCTGATATTTCTTTGATTAAAAGAATTAAAATATTGGCCATCTGAAAGATACATAGACAGGCAGCAAGTAGACTGTTGCTAGGTGTACACAAAGATTAAATCTTGGATCTGCTGTAAAAACAAAATTTCAGAAAAAGGTAAATCCCGCCAGTTGTATCAGAATTGCATGAGAATTATACTTTTCATTACAAATAAAGGATCATTTTCCTAATCAGCAAGCAAAAAGAATAAAAATAAAAGCTAGTTATATTGAGAAGCCCATCTGAAGTAACACAAAAGGGTTGTTTTGTGTTTTTTTAATGTACTTTATATAATTGTATCTTGCCTTTCATGTGTACAGTGTTTTTCTCTAGAATATGAAAGATAAGTGCCTTGTTTTATTGTTACTTTTTATGTCTAGTGCATGCAAATACTTTTTCAAACACTGAAATACTTCACAAAAAAGTGTTTATAGAGTGCCTTTATTTCTCATATTTGACATTGGTGGGTGCCAAGGTTTTTCCTATGTTTGTTTTAAAAAATTGGTATTGGATATAGTTTTGACTAGCAAAGAATGTAGATCAACGCATCCTATTTTATTGATGCAGATTTTATGTTATCCTTTCTAGGCTGGTCGGGAGCAGCCAGATGCCTTTACTGCACTTGCAGTAACATCAGCTGATGATACAATTGAATGGAATGGCAAGTACAACCATAACCCACAGGTCAGTAAAATGTTTATCCATTTTTTCAAAACTTTAATAAAAATCAAACGTTTTTCTTGAAATCATTGTTCATTGATTAGAATAAGAAGTGATGATAACAATGAGGATACTAAGAGATGGATTAGCACTTTCATGCAGAGTTACCTGCTATAATAAATTCGAAGAAAATACTTTTTTTTTTTAATGTACCCATCACCTCTGATTTATCTTCAAATATGTATTTATAAAGAAAAATTTGTTAAATTAAATGTTCAGTCATAAAGCAACTTCTACCATAAATAAATTAAAACTGCTATCGTTAACAAATGACATTCATGTTAATTTTTTATGGCTTTAAAGATGAAGGTTTTGTTTGTTTGCTTTTTATGGGTTTTACTTGTCATGAAATATGAACTGGGGTTAGCCCTATGACCTTGAGAATTTTTATGTAGCAGCACTAATAATGTATGTAACTCAGGGTTATAGTTCACAACAAACAGGTCTCATAAAACATGAAGAAAGTTAGTTTTAACTGAACTGCTTTGCAAGATTTTCATTTCTTTTATCAACCTAGATTTTGGGGGAGGGAAAATTGAGAATTTTCAAATGAACCTGTTTTAGGACTGATTGCAAATAGAATTTTGTGTTGTTTTTTTTTTTTAATTTGTTTTTGTCAAGTGGATGGAAGATAAAAGTCTTAAGTAAGATATTTTTATGCTACCATACATTTTTGGCAGAAGTGCCTCATTAATAAAAGCTAAAAGATAAAAACACATTAGAATAATGATCACAGATTTTTATATTTAGTTGGGTTTTTTTTCATCAGGATTTTCTGCTGAGAATGCCTGGAGTGAATTCTAAGAATTACCGTCACATAATGGACAAAGTTCGGGATCTGCATGAGTTGACCAGTCTCTCTTTAGATCGGCTTATAGAAATTCTGGGTAATTCCAGGAATGCACGCTTGCTGTGGGACTTTATTCATTCAGACAACAATCAAATCAAACGGACAGAAACTCTGGCTGCAGGAAAAACATTGAAACCTGATTACAAGAGAGGTGGTGGTTATAAACGAAAAAGGTAGCCATAAGAAATGAAATATAGTAATTCTTAAATAATAAAACTTGTTTACTTGGACATGTGGTTGTTTGATTTCATTGTCATTTTTTAAGATCCATAAGGGAAAAAATACATGAGCTGTATAAAAATTGGTAGTGGCTCATCTCTTGGGTCTTATTTTTGAGCAGTGCAGTGGAAAGGATTTCTTCCTGGATGGATGATTTGTGTTGAGAGAGATTTCAGAAATCATGAGTATTCCTTGATTTTTGGGGTTTTGTTGGTTCAATAATTTATGCAAACTAAAGCCTCTGTTGTTTTTTTTTTTATTACCAAGATTAAATATTTTGCTAAATATCCTAATGAATCACTTTTGAAGTTTTTCCAAAATATCTACATCCTTAACATAATATGAGTTCCATGCCTATACTGTATACTCAAAAAGGAGCCTAACTGCGATTTATACATTGAAGCAAGAACTGCCAATTTACTACATAGTATAATTTAGCACTCCTGAAATTCAAATCTCAGATATTGTCTTCTATAACAACTCTCTCAGTTATGCAAGTAATTTCTAATCCATAGTATAAAAGATACCTATATTTCTCTGTCAAAAATTCTACATTTTTCTACCAGGCATCTGTGTTGATGTTTTAACAGAGATCAAAAGTAAAGAACATCTTTATTCTTAAGTTTTTCCAAGTTACTAGCAACAACTTTCAGAAAGTAAAAAAATTGGTTAGGCAAAATGTCCCTCATCAGAAGGTATGCTAATGATTTTTAGGCAAGTTACTTGTATCCAAATGAAGGACCATTTTTATCTTACCTGCAATTGATATTTAACTAACAATGATGAAGACATGAGCCATTTTATTGATCAGTAAAGACTACAAATACTGAAAAAACAAACAATTGTTTTCACCTGCTGAATAAATGTCCTAATATCTTTTCAGGGTTTTTGAGGATATACACAGATGCTGTAATTCTTTGAAATTTGCTTACATCTTTTCTAAATTATCTTGGACATGGTAACAAATCCATTTTGCTGCTTAGTAATTTGTGTCACCCTATTAATCACAAAGTTTGAGTGATGCATATAGCCATCGTGGCCAAACGTTTTGCATAATAATGTTATGTTAACAGTGAAGTGCATATCTCTCTTCACCCCCCCCACAATTAATGGACAAGTGACCAAAATTTTAAAATGTGGCAATTTGAAATCTAACAGGTAAATACATGATTTCTAAAGAGATCTTATAAATTATGAAATCAAATGTGATTAGTTAGTCAGAAATATTCAAAAGCAGACATTTAGAACTGGTCATAGGTACAGTGTCCAGCTATATGAGCATGATCTAAAAATGGTTTTGTTATTGTTATTTCTACGGTAATGTGAAACTTTTTGGTCATGGCTGTACATTCTATGGTCAAAAAGAGCATATGGACATTGACAAAGATGTATACAAAGCAAAGCTACTTGTATAAATCTTAGGGAAAAAATATCTTCCCCAATAGGGAAAATACAACCTGACCTAAAAGCTTGTGTACCAGAATTTTCTTTAAAGTAAACACAAAAAAAAAAGAACACCAATAAGTGTTTAATTGCTTGTTTATCATAAATTTACATTTAAAGGTGTATTACCTGAACTAGATTAGTTCGTTGTAAATTTTTCAGTTTTTTTTTTTTTTTTTAATGCACATGATTTATTTCTAGGTCTTAATTATTGCTTAACCATTTTTGCTTTTTTATTTTATTTTTACAAAAAGGCAATTACAAAGATATATTTAGTTTAATTGCATGGCCACTTCTTTATGTTGACTTTCATGTGTCTTAGTATAAATGCAAAACAGAAATTGGAAATGACAAAAAAATTGTTCAATTTTAAAACTTGGTATACAACACTCTCCCTAATCAATTCTTTATATATATGTGTGTGTGTGTGTATACTGACATTCAGAATTGAGTCCACTTTATGAAAACGCTCATCTGTCTTTTCAGCACTTTATTGTTAGTGAAAATGTATTATTCCAACAAAAGCATGAAAAATATTAACCATCTATCAGAATGTGGCATCTTTGGTATACAAGGATAGTCAGTCATGTTATTATAATAATTATCTTTGGGGGCTTGGTAGATTTGTTAGGTTACATAACTGCTACAGTGCTCTCAACTAAATCCTTCATTTTTTGTGGGAGGAAACTGAAGAGTCAGGAGGAACCCCCCACAGCTAGAGAGCATACATTATACCAGGGAAATACACCAAACCAAGCCAGTCCAAATTAGGAAGTAAACTTTGACCTCAACTCTATGGCATCCAACAGTTTAACTACTAATCAAAACATGTATAAATCGTTAATTGTGGTGTTATCACTTCAAGTGTTTTTCATCAAAATACTTTTCATGTGAATAACTGCTGCACACATTGTGGGCATCCTGTTTAGTAATTTCTCAAAATATTGTTTTATAACTAACTTGTATTCCTCTGACATTGGTTGGACTTTTTTTAAAATTCTTTTATTTAGTTCATCCTACAAGTTTAGTCAGGTTCAGACCTAGTGATTGAAAAGAAAAAGACTGCATCAAGTTTCTGGTCCATAATTATACAGAAAGCATGAAGTGATAACAGGATCCCTATTACTGGTTTGTTCTTATACATGATTCAGTTGACTTTTGATGGTAATATTTGTATGAAAAAATGCATTTTCATTGGCAATAAAATGTTTCAGAAATCAGGTAACTGTTTTCATATGGTAGGAACATAATCTTGAGTTTGTGTGTGTATATATACAACATACAAGCATACAGTGTGCCCTGTCATATTAACTTGGCCACTTCATAAATGAATATATCTGACTGAAATTTACATATTTCAGATTTGTTATGTATAGAGCTGGACAAAAGAGTTGGGACACTTGCTGTGAAATAAATATTTGAGTTCCCTCGTGTTAACAAACACATTTAAATACCCATCACATTGTTTATTATATGCACAAAACATGCCTTTACAATGTATAAAAGCAACACATGCTATATGTATACATATTTTCTGGGAAAAATATTTGAATCGGAAATGTCCGATTTGTACTGCGACAAAAGAGTTGGGATAGTGAGCAAAACCATAAACATTTTTAAACATTCCAAATTACAATCAAACAATTGCATGGAAATGATCAATTGACTAGTAGTGGGTGAATTATCCGTGATTTCCATCACTTCTCGACAACGACGGGGCATGGATTGGACCAAATAAAGGCAGTTGGAATTGGCCATTTCCTGCCATCTTTTCTCGACAGCCTGCCAGAATTGGTCTTGGTTGAAATTCTTGTGTTTGGCCACCTTGGCCTTCAGCTGCTTCCAGGCATTTTTGATTGGATTGAGATCTGGAATTTGGGGCGGCCAGCACATGACATCCATTCCTAGTTGGGTGGTGAGGGAAGTGATGACTCTGGCAGTGTGGATCGGGGCATTGTCATGCTGGAAGAAGGCAATGACTGACATGTTCTCATTGATGTAATCAACGACAACATCCCTCAGTAAATTGCAGTAGGTCTGGGCGGTCGCTCTGCCCCTGATCAACTTGAGAGGGCCTTGTCCCGCTATGCTCATACACCCCCAAACCATCAGCGATCCTCCTCCGTCCTGTACTGTCGATCGGCTGCACTTTATATTGTATTTTTTGCCATGGTAACATCGAACATATACTCAGTCAGCACTGTGAATGCACATGATCATCGTTTCGTCGGAAAAGTGAACTCTAGTCCATTGAACTTCGGTCCAGTCTTTGTGCACTTTAGCCCATGCTATGCAGATGCGCCTGTTCTTGTTGATGATTAATGGATTTTTCTGGGCGATTCATCCAAAGAGATTCCTCTTGCATAGACGATGTTGAAAGTTCGACTGGAGACATTCACTCCACTCGGGGAGGCTCGAATGGCTGTCGATGTCAGGAAACGATTGGCCCTGGATTTGCAAAAAAAAAAAAAAATAAGTCGATCCATTTTGATGTCACATTTTCGCAGTCTTCCGATTCACATTTTTGGTTTCGTGTTTCAGGTCTCCTTGTATTGCTTCAAAATGCGGTTTACAGGGCTTTTCAGGCAATAGACTCGATTGGCTATATCCCGACAAGACAGATTTTCTTGGTGGTGCTCAGCTATCAAGTCTCTGATTTCAGATGACATTGTCTTGCCAGGCATGGTGCAAAAATGATCTTAAATGGTCTTAGATGATGTGATTCTATTCATTTGATCCTTTAAAAATGGATATATTGAGGCGAATAAATGTATGCACAGATTCTGTTCACTCTCCCAACTCTCTTGTCACGGTACAAATTTGACTATGCTAATTCAATTATTTTTTCCAGACAATAGATACACATATGACATTCGTTGTTTTTACACATTGTAAATGCATGTTTTATACAACTTATGGACAATAGGATGGCTATCTGTATGCAAATGTAAAAACAAGATAGCTCAAATATCAATTTCACAGCAAGTGTCCAAACTCTCTTGTCCGGCACTATATATCTAGGTGGACAGATAACTAGTGTGCATTATTGTCATGTTGAAAATGGGAGAATCCTGCAATCTCCATTTACCTAAGGTCATGTTATAGGCTATTCAGAATCTGGCCAGAGTCAGTGGCAGATTGCCAAAGATTTTTATATTTTTTGTGGATCTGTGACCAATTCTATTGGGAAGTTCAGTGAGACAAACATCACTGCTACCACAAAGTGATCTGGTAGGCCTTTAATAATGGTATCATGATAATGTTTCAAATACTGTCAAGATTCCTTTGCTGACTTTTCCCATGCAGCAGAAATTAGCTAAAGAACAGTCCTACCAACTTGACTGCAGAAGGTGTCTATAACATAAGAAATCCCTTCTTTCATATAGGAATAAGATACTTTGAAAAGTCTGGCAAGGCCCTTGCATATTGATGGTATGTACCCTAATGACTTAGCAATTCATGTTTGGAGATCACCTTGATTTGGAGAAGACTTAATGAAGACCTGTAGCCCCAGTCAAATATGGGAAGTTCACAAGCTCATTGTTCTTATGAACTAGATATATTGGTTAGAAATATCAGAGAGGAAAGAAGATTTGGTGTTCACCAAGATAATTATTCATTGTGAAAAAAAAACAAAAACATTACAGACAACAGGCATGTTGTAAATACTGAAACTGAATAAGTTCTGTTTCCCTTTATGTGTCACATGTTAGGTTACTGAAATATGCAGTATAAGCACAGAATCTCTTTAGATGATGCCTAATTATGTTTTTTGAGAAGGTTAAGATATTTACTAAGATGTTGATTATTTTTTAGCAATTTCCCATTTCTAAAAGAAAAATTAAGCAGGTGGTGTTGCTTGGTTTGGCAAGTGAATACTTTAGAATTTGATAATGAAGTTTTCAAATATTTTTTTAGTAAAGAGTTATCAATAGTAAATCTATTGTATTAGTAGCATGATATTTATCAACAGAAGTTTATGAGCATAAGATAACTTTTTTAAAAAAGATTAATTCAATCAACAATTAATTAGAAAATATCGTACAAATTATTTATAAATTGGCTTAAAGTCCATACTTTTTTTAAAAAGGAGACTACATAAATCTGTAAATTCTTGGTCCATTGTCAGTACCTGAGTAACTAAACTAACTGAAAGAAGTATATAAATATGATCATCAGCTGCTTAACTGCTGTATGGTTCACTATGAAGCTAATCTGCCTACATTTTAGGAGACAACTGTAAAGTAGCTAGAAATGTGTGTACCTCAGATGCAGTGCTGTTTACTTTAAGCCACCATGAAATAAAATAAACAATGAATTTTATTCTCAAAGTTAAGTTTATATGCAGAAAGATTTTTGCACAAGAAATATAAGTTAAAGACTAAACTGTTTATTCATTTTCTTTTGTACAACAAAGGTAATAAATTTATATTTAAAAAAATTTTAATTGATAAAAGAATTAGATGAACTAAATGAAAAGGCTGTCAGGTTTTTGATAATTTGTATTATATGAGAGTGACTTTAAAATGTTAATTTGGTTTCACCTTTTCTGAGTTCTTTTCCCTATAGTAGTAACTTAAAGATGGTCTAGTATTAAGTTTTATTTTAATAACTTTTATATTAAACTGATGCACATATCCATGAAATTATAAGTTCTTTTTTTACAGCCAGTTCATTTAAACAAGAATTTTCTTTTGAAAAGAGATCAGTGAAAATTAATAAATAGTTATAGCATTGATGTATGGAATAAAACAAGCTTTTCTTTCCATTCACAAATAATTAAAGAAATACTCCAACAATGCAGTAGCACCCAGATACACATTATTTACTCTAATGAGAAGTTTCCAGTGATGAACATTCAGCTAAGTTTCATCATAGAGTGGAGCAGTCATGTTGACTTCCATAACATTGCACTGTGGAAATGTTTTCTCAATTATCAGTGGATAGAAAAATGTTTCATATCTTATAAACCCTTCTTTAATGAATGCCGATTGCAGTTATGGTTCATTTAACGTTTTTAATATTTTGTTGTGATTTTTTAAAATAACTGGTAAAACAGCAATGAAAATTTTCTTTTTTTCACAGTTGATGAATTACACATGGCTTTCCCTGTTTTGTGGTAAACATTTAAGATGGATGTTCCTTTTTTTACATGACTTGGTCAAATGAGAATAGTAATGAAAGCTGGGTTAGTTTGGTCATTTCCCTTTACCTTATTAGCAGTGACAGATGCACCAGTTGAGAATACTGTTTTTTATAATAGTAAAAACTACTTTTTAATACAAAAATAATTTCTAATATTAAAATGTTGTATTTTGACAGCTCTGTATTTTACAAAGGGAATGTGGTTGTTTTGTGGGAGAGAAATCATCATTATTTCATTTGGCTATTAATCCAGCTAGATCCTGTTCATACCAGTCACTTCACCAATATCACTGCCTTGAAAATATATAATTCAACTCTATTAAATTCATCTTGGAAAATAACTGGCATATACTTATCAATTACAGCATTGTCTAGGTTGCAGTTTATTCAGAAAATTACTAGTTCCAAAGTTTAGAAGGCAGTGTTTGTTTTTCACATTTACACATTTCTTATTTGACATCTGAACAATGACAGCAACTTGAACATTTTTATATAATGATGTTGCTCATCTATCATAAGCTTGCTGTGAATAATTTTGCATAATGCATTTGAAATGTCAACCATGGGTCAGCTCCAAAGTTTGACTGATTCGTGTCATTCAAATGTATTATGTATTCCATGCATCGTCTTGCTCACATTTAACAACATGACTGCCAAGAGAAATGGCTGAATGGATTAGCCATGAAGAAACGCTATTTTTGATGCGTTGACAGTACTGGAACAATTTGATAGTATCCTACGAAATTTTATAATGTCATAAGAAAACTAATTTCATCTCAGTTTTAATATTATGTACTTTTCTAATGTGGGAACCTAATTTTGTTTATATTTGTGTCCTAATTAGTATTCATAGGTCCATGTGGTTATTAAATCTTGGTTTGTTTTTGGGAAGTTCTTTGTTCATTTGCTTTTAGTTGCCAAAAGTCAAATTAAAGATAATTTCAGGTTTTCTGTGATTATCACATTAAATGGAAAAAAAAAACTTTTTTATGCAGCTAGATAAATTCTTTAATAAAACATGAAAGCAAAGGATATAGTTAATGAAACTAACAGTTCAGAAAAGAATTTAGGAAGATTTGCTGCACTCAAGAGGAAAGTGTAATAAAACCAGATTTCTGTAGATTTGAGTGTGACCAATATTTCTGATAATAACATTAGTAGCTTTTTTTTTTATCAGTGCTGGTTTCTAAGTACTATTTCTTGAATCTGCTGAGATCGCCTTTTCTGCGTTCATTCACTCGCACTGGGAACGGAAACCTCCGAATTTTTATTATTTTTCTAACAATGTAGAGCAAAACCATTACCCGGCTGACTGACTGCTGCCGACATTGGTGCTATGAGATGTCGGCTTCATAAGGTCTAATACAAGTTTCCAGGCTACGGAAGTGGCATAGAGATGAGCCGATTGTCGCCACGTTATAGTTAAGGAATGTTTATGAGAGGACAGAGAAAATTCGCCTCCCATAACCTTTTCCAAACCCGTTCAGGGGCGGACGGTATTTGGAAGATGGCCGCCAAGAACCAGTCGCAAAACGAGGCTTTCGTCTTTGGTTCCGCGGTAAACCGCTTACTCTTGGAACAGTCGGGGAGTCAATCCAGAATCCATTTACAACGACAAAGTACTGAATGAAATAAAAACAAATCCGAATAAAACTATCGCCATAAATCACAATATTCGATCGATGTGTGTGTGTGTGTGAGCATCTGGAGATCAGTGGAGACTACTGAGAGCGAACTCCATCCCTCGTGGAGAAGGGGCCGAAGTGCTTAATTTATTCCGTTAACAATCCCGAATGAACTACCACTTTCCAAACGATCGACAGAGCAGAAGAAAGAGAATAATAGACGGATGCGCAATTAAATACTTAATTGTTCATTCATCATCTATCACCATTCTGTCAAAAAAGGGCGACGAAACTAAGGTGTTGGCTGAGGGAACAAGAAGGCGGTCATGGGTGGATTGGAGCTCATTTTAATTAATTATGCATTTTTTTGTTGTTGTTGTTGTTGTTGTCACATCGCTTGCATTTGTAAAGTGCACTAAAACCAGATGAAGACTTCTATATTCAGTCGCATACATTCCGCGTTCGCAGTTCCTGACAGGTCACGTGTCTGCGAGATTTGACCGCGAGAAGTCGAGATGGCGGACATTAATTATCTACGGTACGTAAATTTTATTGCCTTTGTTAAGTTGTTCAAAAGCTTTCGGTGGCGATGGAAATGGATAAAAATCGTAGGTGACTTAACGAACGATGTCGGTCTGCACACACACACAAAAATAACAGAGTGATAATGGTATTAGGGAGTTCACGTACGACCAGGGCTCTGGCTGATCGGGCGGGGTCGCGTTATCACGGGTAATGTTAGGGAATAATGGTCGCTGATGCTCACTTTTGGTGGTGCGCCTCAGGACTGATTATTTACCCGTGATATCTGTAATGAATTCTTTGTTCCTATATATTCGTGATTTCTAATCATTTAAAAAAAAAAAAAAAAATTAAAATGGCGAGTCTTAAGGGGGCTGGGGGGGCTGCCGGCAGCCCCTAGAGCCAGGCTCTGCGCTACGGCCTAAGTCGTACGTAGATGGTCAAGCTTTCAAACTAGCGCTCTGGCTCTTTGGTATTTATTTATTTTAAGGTTTATAATATATCTAATTCCAATAAGCTGGCCCATTTTCTGATTATTATTATTATTATTATTATTATTATTATTATTCTGTTTTTCTTAGAAAAGTTCTGTCGCGTTGGCGGTATTTTGGCAAATACTTCAGTAAATGTGCGCTGTAAGTCTAAACCTTTCTGGAATATGACACAGTGGCCTTACACTGATGATGATGATGATGATGATGATGATGATGATGATGATGATGATAGTTGTGTACTTTGTAGAGAAAGCTTGAAAAATGCTTTTACGAAGCTCTAGGCGTGAATGCGAGGCGTCGTCCTTATTTAGAGTCCGAACAACAATTGGGGAAAAACCTATATATGGATTACAGTAAAATTAATTTTGAAAGCTATAGTTATAAAATGAATTTAAATAAAATTCTACATTAAGAACTGTTCGAAACCTTTGATGATTCTGTATGAAATCACTCAGCTGTTTAGCTCTGTAGAACCTGGCTGACTAATATTTGGTCCGTTGACGGTGTTTGGTGTCCTAACCTTCAGATCTTCAGCCAGCATTTCTGAAGATTTGTCACCGTTTGTTAATTGTCACTGTTGTCTTCTCGTTTGGAGATTTATGTTCTCAGACATGGATATTAAACTTCATGAGTATAAAGATTTTCGTCGTGCAGCTGTTGCCCCTGCTGATGACTCTGTACTGGAAGTGCGTGAACCATCTATGAATGTTCCACCCAGTTTACTTTGTCCTGAGAACTGTGCAGCAACAGACTGTCGTCTGCTTTTTGAATTATTTTGTTTCCTGGAGCCAGGCAGTTCTGCCACTGTGCTTGTTTTCGAATAAGTACTGGCACGGCGTACTTTTCTGCTAATTTTTTCCAGCATGCTATGCATGTCAGCATCATTTGTTTGCTCTGGAACAGTATTGTAATGCATCTGTACTGACTTTCTGTAAGACGGTGAACATTGTTGTTCATAGTAGTGATAAATTTGTTGCATCTCACTTCTCCAATTTCCATGACAGAAGTCAGACATCTTGTTATCAGTATTGTTAGGTGATTGGAATTTTTTTTCAACTAGCACTGCTCTATTTTCTGAGAAACAATCAGAGGCAGTAAGATTATATACATATTTCGGTTCGTTTCGATGATTCTTAAAATTTGCAGATGAAATGAGCCTTGTGATGTTCCATTCGTTGGGTTTTGCATCCAAGCTTAAAAGATACCTGTTACGTGGAGTCAGTAATCTGTGTTGTATTGCGGTTCTTGTTCGTTGTGGTTCAACTTCAGTCTTTGTTGCATTTCCAAGATGTGGAATAACAGAATGAGAACGATAAGGATTGTACTTTGCTGTGCATTCTTTTGGTTGGTTACTGCTTGAATCCATTAAGCTTTGATCTGAAAGTTTAGCTGATAAACCTATTACCTTGGCACAGTCAAGATGATTAAGAGAAATGGCTTCTTGTAGAGGTGATTTTCCTTCCTTATTCAAGATGTCCAGACTCAATCCATAATGTATTAAATAATTTGTCAGTAAGGTGGTAGTTTGTACATTACCTGATCTTGCAGCATAGTGAAGAGGTGTGTACCCAAATTTGTCTTTTTCGTTCGGATTAAAGTCAATAGCATTTAGAAGAATGGCAAGTAATTTGGGACTTTCATAAATGCAAACATGATGCAGGACATTCATATCATACTTGTCTCTGCAGTGTAAGTTGCAGCCCTTCTCTATAAGGGTTTGAGCCAGACTCATTCTCCAACATTTAGGTTCTAGGTAAGCGCATAACATTAAAGGTGATCGACCTTCAGCATCTCTCTCATCAAGATCTGCCCCCAGTTCTATAGCAAATCTTACCTGTCGAAAAAGGCCTCTCTTGATGATGTCTTGCAGGTTTAGGTAACAATTTTCCATCTTCTGTTTTACTTCTAGATGTGTGTTTGATTTTATTGATCTCTTTGGAGTGATCAAGGTGTTTCTGACTGTTTTACACATCATTTCCAACCACTTTCTGAGCAATGTCTGTCCGTCTCTCTCTGTTTGCCAAAAGGCTGGTGGCTTTGAAAAATTGAAAATAACTTGTCACAATCTCTGGAGTGGCTGACCTCTCAAAAACAATTTATATCTTGTGGATGTGTTGTTGGCTTACTGTCATTTAACTTGACAAGAGGCTCAGAACAAGTTGAAACAGAGAGATTGGTTTTTCTTGACTGAGGTTGTCAATACCAACAGATTAAGTCAGGTATTTATCATCTACAAGAATTGCTGCTCAACTAATCAATTTTGCTTTAACCCACTTGTGAAAGCTGGCTGGCTTATGGAACTCAGTTGAATGCATTAATATACAATTGTACATAAATATTTTCAGATTGAAAATTATCCTCTAACTGATAGTTTGAAATGATCTGTTTAAATAATTAATCAAGATTATAATATTTGAAAAAAAAAAAAAGACAACCATATATTCATTATTTCTTATCATTGTTGTTTTTAAATTTCTATTTAGGTAAGCTTGTAGACCTATTTCAGACTGCTAGATTGACTGAAAAACAAACAAATCCAAAATAGTTCAATGCAAAATGAAAGAGAAATTGCCTTTAAAAATAATGTTACAGATATTCAATAATTTTATTGTTTTGGTGTCCTTTTATTTTCCTAATTAGGAAAAGAGAAGGAAATTTTATTTGCTATTAATTTTGTGTAACAGTTAAATTTAAATAAAATTGGTGCTTGTGCTAAAGATGATATTTTAAATAAATTATTAAAATGATAGTAACATCTATTAAAGGATAGTAGGTCCAAAAGCTTGGTTTCAGAAAGTAAGTTCTCTGTTTGGCTGCAGCTTATTTAATGGAGACATTGTATTTTTTAAAAAAGATAAAATCAAATCATCCTAACTTTCTCTTCAATTCATTTTTTAAAAAAAACTTCATTTGTTTTTTTTTTCACCATTATTTAGTTTTAACATCTTGCTAAGTGAAAGAGTAAGGCTTGGGTGGAATTAAAGTGGATAGATATTCACTAAGAGCTGCTTTGATTTAGTGACCATCCTAATAGAGGTTGAGAATCCCTTAATCCGAAATCCTTGGAGCCGAATGTGTTTTGGATTTCGAAATTTCTCAGATTTTGGAATATAGATATAATGGCATAATTTGGTAGCTAACCCACTGGGGAGTGAGGACTGGGCACAGTTCATTAACATTATAACTGCATATAGATAGATATAACCTACAGGTAGTTTTATGCAATATTTTAAAATTATTTTGTTCATGAAACCATACGAAGAAAATTTACATTTAACCATCAAAAAGGTAAGCTATCACTACGGTAGGCCTACCGGTACTGTAGGAATATTTGCACGCTTTTTCAACATTTCCAAAGTATATTCACACCAACAACAAAGCACAGAAAAAGTGCAAAAATTACGGTGAGTAATGTACGTATGTCAAGTGTGTCAGGATCCCTGCACCGCCCAGGAACCTGGAATTTTCCACTGAAGGCGCTCCAAAAATATTTCAGATTTTGGAGCTTTTCGGTTTTAAGAATTTCAGACGAGGGATTCTTGACCGGTACTTTCATGTGAGAAAAGTGCACAAGTGGCTGAATGATGTGATACCATTACTATCATTCACAGTAATGACATGAATAATGACCTCACGTTTCCATTTGACAGAAGCTCTGCCTTTTAAAATGGCTACCTACCATTACAGTAAAATTTCTACAAGGGTTTGTTCTTTAATGAAAGGAAAGTAGTAGTAGTTTTAATTTTTAGTGGGGGTGTTCTCAAATTTTTTTATTATGGTACCTAAGTGTCTAATTTCCTAGGAGATTGTGACTCATGTTGTTGAGAAATAACATAAAGTATTGGGTGAAAATTAGTTGCTTGTTGGTTACGTAGATATAAGGGAAACTCATAATAAAGAAAGTATTCAATTGATTGTTGCTACACCACACAGTGAGAGAAGTGCTTTTTTGATCAGAACCACTTTTCCTTTTGCATAATCTTTCCCTGCTGTCAGATTATGTCTCTGTTAAAATGATAAGAATTTTGTTGTGCACCAAGTAGGCTCCAGCACTTGTGACTTTGGTGGAGGGCTAACAAAAAGAAGAAAAAAAAACTTTTTGAAAATCATCATAGGTGGAAGAAAGCAAAGTTCAGCCAGGGAGCATTTCTTAAGAAAGCCGAGTGTGTTTGCTGTCAGTAACAGTATATTGAACATTAATTTGCCCTCGCCTCTGAACTTTGTTGCTAAGCCATAATGAACAATGACTATTAAGGTCTATAAATATCTTTTTGTGACATTTCTACCAACCACAAAATGCTTGTGAACAATTTTGTAATGCAAAATTATATTTCCTACCTTTTACAATAAAAATATTTTTATTTTTTTAAAATGGGAGTGGGTGATGACCCAGGGTAAGAGAATAGAGTGCAATTTTTGAAGCTATTAATTTAATATTTTAACAACTTTTCTTCATTCACACTTCCATTTCTAACATGGAAAACTTTGTTTAGCTGCAGTTATTTATAAATGTGGTGCTTTATTTGTGATAAAATAATCGACAGAAGAAATATTTGATTTTTTCTTTGTTGTCTATTTGACACACAGATTTCTTAAAGTATACTATAGTGGTTTTTCCCTTGAATGCAGATGGTGTTCT
Source organism: Nautilus pompilius (assembly GCA_018389105.1). Lineage (NCBI taxonomy): Eukaryota > Metazoa > Mollusca > Cephalopoda > Nautilida > Nautilidae > Nautilus > Nautilus pompilius. The sequence continues at coordinate 1,753,446 of JACATO010000347.1, read as the reverse complement.
CAAGACTATTTTGAGTTAGAATGATGAGGAATAGTGGGATGGGTCTTTATTGAGTTATACTCTATAGATTAACTTAGACTTTTTTTGTGTGTGAATGGTGTTTGCTTGTAAATTTGTCTAACTAGAAGTAGCCTGAAATATGTTTTAATCTCAGTCAGTAGCAAAATTTTGTTTCTTATAAAATATATGTAATAGAAAGTCAAATTAAATTTTTCTGTCTATTTTTCTGTATTCTAAACTTAATGATTTTGTGGAAAATAATGTTTAAGCATGTGTTGCTCATTACAAATTAAACAACAAAAATGTCTTGTGTTACTGATCAAATCAGATCAGAATGTGTGAAAAATGAGGATAACTCATGAGCAGCACATTGGTAGGTAAGGATTGATCAGCTATCTGCTTATAGGTTAGCAAATTTTCCCCAGCAGTTGATTGTAATGACTGATAATACAAGCAATAGTTGGAGCACCAGACGACACATTGAAGAGATTCTGATATAAGTCTGGTGGTATTTGCTGCAAAAATATTTCTAGACTAGGAAGCAGAAAACAAAGTTCAGTGGATCAATTCTTTGTGTATTTAATACATAGTGTTTCTAGTAAATGCTATCAGTAAATTTGTATTCTTGGTAATAATTTTAATAATGGTGGAGATTGTGAAGATATATTTTGATAATCTGCACAGTTTTGACATTGTAGTGATGTAAAACTACAATAAAGTAGAAAAAAAAGTGTATGTAGCCTTATCATCATTTAAAAAAAATATTAAAATTTGAACATTTTTTTGTGATCTGCATATATTTTTTTACTGAGAAGATGATAAAGTAAATCTTGCAGGGAAAATATCAAATTTAGTTACTCATAGGCTATGTTTCTTTCATCATGCTGCTTGCGTGTTCAGAAATATCAGCCCTTATTCAAACTCAAATGCCTGGTACATAATTTGAAAACCAAAGCATATTGGTACTGGTTCACTTTTTTATCCTTTGCAAATTAATTTCAGATTTAAAAAAAAAAAACAAGTCTAATTTGGGCTTAGCTTTATTTGGTTAATCATTATGAAATCTACAGATCTGCTCTCTACGACAAGTACATAGTATGCTTAAATCTATTAAGAAAACAAAATAAACTGAACTTTTGTTTTAGTTGGTTATTTTTACTTTTATAATAGGTGAACTACATTTTTATTTTTTTGTTTCAGTAGCTTATTAGTTTGTCAAATTTTAATCTTGGAATTATTTTTGCATGAACTGTCAATGGCTACTATTTAACTAATATCAATCTAGGAATTATGATTGTATATGAGAGCGCATTTGCATTAGCAGAATGTAGCTGTACAGTTTATAAAAATAAACAATAGTATTTGTTTTGATATTAATACAGTATCATTCGTAATTACAATTTTTATTAGATAACAAAAGAAAATAGATTTTGAATTTATATTTTATTGTTCATGTTCTAAATACTTAAAAACAATATAATGGATAAATACAATAGTAGTTTAATTATAAACTAGCTTCAATTAAAAATGAAGGTGATCTAGGGATGGCATTAAATGTTTATATAGCTATAGATAGCAGTCAGTTTATAGTTTATTATTATTTAAAAGAATTTAAAGAATGTTTTGTTTTATGAAAAACTGACTTTAAAATGTAGATTACATTATTAAATTCATTGAACTGTGTTAATTAATGCAATAAAAAACCTCAAATCTGTCTGTTCTTACTATAAAGTGTGTAGCAGCTTGAGATGTTACTGCCATTTAGACATGCATTGTCCAGTGCTATTTATCAAATAAATTTCAAAATTTGTATAGATTTGTCAATGAGAATAATCACTAATAGAACTTAGATTATTTTCATTTGAATATTTTTTTAATAATGTAAAAGTAAATTATTGCTTGTAAAACTATTTATAAATTATTAATAGTGTCATTGATAAATTGAAAAAAAAATGTTAAATTGTCTCAAGATTAAAATTCTTATAGTTGCTGAATGATTACCCACCCTACAGTGTATGCACGTGCTGTAATGTCACCTTATGAAAAAAAAAATTCTTGTATTTTTGAAAATCAAACTTTATTGCATTAATTTAAATTTAAAAAGAAAGAATCAATTGATGGTATAAAAACAATTAAATGTTTTTGCTATGATCATCCAAAAAAGAAAAAAAAAAGGCCATGTGAGACATCTTCAGAGTTTAGTTTTGCTTATGTAGAAGGAATTGTTAAAGCAGTTAGCATTTATTTATTTGAAGCACCTAAAATGCTTGTTTAGTAGGCAGTATGCTATTTGTTGATTGACTGTTGGTTTCAAATTAATGGATTGGTGTTACCTAGAGAATGCTGCTGTTATCTTTGAGAAACTGATGTACAGTTAATATTACAGACACCAACCTATTAAATTCAATTTACTGAATTTTTTGGTTATTATCCAATTCCTTTAGTGAAGTTGGTTTGGTCCTGCAGCAGTATTTTGATGTCTGATACATGCTGGATTTGGTTTGCCACACTTCTGACATTTCAAATAACTCTGAATCTACTCTTAATATTACATTTCTTGGAAGCAAAAAACATAATTAGTATATATGTCATTGTTTGATCTGTTACATCACAGTGATATGATGTCTTGTTTAGCTTTGTGCCGATTTTCAATGCTATTTATATTTGTTCTTAAAAGTATAAGTAAATTATTATAAACTGCAACTTATATTTTATTTATATATATATATATAAGACAGAATAATTACACCGAAATTTTCTGAACATAAAGATGCCAAAAAATGAACAAGAATGAAGCAAAAACGGAAATGGAAAGATTTTCCTGGAAATGAACAGTTTACTTGTGATGGTTGGATTATGAAACCTAAAGCTAAAAATAATTATTTCTTTTATCTTCATGGAGGACTTGCTGCCATTAGTATAATGTTTTTTGCTTTTGATTGCCCTTTTCTCTCTGTCAATTTGTCACTGGTTATACCAGGGATTGGAGCAGCGCTGTTCATATTTATCTTATGTATGCTTTTACGAACCATTTTTATTGACCCAGGAATCATTCCCCGGAATACTACTGATGTCAGTGAGATGATGGAATATCTGAACTCTGGGAAGCAGGCAAGAATGACAATTATTAAAGGACGTTTGGTTGCACTTAGCTTTTGTTCGACGTGTTTGTTTTTTCGACCACCTCGAGCCTCACATTGCAGTTTCTGTGATAGCTGCATAGAAAGGTTTAACCATCATTGCCACTGGGTAGGAAAGTGCATTGGAGTGCGAAACTACAGATTTTTCTACTTTTTTTTATTGTCTTTCACTTGTTTTTGTGTGTTTGTACTTCTATGTGTGATTACACGTCTGGTTTTACTTTGCTATAAAGGCAGCTATACTCAAGTTAGTTTCATCATAGGGCTGATTACCTGTGGAATAGAGACCATCATCTGCATTTTCCTGTTCTGGCACTTAGTCTATTTTGTGAGCTTACATACGTACCTTTTAGCTTCAGAACGCACAACACGGGAGCACAGGAAAGGGCTGTTTCCTGACTCTGAAAAATGGAATGACAGGAACCCATTTTCTCAAGGTTCTATTTGTCGTAATTTTTGTTATGTACTCTGTGGACCACTCCCACCTAGTCTCATAAACAGGAGAGGCTTTCTACCTATTGTTTCTGTAACTTTATTAAATTCTCATGAAACCAAGAAAATACATTTACCAACTAATGAGTCTGTAAGAAAAGACACCAACAGAAGTAGTGCAATAAATGAAATACCAGCTGACATTGAGAAACCATCTGAAATTTCTTTCAGTGAGACCTAGGTTTCATTTTAGAAAAAATATTTTTTTTGTGCCTGAAGTGTTTTGGTTGGCAACTGTTAGAAAAACTCTGTTTTAAAGTATTTTTAACTCTATAACAATTCTTCTCCATCAAGATACAAGTTTTGAGTTTTGAAATAGTATTCATGATCAGTTTTCTGTGATTTAACTAGTACCATGAAAAGCTCATCCCAAACAGGGCTCTAATTTTTAAATGTTTTTTGTTTAGTTATTTGTGCACCAAAACACGTTGCAAATGAACAGTATTGTGATGTACTTTTAAAAAAAAATTTTTTTTTTTTACAAAACAGCTTGCAGCGTACTGTATTTTTCCTTATATTACTTTTGAGGCAAGTGTGCATATGTGCCAGTGTCTAAACAGTGATAATAGATGGACCACTTTAACAAAGCACAAAACTAAAATAACCTTAATCTTTTGGACGACATTCATGGGTATTTATCTTTTACTATTTGTTATAGCTCATGATATTAATATTACTTGCTACTTTACAGCATTACAAGTACAAAATATCAGACAATGATCAGGATTCAACCTGATTTAAAGGTGATAAAGTAATTTAATTATATTTGGACAATGAATTTGTGAGGATTGATTGATATCTTTACTTTAGTTAGATTAAAAGAATTAATATTACCAAGACATCCAACATTTAATGTACCTTTCATTAACATATGCTGATATTATTTAATAAACAGTAATTTTGAAATTATGTATGATTTCTGTAATCTGACTTCTGTTTTTTCCATGTTAAAAAGAACAGTACACCAATGGATGAATATCCATTACCTTTGCTTGCTAGTATGTAATACTTTCACATTTAAATCCAAGGTTGACAGGACAATTAATTAGTTTTTTTAAAGAATTCATTACAATTTGTTAAAAAGTAAGTTATTTTTGACTGGATACTGACAAGATTTTGTTAGACTGTTATCCTGCAATCTTGCTCATTTCAGTTGTTGCTATGAAGCAAATAGGTGAAGTTTTTGCTGCTTTAAATTGCATTGGAATCTCAAAATCAAGGCAAGGTCCATTCTACAACTGAACATCCAACAGAGAAGTGAAAAGAATTTCTTCAGGCTTATTGAGTTTTCATGGTTAGTTTACCATGATAAACAAAGATAGGGAGAACATTTTAGTATCTTTTGCAAGAATCACAATTAGTTTGGATAATTTCTAGTCAGGAAATAAGGACAGGTTTGGGAAAATAGAAAATCTTTTTCATTCTATTTTTTTGTTATAGTCTTCCCTCGCCAATCACAGGTTTGTCAACTGCAGTAGTAAGTTTCGTGTATCAGCAGTTTATGCATGCTGTGCTCTAGCTTCCGCCACTACAGCGTAGTGGCACTTCAAGCGCATTCATATGGTAATGAGAAATCTGCCTGACAATGAAAAATATGGTTTGGTAATGACAATTATATAATAACAAATGTAGTTAATGCGAGGGTTAGAGAACCTGATGTTGCCATACAGGGAGCTCCAGAAAGGCCTCCAAAAGAAGATGAAGCAGTCAGTCATCAGTCCTGAGCTACTTCAGCCATCCCTTCTCCACCTTCTCTTCACTTCAACCTTCCACCAATGGCGTGTCCTTTCCTCCCGTCTTAATTTTCAATTCTGAGGATAAGGACAATCCCTCACCCCCTCTAACCTCCTCCTCTCTCATGAAAGGACTAACTGCTGCTGCCACCATCCACCAGCATCGTCCCCAACCAGCCTCTCCTTCCCCAAGATCACAATCATCATATCTTAAAGGTAAATAAAAGTATTTTTTCTTCATTATATTTTTAATATTAAAGGTGATTTCTGTATTCTATATGATGTGGTTATTGAGTGAATAGGATGTGTAAAGTACCCAGCAAGTTGTATAACTGTGGCTGTAGAATGTAATCCCCATCTTCCCATAAGCCTTCAGTCTTATCAACCATAGGAGTTTTCAAGAATGTAACCCCTGTGGTTTGCAAGGGATAGCTGTATTTTTATATTTATAATTTGGTGGCAAGTGGTCCAGCAGTTAGACTGCTGAGCTTGAATACTTTAGTTTGATCCTTGCTTTAAGCAAACTCCCTCAGTGTGGTTTTTTGGCATTTCAGCAACTGGTTATGTGATTTTCCTCTTACATCTAAAAATGAAGAGCTCTAATAGGGATTTGTGTGTTCAGCATTCATAATGGTTTTGCCCATTTATTTCTGGGATACCAGTTTCTCTACAGATGTATCATTGTGATAGGACTCATATCCTTTGCTTAGTATTATGGAGCAACAGAATATAATTATTTTAAATAATACCTGGCAATTCAAGTCAGTCTGAAAACTTAGTTGATGCTGGCAGGAATTTTTCTTGTGCTCTGTTTATTTAAGAGAAATGTTATGCAATCTGTAGTACTGTATTTTACCCCCCCCCAAAGTTTATTAGTGGATAACTTTTTTTTATGTATAAGCCTGTTAATGTAAACAGTTCATTGTCTTGGAGACTAAGTAAGAAAAATAAACATTTGTAATATAGTATTGGATGGTGGCCCTGAATCTGATTCTAATAAACTGAACATGCTATATTATATACAACCTTTCTCTCTGCTGTTGCTTTTACTTATTGCTGTATTCATGTGGTATACCCAGGGCTTTAACTACAAATCATTGTCTTGTTGACCTCAGGTGAGTGACTAAACGAGCAATACTTTAGTGATTGTATATATAATGGCATTATGGTTTGAAAATCCAATATATAAACAAACAAGTATAAAAGCAGCTGTACCTTTGTTTTTATTTTTCAAAATGAATTATAAAGTGCTAAGAAATTCAGTTCAACAGAAGAAAGAGGTTATTTGTTGTAATGCCAAGCATATTAAGACCACCACCGAGAGAATGGAGAAACCAGTGACAAATATGAATATATTAATCAATTTTATTCACTATGTTTAGTAAATACTGTAAACTCCCATGTACAACAAAGTAAAGCCTACTTTCAAAACACTAGTTATTTGTCCATACAAATTCACATTTAGAAAGTTTAGTTAATATTTATTGATGTGAGAACTAGTTTTTTTTTCTTTTCAATATATGCATAAGAACCCACTCATTCAAAGTTACTACTACTATTTGTTCTTTTAATAACAACCATAAAATATTGAATAAATCATGTCAGTTCACAGAAGTTGTACATGTTGTAATGAAGAAAAATACTAGAAATGTTTAATTACTAATCCCATTTCATTAAACAAGCTCCTTCACTTATCAACTGGTACTTGGATGAATTTAGGAGCACTGTTGCTTGTTAAAGATAAAGATGGTATTTGACTTTCTAGAAGTAGGCAATGTCCGCCATTTTTAGATAAAAATCAAATTGTACCGTTCTATTTTTGTATAAAATACTGAGTTTCATAAAAATATTTAGAAAGCATATTGATTTTCTTAATAAAGCCAAGCTGAGTTTTATAATAAAAATAAATTGTCTTTTGTAAGTTTTGTTTCTAAATTTTATTTTTAAAATTCAGAAAGCAAAGAACATTTTGAGAATTTCATTTCTGATTCAAAATTTAAGCCATCTAAATTATTGCATCTTCATTCCCCAAAGTTACTTTTTTGTCTGAGGAAGGAGAAAATTTTGAATAACATTTTCAAAATTAAATATCCAATAGAAGAAAGAAAATGATTAAAATTTTTTATATTAATGAAATGAAAAAGTAAAATTTGAGAGGGGGGCCTCAAAGCAAAGTATTTTTGGTTTAATCTCAAACCCTAACCACTTCCTGGAAATATAATGAAATTGTTTTTTGATTGATTTTAGTTTGGCTGTGAACATTTTTGCTCTATTGTTGTAGTAGTTATCTTTCCACATATAATACAAATTACTTAACAGTGAAATTGGTAGAAGTGAGTTGAGCTCAAAAGATTTTTTCTTAAATTAAAATTTCAGTTGCCACAGAGATGAAATAAATGTATATTTTTCAAAGATTTATCCAATTTAAACAGCACACTTCTTGCTAATCTACAATTTTAAAAATGTACATAATTAAGGGTTAATTAATATTTGTGCCTTTGTATTTTATTTATTTAAAACATGCATTATAAATAATTATTGGTAGTTTTATTACATTTTATGGGTCTTTTTGTGCATATGCACTAATTTTGAAGCATTTCTTTTCATTTACCATATTAATGAAAGTTGCTCTCTGGGTCTGAACTTGTGTAATGTTTACATTAGTAGGTTGGGTTAAGATAATTACTTTCCAGATATTCTTTTGTTTCATTTTCTAGTAAATCTGGTGGTTTTTGCCAATATTTGATCTCATTCTCTAACTATAACATGTCTTTCCTCCTTGTTAACTAACCATTGTAATGATTAAACATTTTAAAATTATTGAATATATTAGTGCCTGTTATCATATTTATTAGTTTTTTTCTTGTAAACTTTCAGAAGGGGAAGAATTCTTACACAAAATCCTTGGTTCTTCCAAACTCTTCTGTCCAATGCATTTTGAATATGTTGCATTGTACCAAACTATGCTGCGAAGACACTTTTATCCTCACTACTAAGGTTTTTACAACACATTTAAACATAGTATTGTAGTTTTATTTTTTTCAAAAATTAGTTGATTATTATTTTCAAAATTTTTTAATGTTGTTTAAAGTGACTTTTAGACTGATAAAGCTGTGTAAAAAGAAAGATGCCTTAAAATCTACCCAAGTATCACTAATTGCTGTTGCTTACAGTGAATTAACACAAGATTTGCATTACTTAAATGCATTTTCATTTTATTGTCTTGTAAAAGATTAATACTAAAAGTAATAAGCTGAACTTCTAATGTTTGTTCTTTCTAGACCTTTAATTTGTTAATTGATATCACTCTTGTATCTAATTACTTGGTACTATACTTGAATAACATTGAAAGATGGAAAAAAAAAACTATAAATAAGATTGCTAATTGAGTCTGTTGCATGTAGCCTCAGTGAGGAGAAGGATGCTGCAAAGACAGAACTAAAATTATACCACAGTAGCAATATAAAACTTGATACTTCTAGTCAGTTTAGTCTAGTCCACTACTTACATTGCCTATATTTCGGATGCATTTGTACTGTCAAGCATCCAAATCAATGGAATGATTAGTTTTTTTTTTTTATGTTTAGATTTGCTTGAAATTTGAAAGAAAAAAGATACAAGGGTTCCTTTTACTTTTTAAATTGTGCATAGTTTGGCAGGAATATATAATCTATAGAGACTTTCATATTTCACACCAGCACTGAAATGTCTTATACATTTTTCCAGAGGGGCAGGAGATTCAAAATGGCAGCTACAAGTGATGCTCATGCTAAGAGAGCAGTTATTGAATTTCTTACAACTAAAGGCTGTATGACTATTAGAGATTCATGAATGTGTGGAAGTTGTGTACAAAATGTTTTGTGAGCACAGGAAGACAGACGTTGGCTGTGAAGAGTGAAAAAACAACTAAAATGCATAAAATGAAGCTTATCTGCTATGATTGGCACACAAAACTTGGTATTTGACATTATTGCAAGACTTAAACTTCTCAACAGTGGATACCTAGATTCCACACACCTTCACAGGCACAAATTTACCACCATGATCCAGAAACCAAGCAGTAGTTAGGGATTGGCACCATAAGACCGAACTTGGAAGAATAAATCTGCAGGCAAAGTCATGGCGACAGTGCTTTGGAATAGCTATGGTCTTGTTAACTTCCTGCCTAGGGGCATAATAATAACTGGCCTTTTAAAGGATGTATTACAAGGACAACATTTTAAAAATGAAGATGCCATAAAAAGGCTAATATGACTGTGCAAAGTTATTTTTCTCTGTTGGAAAAACTTACCTATTAAACACTGCTGTAAATGTATTGAAAAACTTTAAAAACATATTCACAAAAGCTCTCTGCATCCTTGATTACTATATTTTTCAGTGTATAAGTTAATATTGTTATCCCAGAAGTCTAGAGTTATACTTCAAACTGACTTATCTATGGATAGTCATTGAAATTGCTTTCATGAAAAAAAAAGACTGCTATTTTCTGAAATAAACTGTAAAATTGTTACTCGGAACATATGTTGATTGGGTGAGCAATTAGCTGATAATGTGCTCACTAAAGCATGCAAAATTATCCAATCAATAACAAATGTTTTCTGTCTGTCCTTTTCAATTATATGCATAAATCCCCCAACAAATTCTCTACATCTATCTCAAAATGCCTCCCATAAAGTCTCACACGTTGTATGTAGAAGCTTCTAAGCTGGAAGTTAAGTTTATTGAAGAGAAGGATGGTTATGGTGTCATCGATAAGTGTTAAGGACTACTGTAAAGTGAAGGATATGTTATGGACTACAAAGGAAACCAAGAAGGCAAATCTAGATAGGATAAGTTAGAGGAATCTAACCCAGCATGCCATGTGTCATGGACTAAGTACTGTACAGCTGAGGCTAAAGGCCAAACAAATTGAAACTGATGATTGCTGACTTTACATCTGACTCTGTCTGTCTGTCTGTCCTGGTGTATTGTATTCACCATGGTTTTATGGGTTTGTGTATCACATTATCCCATCAGAGAACAGCTGAGCATGTTGGCCTCTTGTGAACCCCAAATGTTGGACTGAGCTGAATATTGACTCATGCTATCAAAAATGAAATTATAAGATGAATTTCTGAATTTGAGTGCTGTAATATATCAAAATCAAATAAGTGTAGTATATAGATAAAATTGCCGTTTGGCTTTTTAAAGTAGGCAATTCAGTACCCATTTGCAGTTTGTCTTGTGTATCTTTCCATGATTAACATGTTAAAGAACTATTTCAACACACCCATTTATCTCTTCAAAGTAGTTCAATGATATGTGCAAACAGCTCATTATTTTTCATCAGCCTGGATATACTGAAGCATCAATGTGATGCAATGGTGTTATGAAGATTTGACATTGCTCTGATTAGTTGAAAGTTTGGCAAACTAATGCAGTTGATCTAGCCTCATCTTATCCGCCATATCTACTTATCTATGAATAAAGAAAAGAAATATCAGAAAATTAGCCAGTTTGTGTACAATGGAATCCAGAGAAAAAAATTTAGAAAACTAACTTTTGGCGATGACCCTTGTATGATAAGAAATTTTTGGAATTGTTCTTGTGGAAAAAACAGTTAATCTGAATACTGGATTTTTTTAAATGTAAGACAAAGTTATTTCTATTTAGTTATAATTGATTCTTGTAAATTATGGAAAAAAAAATCATCAACTGATTGGTTATGAAGCTCTTCCAGCCATCCAGTGATTATTCTGTTTAATTGGAACATGTATTTACAATACAAGATATGACAAAAAAATTCATAAAGGCCTCCCTCGTTGTCTAGTATTGTACTGTAGGTATAGCATAATGCTAATGTGTGACTGGGTCGGCATGTTTATATTTGAGATTACTACTACAAAAACTAAACTCATCAGTTGTTTTGTTGTTTTACTGTAAATTAGGAAAGATCATAAAGTTGGATTAAAAATAAATCTTGCAACCTATAAGCTGGTGGGAGCTAGTGTCAGGTCAGTTAGACTCAAAACAGTAGCACTGCATATCAGAGATTCTGCACTATTTGATATAGAAGAATATTTTACAAATTGACTGTTAAGCATGAAATCGATTAAATTTATTAGCCTGTTGCTATCTGGCGGAGACAGCAATATGTTCTTTTAGATTCCAGAATTTAAGTGTGGTCCTGCTTATCTGTGCACTTTCCTAAACTTGTGATAATTTTTCACACATGCACATGGTTTTAACACACACCACTACTATCTATGATTCAATCTAGTCTATTGATTCTTTTGAGACCATCATCTTGTGCAGCCTGAAACCATATACCAATAACTATTAAAAAACTAAGATAAGATGCTGGTATTCAGAGAACAAGTGTGCACATTTTGATTTTAAAATGCTTTTCAAATTTAAAAGAAAAAAGTTGCTTTCAACCCTTCTGAAGGCAAAAGTGGCAATAGTTTTAGAAAGCACATTAACTGCCAGTGGCCTTAAGAAAGATTTTGGAACATTAGCACAGCACAAAATCATTCAAATTATACTTTAATACATACTAAATAACATCAAATGAGAGACAGTAATTTCATAAATAAACACATTAGTAAAGCAATAAGTATTTGTATTATTGGCTTTTATTCACATTTACTGTATTGTTGGTAGACAAATGTCCTTGATGAATGGTAACACAAAATGTTCTGGGTATGTCTACAAATAACTGGCTACCAGCAGCAATATGGTGGCCATAATATGAGTCATGAATAATTGTGATAAGCCATTGAAAGGTATTAGTAAGATGCTTGATACAGTAATGCGTAGTATATGAGACTCGCTTAATTTCAGGGAGAAAATTATCAGCATTTGTTTTGATTCTGCCCTGACATCCACTTCAAAATACAATACACACAACTGTGACATACAGGGCTACCAACTTCTACGTTCCCACACCAAAAAATGAAGATGCAAGAGATGATGAAAATAAAAAGTGAAGTAAATGAAATTAAGAAATCACTTTACAAAATTGATGGCCCCCAACATATTATAAACAATATTTAAAATTTCACTTTGGCAAAGCTGAACTTGTAATGTCAAGATGAAAAATTTATTGTATGTGGAATTTCTTTTTTTTTTCTCAATATTTTACCTGATTCCACCAATGCAATCTGCCGCAGATACTGGGAACAGTCAAGCATAAGACCACAATGCTAGAATAGGCACACAGACTAACGGATGGAATGGGGTAGAGTTACATGTGTGTGTGTGTGTGTACAACTTATCATATACCCTTCTTTCTATTTAGACTGGTGGGGAAGTATTTTATTTTATTATTTTTCATGTATTAAGTTTGACCTGACAAAAGTAGGTCAGAAGGTAACATGGTTGATATATTTTTTTATAGTTAGTTTTAATTATTTGAAATATCAGCACCTTTTTATTTAACCAATGGAGAGTATCATAATGTTTAAAGCAAGCACGTTAATGTCTGGGTGTATATCATAACACCTTAATGAAGGACGGAGAAAACAAATTTTTCTTTTTTTAAAGGGGAAAAAAAGTTGCTTTGTAAGAACGTAAAGCATGCGTTAACGGACAAGAGAGTGCATTGAATAAGTGTCATGTACTGTTCTAACAACCTGGTACTGGCAAGAATAGTAAGGCAAGTTAAGAGTGCTAGCTTTGAAATGTTTTCTAAAAACTTAGCCTTGCAAGAAACAAAACTTAGTTTACACTTGAATTTACAGTATATATATATAAATTGCAGAGTTATTAGCAGTAGTGAGCAGTTCACATTTAACTAAGTGATTAGGTGCTTTAAAAAAAAAAAATGTCAAGATTGGATTGTCACATTAATTTAATATTATTATTTTCTTTTAATCCCCTGCTCATCTTAAGTAATTTTGGTGCTACATAAATTTAATTAAAATTTTTTTTATGGAGTAGGAAAAAATATTGAACGAGCAGTTATTAAGTAACCCTGTATACACTGGCTTAGAAGTTACCAAGCAGAAACATTTATAACTGCTGTTTATTCTCCCCATCTTGGACCGAGTGCTACTTACATACATGCACTAACTCTTTCTCAAACACCTGAGGTAAAACTTAACTCATCTTCTCTAACATCAGTTTGCTTGCATTTCTTTTTTCCAACCATAAAGGCTAATTTTTTCACCTCAACGTTGCAAACTCCTAATCTCATCGTGCTGAGATTTTTAATACTATTTACTATGTTTTATTTTTAAAAAAAGAAAAAGGAATTCCAGCTATCAACAGCAGAAAATGAATTATAAATTCATACATTAATTTCTACATTTAACAGCAATGAGATTGGCTTACATACAAAAATAAATTGCTTTCTACGGTTTCACTAAGTAACTGGAGAGCTAAATATAGTACATCATACACCATACACATTCTTATATTACAGCTGTGCCAGGTCACTTTGTCCTGGAATATCCTGGAGTATCCAGACATGAATGTCCCATGCAAATATGGTTTCAGTCAAGTTAAAAGAAAGAAAAAAAAAGGAAAAACTTAAAAAAATTACTGGATATTTTGATTTGGGCCATTCTGGTCCATTTTAGGTCCCATATTCTACAAATTTTATACTGTTCTGATTAATTGTATAATAATAGTTTAGTTCGTTCCACCCCAGTTTTTGGGAAATAAATGGTTTGATTAAGAAGGGAAAGGGGAAAAAAAAACGAAAAGGGTTCATATCTGAAACAACAATTGAGAAGTACTCCCGGGTAGCAGTGCTGGGTGGCTGGACTGGTTTACCCTCTGTACATTGGAAGCAGAAATGGCAAGTTGTTTCTTTGGGTTCGAAAAGCTTTATTTCCTGGGGCTTCCAAAGCTGTTATGGGTATTTCATATGCTCGGCTTGGACAATATTGCTAAAAACAGCAGCAGTTTTCCCATGCCAATATATCACGTTTGTACATAATGTATGTTTCCACCATTCACGTGCCTTCTTAGAAAGCATAGTTTACTCCCAGGAGCTAAATTACAGAGGGCTGGCTGCATAGATAGGTAAAGGCAATCGCTGTTTCAGTTTGCATAGTGGTCGAAAGATCCCAGATACTCCAATGCTGCACGATAGCAGAATTGATATTGGTCCTGTTGAAATAAAAACCAGAGAGAAAAGAAATAATTATTATAATATGAAAGTGTCAAAGTTGATTAGCTCAACCAAAAATTTTTATTGGAATCTTTACTACTAGTTGTTTTTTTTTTTTTGAAAATTGACTTTCTATTTTACTTTTGTTCTTTTAAGAAAATCTTTACAATTAAACTAATAACTAATGTTTTCAATGCCTAAATTGTAATAGAAAAAAGGTAACAAAAGGATATTACAAAAATAAAAATACAACTTAAATATTTCAAACTAACCTTTGTACATAAACAAAACCAACTCAAGCATAAACAATGAACCACTATTAAACATTTTACTTGTAATAGAATTTTCTGTTTAAGAATCATATTCCCCTCAGACAGATTGCATGTTCTTAGCTATACATAATGCTGGTCTCGTAAGACTGCATATCTGGGGAAAACAACTCAGTGCATCAACTAGAGGTTTATGTTGCATTTGTTTGGCGTAGAGAATTTGGCCTTTTAAATCATCTCTAAATTTCAAACTTTAAATTCTGAAGCCTGCTTTGATTGAACATAAAACTTGTGTGCCCATTCACCCTTTCCCTTAAATCTGCATATTCTCCCCCTTTCCCAGCTCAATATATGGGGAGCATGAGTTTTCTAGTTTTGTGATATTTTGATTGTCTGTACCTAAGTTGTTTTTTTCTTATAATGAACTAAGGTTAATTTTAAATATTCCTTAAGTTGTATTCATTTCTGTTAAATTTAGAATTTGTTCCACTAAGTTTGCAGTCTGACTAGATGAATGTTTATGATTTGTAACTAGTTAATTCTGAAAATAAACTATACTCTACTGCACAATTTGTGAAGGCATCCACCATCTAAAAACAATAATACTTAATAAAAAGCATTCTTTGGTTAATATTTGCTAGAAACTCTAAATATTTCCTGTGTAATTTTTATTAAATTTCCATGAATGAGACTAATTTTATCAATCTATTAGCAATATCAGAGTGAAATTACTGACTAATTTCTGTTCCATCTGACTGTGTCTGTAATGAGAGTATTAGAATTGTTGAGACACTTTTTTAAGTGAAGTAATGCATCTTTCATCCAAAAAATCTTGTTTTATCTTTTCATTGCAAGCTATTTAAAATTCATCAACTGTAGTCAAGCTCAGTATTTGAAATTTCTTTTAGGCCAATGCTAGAATTTTCTTGTTTAAAAAATTGTTGAATACTTAGCTACGCGATTGAGAACTGAATTAGATAAATTGGTAATTTCAAAGTTTGAAATGACAGTTTTTCATCTGAATGGATGAAAAAACAAGCAGTACAATTTTTTTTAGATTTGTTAAAAAAATAAGCTTTGCTTTAAACCAAAATCAATAACCATGATCACTTTTTTTAGGTTGGGAAACAATGATGCTAATTCATATATTTAGTATTGCTTTAGAAACAGGTATGTAAAATCAACTGACTAAATTAGTAATATTTTCATTGCATTTTGTTGTAAAAATGGGGGGGGGGGGTATTTTGTACTGTACTTTTCCAGACTGCACCTTCTCATACTCAGGCTAATGGAAAGAAGAAAATACTGATTGAACAACTGTAGTGACATTTAATAATTAAAAAAATTCATTCGGACCTGTTGCAACAATTTCATTGGTTGAATAGACTCTCTTTCACTTATACATTCCACCATTGTTCACTTCTTTGCCTGCTGCACTCTAACTTCGGTCCAGCATAGTTTAATAATTAGAACAATTGAATACTTAGATTTAATATCTTTTGAAAGTTTCTGCAGTTTTGCAGGGATTTCACCTGGTTGTCATAAATTTTGGATTTAGTACTATAAATATATACCGTGCATTGTAACCACCCAAAAATTTGTTGCTTTCCCAATAATTAAATCTGTAGATAAATTCCTTAAAAAAATTTTTTTTTGTTGTTGTAACATGTGCCTTTATTGGCTAGGTAAACGTTTTAAGAGGCACTCAAGACTATGACAGATAAGGAGAACAGAAGTTATTTTTGCTTCAGTCTGACTACAACACTAAAAGCTGAAACATGAAGTTAAAAGTTAAAGAGAAAGAAACAATTACCTCTGTTTGCACCATTGCTGGCCGTTGTGTTCTGAGCATTTTGACTGTTTGGAACATGTCCACAACACCTTCGTATCGCATTCTTTCGAGCACAATGCTTAATGTGATAAAAACACCTGTTCTACCAACACCCGCACTGAAAAGGCAAGAAAACCATTTGTTGAAACTTAGATCTTTCGAGTGATATGATTTATAGTGTTCTGAATTACAGTCTCATATATACTTTTGCAGACTTAATGATTTAAATTTTAAAAAAGTGTAAAAAATGTTACTATTCAAGGTAAACAGATAAAATACTTAAGACCTTTACTTTGATTGTAGAACAGCAGAAGACGTAAGTACAAAGATGAAGTTATTCTATATTTGTTTTAAAAAAAAGAGGAAAGATTTGGCAGGTACCATTGTAATCTTATCTCTTTGTGGAAAAGTTAATTCTGTTCTCTACTTAGAGCAAGATTAATGATTTTGGAATTCTAGTCATTGTTCTGTATTTGATGCAGGTAACTTAACTAATCAATGAACAAATAGCTCACAAATATAAAATGCTATTTAGGCTGAGCTGCCTGTATATTTTTATTATATTATATAACAAATCTGCAAATTTTTTTTCCAGTACTCATTGGGAATGCAGTAATCTATAAAATTCCACAGCTTTTAAAGGATTTTTTAATGGCAATATTTTGCATAGGAATAGTGATAAAGCATAAATTTGATTTGTATGGGTCCACTGACCCCATGATAATTCCTGCATAAGAAACATTCTTGATGTATCACTATCATGGATTTTGTAGTAGTGGGCCTAAAATATCCACAAATCTGCAGAAAAGGAGGCTCACAAATCAATTATTTCCTTTTAATTTCAATAAGTAAAATATAAGTGAAAAAACAAATGTTTGTTACAAGTGAAACATCCATGGCAGTATTCATCAGCTTCCAAATTTGAGTATTATTTTTTGTCCATCATACAAAGCAAGATTTTTTTTACTACAGACACTGGTTTAAAACATTTGCAACAAGGCTCTAATGTGATAAGCTTCAGTGGTATTTTCACATTGAAACTACAGATCATGATTTACTGCCAGTGAGAAATGTAAAGAATACCTTAAATAGCAGATTTAAAGATGCTTATAATCCTAGCAGAGAAACAATTGATGAAGCAATCAATGAGTCAGTCAAAAGATAAACTTTCTTGGAGGCATTACTGTCCTATGAAGCCTGACAAGTATGACATTAAAGTCTGGTCAGAGCAGATTACCATAATGGTTATGTAAATGAATTTCTACCTATTTAGATCTGAAAATCAGTTTTAATACGGACTTGATTGAGGGGCTCTTAACTTTAAGGAATATTGTTCTCATGAATAGTTTGTTTTATATCTGTGGTATAGTCAGAACTAATAGAAAAGACTCGACAACTTTTAGTCAGATTATACAATAGTAGCACTCTCAAGGCAATCAATCAGCAGTTCATGTAAAGGTTAGACTATGCTGACCATCAAGACAATTTTATCCTGTAGGTTACAAAGGGCAAAAAATGGTGGAGATGCATCATCTGATATATGTATGCTAAATACATCAGTTTTTGATGTAGGTATCTTCAATCACCAGAAGATCAGACAGGACCCAATGGTTCAGAGTTAAGAGTTGAAAATGGTGATCACTGGCATTTGAAGGGGATGGGAAGATGCAGGCAGTGTAGTAAAGAAAAAGGACTGACTAATTTGTTTCACCTACTTCAAGCAATACCATGTGGATTTTTCTGTCTTCCAGTAAAACCAGTTTCAATAGTCTATCTTTTCAAACTGACTTGTGTTGATATAATTAGTTATCTAGCACTTTTCAGATTTCCTTTAACATTTTTAGCATTAATCAGTATTTTTGGGTTATCTCCTTTTCATTAAGTTTACAATACTCTCAATATTTTGCTTTCCTGGAATTAATTACAATGTATATACTGGAAATTACTGAATGATATGGTAAAATTAACACACTATTTGACAAGTGTGTACTGTAGTGTAAAACAAAAGGAAATGTAAAGTTCAGTGGTAGGGATCAGTTGTCACTGAGACAGCCTGGATTGAAATCCAACTTTGTGTGATTGGCTAAAGTTGCAGTTTGTTTCTTCTTGCATTTATTAGTTTTCCCAAGACACTTCCCACCACTTATAAGAAGAATCTGTTAAGATTGTTCCTGTAAAGTTGATTGTCACCAGTTAATATGCCAAGCAAGCCAGGCTTTCTAAGCACAACAGAATGATTATAGTCCAAGCAGAGTATTGTTCTTTGTGTATGCAACAAGAAAAGCATGCTTTAAAAAAATGTCATATTAATGCCTAGGTAAATGCTTATCAAATTACATATGATCTTCAGTTGACAAATTTGCAGCTGATTTTAATTGATTATTGTATAATAATGTCCTTTGTAGGGTTGAGTGCTTGGCCTTGTAAAAGTTACAGAAACAGAATCTGATGGGGTTGGGAAGACAAAAAAGAATATCACTTGCAGAAGATAAATTTTGATTGTATTAAAGTTTCAGGAATATTTCAGTGCACATAAAAAACAAAAACAAATGTAGATCCTAAATTTAACAACTTACCAATTAATAAAAAGAGTACATGCATTAAAAGAAAACAGCATGGGAAATGTTAAAGCATACACACAAATTAAAAGAAACTAAATACATGCTAGAAGACAAATGATCAACTTCAAGTTTACACATAGCAAATACTCATATGCTGCTGCTTTGATAAAATGTTGAGGTTAATTTTTTTTAAAGATCTTATATATAGATCAAAATGAAAGTTATACAATTCATTAACCTGTTTGTTTAAATTTCAAATAAGTTAAAAAAGATGATAATAGTTTTAAAAATCTACTAATTTTTCTTTTTAAACAGGTAGTACATTACACTATCTACCCGACTTATACTTAAAAAAAAATTTTTTTTTTTTTTTACCTGCAGTGGACTGAGATAGGTCCATCTTGGCCAAATTGTTCTTTGGTTTTATGTACCTGGCCAATAAAATCTATAAATCCTTCACCTGATTTGGGCACACCTTGTTCCGGCCAATCAGTGAACTGAAACTGTCTGACTGTTCTTGATTGGCCATCCTGTTGGGAGAAATTATTGACATGAAATTTTTTTCTTCTGCCTATTTTGTGAAAAAGTTTTTTTAAAATATTATAAAATACAAAAAAATAAACAAATTAATTATCACTATATATAGTTTGTGTAATACATATACAAGATTTTCTTCTTTGCAAAAACATCTGCCTTCCCCTATGATGTTTTGAGGTAAAATTGTATTGTGACCACTCGTTAGCTGCCAATGATGAAGGCTCCATATTTTTTTTTCCCTTTCAATGTCTAGGTTTGATCATGAGAGCACAGTATATGTATATCAAAAAACTAAAATCTACTGTGGGATGCTTTTGCTATTTGAACACGCAGAAAGGTTAACTAGCAGTGTTTCCCAACCGGGGTCCAAGTGGACCCCCAGGGGTAAATTGCAAATTCCAAGGGGCCCACAGTGCTTTGGGGGTAAAATAGGGGTGAACAAAATTTAATGGGTTTGTGCCTCTCTTTGAGGGTGAAGTGAGGACCAAAGGTATAAAAATGCAATGCTTATGTTGCTTGAAGAGGCCCTTTCAGGCCTGATCTCATATACACCAGGTATTATTATTATTATTATTGTTATTACAAATGTGAAAGTGCTGCTTGCTTCTGTAAAGGAGGAGATGCATGCCTACCAAAAACGCTGTTCAAATTCAAATACGCACTGAAAATAGTACTCAGCAACAGCATTGCGACGAATGTGGTGGTGTAGCCATCAGTCACCTGATTATGTCATAGTTCCTCTGGGTCAGCTTACCCTGGTGTTGCTGGTCCCATACAGCACCATGTTGCACTGCCACCAAAATATTACGCATTGCCGATGGTGGCCGGAAGTTGTCCTGCCACTCTGGACAATGGGCCTGGCGACAAAAGGCCAGGAGCTGGATCCTGGACTGTTACATGGCGGATCTGGTGTGGTTGGGCCGCGCTCCCATTGGCTGGCACCACTGGGAGTGGAGGCTAGAAAAGCTGGATAGGGACTTCATGGGACAGTACCGACGCACATGAGCGAACTGAGTGGTATACCTATATTATGGCCAGCTCAGCAAAGAAGAAAGTACGTAAGTGCTCAGTTGAATATCTGAAGTATGGCTTTATTGCCTTTCCACTTGACAAGAGACTGCCACTGTGTTTACTCTGTGATCAGACTTTGCAAAACTGGAGGTACATTTGCAATCCAAACACGGGGAGCATGCTGATAAAGACCCGTCATATTTACAGGATCTAAAGGCCGATCATGAGAACAAGATGCAGGCTCAGAAGACCATACTCTTGATGTTTAAGTCACAGACATCCATGCAAAATGCAGGACTGGTCGCTTGCTATGAAATGTCACTTCTCATTACTAAGTGTGGAAATGCTCACACATTTGGCAAGGATTTAATCATACCTGCACTGCATGTGTTCACAAAAACTGTATTGCAAAGATTGGATGATCTTGTGTTGACTATACCTCTTAGCAACAACATTGTCCAGTGCAGAATCGATGAGATGGCCTCAGATGTGGTGGATCAACTCATTTGTAAACTTCAACAGAAACCATTTACCGTTCAGCTGGACAAGTCAACAGTGAGGGACAGTCAGTGTTTGTTACATAAAGGCAGCTGATTTCAGCAAAGAGATGCTATTCTGTCAGTCATTTGAGACAATTACGACTGCACAGGACATATACCAGCTGTTCATGAAGTTTTTTAATGACTATGACATTCCCATTGCTAACATAGTCTCGTGTGCTGCTAATAGGGAAGAGGAATGGATTCCTCCAGTTACTGAAGAGAGACAACCCTGCTTTGATCTCCGTGCACTGCATCATACATCGTGAGCATCTCATCGCCAAAAGCCTCTCCCCTGAGCTCAGTGTGATTATGACGGCAATCATCAAAGTAATCAACCACATTAAAGCCAACCTGAAAACTGAAAGACTTTTCAAAGGGTTCTGCAAAGATGCAGAGCAGCAGTTTGTAAGGTTTCTTTTCCACACTCAGGTATGCTGGCTTTCAAAAGGATCATGCCTAGAGTGATTTGTCAATCTTTATGATGCCATTTTCAAGTTTTGTGGGGATCTCAAAATTATTGAACCATTGTGTGGTGAAGATGTGATGGCTATGACTCTTTATCTCATGGACATTTTCGACCAACTGAATACTCTGACCCACAATCTTCAAGGCGCCAAAAAGACCATCATTGAGTCCAAGTGCAAGATTTTTGGCTCTGTGTCCAAGTTAGAGCTGTGGCAAGGAGATCTGGGCAGGAAGGATTTCACCAGTTTCAGCCATCTGCTGCACTGTCTGATCAGCGACTGTGTTTTGACAGTAATATGTGACCATGTTTCCTCAATGATCACTGAATTCAAGGCCTGGTTCGCAGATTTGCAAGCAGTGGAGTTCCCGGACTGGTTGACACAACCATTTCTCTGTCAACTTGATGACATTGATAGGTGTTACCGAAATGAACTGACAGAAATGCAGCACAATGATTCTAAAAGTCGTTCATAAAACGAAGAAACTAATGATGTGGTTGACTGATGAAGCTTCTGAGAACTATCCAGAGATGTCAAAAGCCGTAAGAAAGATGCTGCTTCCCTTTCCATCATCCTATTTAGTAGAATGTAGATTCAGAGCTGTGGTGGACATTTTGACCAAGAAGTGAAAAGGGTTGGACATTTGTGATCGTGGTGACCTACGACTGAAGCTGACTAAACTGGAACCATGTATATCGTTTCTAGTTGGATGTCATCAAGTGCAGGGCTCTCATTGAATTAAATTCTAAGCAGTTATCCTCAAAACGCGATATATATATATATATATATATATATATATATCAGTGTGTTAATAAAAGTTTTCAACAAAATATCCATCTCTTGTTTGGTGCGGGTGGGTGGGGGTGATTCAGTCATTTCTGGTGAGAGAAGGGGTGCATGGCAGATAAAAGGTTGGGAAACACTGGACTAGAGCTTTCTAACCACCCTTATTTGTTGCATTTAGCACCTTTAAACATTTTCTTTTTGCATTTCAATAATACTAATTTCTCTTCTTTCCTAAAAATATTTTAAAATGAAAGCAGATAATATTGTTAAGTTACTTGGTGGGTTGTGCATGTGTTAGATAAATGGGCTAGATTGGATGGATTAATAGACTTACTAAACGTTTCCATAAAGCTGCTGGAAGTAACTGAAATACTTACTCGAGCATCCGTAACCTTGAATTCTCTGAGAATGTACTGAGGCATGTTGTATTCTGCCATGGGGTCAACAACAAAATATTGATAGCGGGCTGATCTTTCACTTGGCCAATATTGGTGGCATTTTTCCTGTAAACAAAATACAACAACTTCCTTTACTAGAGTAAAATAATCTCCTGAACTTATGAATTTAGTGGTTGAAATAGGGCTTTTTAAGCAAAAGAAATCACTGAACATTTTGTGTGTGTGTGTGTTGGAATAAATCATAAATCAAGAGATTAAACATCAAATTCATGATCTTTAGCTTTAGTTACACCATCAAGCCTGGAAAATGATGGTGCAAAAATATAATAATGCTAGCCTGTCATATATTAATTTTTAATAATAAAAATATTAATCAAATAAAAAGATTTTATGTGCACTTTAATATGAGATACTCCCTTATTATTTTCATGCTTAGTTTTTTGGCTTTTCATTCATGTTGGATCATCATTTATAGTTGCCATGTTGACTTCACTTTATATCTATAAAATTTCAGAACCACTGAATATTCATGCATAAATATTATTAAAATGTTGGCCAGTTTGTGGTGGCATTGTTGAATCTAGTAGTCATAAGAAAGTGTATATTTGAACGTGTGTGTGTCCAGATATTATAGTAGCCAGAAGATAGTGAATTAGAATAAAAAATATACTCAATTATTTACAGAACTAGGAACTAAAACTAATTAACCCTTTTGGTGCTTAATTAAATTTCAGGTTGGAAAGTTTCAATTATCCTTAAAAAAAAATGGAATTAGGAATTTGAATTGAGAAGTTGTCAGGCTTTCAAAGATGTAAGGGTAAATCTACTTCCAGCATCATATGGCTATGTCAAAGCAGATATATCCACTTTCAGCATAGTAAGGATTAAAGACAAAAGCTATTTTATGCATAGAAAACTATTTTTTAAATTGCTTACTGATGCTAATTAATTTAAAGATTCTAATAAAGAAATGATAAAAGAGCTTTTTGTGAGCCCTAGTAAATATCATTTTGTTAATGTTGTGATCTGTTACATAGGTAACAAAAAGAAATATTGGCATATAGGTGAATTTGAAACTATTGTTGGCAATTATTAAAAGCTGACAATGAATTTTCTTACTAGGAAGGAACAGCTTGAAGTGAGAATAATTTTCAAAAAAAAAGTGAAAAAAGTGAAAACACTTTTCATATTGTTACAAAATAACTTGGAAAATATGTTAAAACAATGTGCTGCATCATTTGTATCTGATGATTAGACCTTAGAGTAAAATCAATTATTACATAGTGTAGAAAAACTCGTATATTCTGAAGATAAACTGTTTAAGAATGTAACAAAAAAACTGAAAAGGGAAAACTATTAGTAGATAGAATCAGTTACTTACCCGTCCCATTTCACGCAACTTTGTTAACATAACAATGATGGTAGAATTATGTTCCCATAGCATTCTCCAAAAGTCTTCTGTTGTTTCGACTAATGGCCCTTGGGTAGCAATGTATGCTTTTTTATAGCGATAGCCCTGAAAAATACAATCCTTTCTCTGAAATAATAGCAGTCACCACATAAGATTTTAGATGCAGTAGCTTTTGCAAAAGTACAGTCTGATGATCGATTTCTTTCTTTATTTAAAAAAAAATTTAACATGCAAATAAAGTTCAATAACTGTTCTTGTGTATACATGAACATTATTGCTCAAACGTTAATTTTGAAAGCAAAAGGCATATATAGGAAACAAAAGGACAAATAAGAAAATCAATTAAAAAAAAACATTCATATTTCATAAATTTTTGATTTATCAAAACTGACTTTTAATGACAGTTTTGTAAATTTGTTGAATTCTGATTAATTCACCAAAATAATTAGAACATTCTGAGCTGTAAAAATGTATTTGCTATAGTATTGTCACTCTGTTGACACTTCTGACTATATCCTATACAAGTTTATGTAGTAGAATGGTGTTCTTGACACATTTTTCAGAACATACTTATTTCCTTCTTTCAATGTAGCCTTTACATAATTTATAAGTAGCCTGGGCCAATAAATGGCACAGCAGAGAAAAAAGTGTTCTTCAATTCTGCAAATATCTCTGAATCTATTCACACAAAAAAGTCCACATCATCACACCACTCCTATGTTTTATTTTAGGAAGGAAGTGTTTACCAGCTTACTACCAGACAAACAAAAACCAAACTGATTCACTTGTTGTTCAGTTTACATGTAATTTTACCTAGTCGAGGTAGCTCTTTGCTGTATAAATTGACAATGGTGTTTTCTCTGTTATCATTTAGTTGTTGAGATTTATGTATCAGCAAGTCTATTCTGCTTGCATGTTACCAGAATAAAATGGTTTTTTGACCAGTTCATTTTCTGTTACACTTTATCAAAGCACATAATCACTGCAATATGTAATTGGCAGCCATATAATTCTGTCATTGTTTCAGTATTCAGGGTACATACGGTAGTATGTTTCAAGACTGATTTGCCTTTTCTAGCCAGTTTATTAAATCACTTGCTTGCAGCCAAAGCAGTATCTCATGCTTTCACAAACTACTTGGTCAGTTCATGGACCTACCAAATAATGCCAACTGTTGAATAATTTTGTGTATTAATAGCAAAGCAGTTATAAAGACCTAAGTGGTTATGATAAGTTCAAGATTTAAGTTACATACGAGGACTATCCAAAAACTAAACTAAACTTTTAAAACAGTGTGCCAACCAGCCAGTGCAGCGTGCTCATGACTGCAGTGCCGTGTATCAGTGACCTTGACCTTCAGCCTAATAATAGCTGCATCATGCCACATCAGTTAGTCATCGATCTACACGTGCTAGATAAAGTGAACGTACGTTTAGTGCACTTGGTGATTTTTCACAAGTTGAACAATGAAGGATCTTGAAGAGCAACGTGTTTGTGGGATATTCTGTTTCAAATTGGGAAAAACTTTTACGGAGACTTCTCTAATGTTGCAACAAGCCTATGGGGAGGATTGTTTGAGCTGTATGCAAAGTCACGAGAGGTACCAGTATTTCAAATCGGAATGAACATCCACCAAAGACAATCCCACTGAGAAAGTGCATGCCGTGATTTGTGGAAATCGTCACCTGACTTTCTGTGAAGTTTCTGAAGAAATAGGCATCTGTAAAAGTTCATGCCACATGATTTAAAAGAAAAATTGAACATGCATCGCGTAGCCGCAAAATTTGTGCCACATCTGTTGACAGATGAACAAAAAGAGAACCGAGCTCTCTGATCGTTCGAATGCTGATGAAAGCTTTCTGAGAAGTGTCATAACATGTGACGAAATGCGAAATGTGGGTGTACTGCTACAATGTTGAAACAAAAAGGCAGTTGTTGCAGTGGGTTGGATTGTCGTTGCCGTGACTAAAAAAAAGCACGTCAGAGTTGCTCAAATGTGAAGGTGATGTTGATCGTCATTCATCACGAGTTTGTTCCACGTGGTCAGATGATCAATAAAGAGTTTTACTTGGATGTCCTGAGGCATGGAAAAACAAAACCCGGATGCTGCACCACGACAATGCACCTGCTCACGTGTCACTCCTTATCCGTGACCTTTTAGCAATGCACGAGACGACTCTCATCCCCCAGCCGCCCTACTCTCCGGATTTGGTCCCTGCACACTTTTTTTTGTTCACAAAGTTGAAATCCACTCTGAAAGGTCACCGATTTCAGACGATAGAAGAGATCAAAGAAAATTTGCTATAAGAAATGCGCACAATCCCTGAAAACGTGCTCCAAAACTGGAAAAAATGTTGGGAGCAATGTATCAACAGTGGAGGGAACTATTTTGAAGGAGACAAGTCTGATTAAATTGTAAGTAAAGCAATAAATTTATTTTTTAAAAAGTTCGGTTTCTTTTTGAACAGACCTCATATACATTAACACTTTGTTTTAAAATAGTTCATATGTATAATTTATTCACTGATGTACATGAAAATTAAATCTGTAGGCTTCTGATCAGTAATGTGTGTGCATTCAGATATGTGTATGTTGCTTCAATTTATGAAGTTCACACTTAGCTAATTTTTTATTTTTAATTTGCAAAAAGCATAGCCAATCCCAAGAAGAATTTATCTGGATTGTTGAACATTATAAATCTGTTAAATATATTGATAAATTGTTAATGAAAATCTTTCACATTGTTGACCATTATCTACACAATACTTTGTTATATATTTTTATTAATTTTTTTAAAATTAGAAAGATATTCTAGAATTACATCACTTTATGTTTTGTTACTACTTACATCAATGAAACTGGCATTTATATAATCTGATCCATCTACCCCACGTATAGGCTGCAGACACACTCTCGTGGATTCATCTGAAATAAATAAATATCACGATGGGTAAATGATTTGTCTAAATTTGTTAATGCACTATGGGACAAACAATGAAGCATGTGCAGTTATAATGCATGCTACTAATTTGTAAAGCAAAAATCAAGCAGATTTTGTTTGTTGGGTTTTTTAATAAGTGGATAATAGGAAAAACATTAGAATTAGTGATCTTGTGACTCATTGTAACTGACCAAACAGCTTCTATGCAGAGAAAACAAGATCCTCTCAAAATCCCAAAAAGCAATCATGGCAAGAATTACTTGAAACTACAGCCAATAGGTTTACTTTCACCAGAGGTGTGCTCAAAACTTCTTGGTATTGCATGAGCATTATAGGTTAAGTCTCTTGGTTGAAGTTACTATATATTTTAAATTTCCTGCAGTTTATATCATTGAAATAATAATTTAAAAAAAAAAGGATAAATAAATGGACAACTTATACTATACATTAATGTGCAAAACAAAAATGTGTTTAACAAAAAACAATAAAAACTGGGCTGTGTGTTTGTTTATTATACAGAATATTTTTTAAAAATGTATTGTTTGCTATGAAAATCATAAAGAAATTACTTTTTAATTATTAACCTTATTAAAATTTAGTACAAAAACTAAAAGAGAACATACTTACAAGGTAATATATTAACCAGTCTGTTTTTAAATTTGTTGACTGGAAGATTGGCACTAACAAATCTATTTGGATTGGCTTTTACATTGGCTAACCGCTGAAATGTAAAATAGAAATTATATAGCACAATTGGATTATATTTGTAAACAAAACTTAACAAGAAAAAAGTAATCTTTACATCTAATATATAGTGTTCTATATACAAATACAGGGTGCGGCAAAATGATCTGACACATTTGTATTTTTAATAAAAGCCAAAGAGAGTAAAGAACGAAAAATTTGTTTTTATTTTCGAAAAGTACATAGAATGCCATTTTGTTCCAATTGATGCATTGTTGACATTTTGTTTCATTTCGTTTTCAGTTGTCGACACGAATCGGACGGGTGAACATTGCGCTTTCATCGTGGAAACCTTTATCAAAAACAACGAATCCGTAATTGCAACACAAAGAGCATTCCGTGTACACTTCAGGCTTGGTAGACATGATCCTGTACCTACTCGAAACGCGATTTTGTTATGGGTTACCAACTTTAGAGCTAGTGGATCAGCATTGAAACGAAAATCAACCGGCTGACCTCGGACTGCCAGAACTCTGGAAAATGTGGCAGCGGTAAGAGGTTCAGTTCAACAGTCTCCACGACGTTCGGCATGGAAACATGCTGCTGCTCTTAGCCTTTCCGATAGAAGTTTGCGAAGAATTCTTCACATGGAACTGCAAATACATCCATACAAAATGATGTTGGCACAACAACTCAGCGAAAGACACTTTAAAACTCGCAGAGCATCATGTTTGGAAATTCAACAACATGTCCTCTGTGCAGCTGTTGTGTTGTTCAGTGACGAGGCGCATTTTCACCTGTGTGGCAGCATGAATAAGCAAAACTTACGATACTGGGCCGAGAACAACCCTTGTGAGTTGCACCAACGCCCTTTGCATTGTCCTCTGGTAACCATATGGTGTGTGGTAGCAGAATTTGGCATTTGGGGTCCTTCTTCGAAGAAGACGATGTTACAGTGATTGTGAACTCTGATCGATATTGTCTGATGCTAGAGACTTTTCTGAAACGCAAATTGAATGAACTTGATGATAAGGACAATGTTTGGTTTCAACAGGATGGGGCAACAGCCCACACTTCTCGACGTGCGATGTTCCCCAGTCATTTGATTTCATTGCGTGGTGACATCGGTTGGCCCGCCCGATCACCTGATTTGAACCCGTGCGATTTTTTTCTGTGGGGATATCTGAAATCAAAGGTATACACTCATCGCCCTCGATCTATTGAGCGATTAAAAGATGTCATTCGCCAAGAAATTGCTGCCATTCCACATGAAATGACCCACCGGGTTATGGACAACTTTCGTGAACACCTCGGACACTGTGTGGACAATAACAGTACCCACTTGAGTGATTTAATTTTTAAAACCAAATGAAACAAAATGGCATTCTATGTACATTTCGAAAATAAAAACAAATTTTTCGTTCTTTACTCTCTTTGGCTTTTATTAAAAAATACAAATGTGTCAGAACATTTTGCCACACCCTGTAGTTAATTTTTTTTAACAGAAGGACCTTCATTTAAAAAATGTAGGTGCAGATGCTGTGATAGTGCATTAATTGAAAAGGTTTTAGTGAATGTAAATTATTCAGAACCAAAGATGCATTATTTTACAGCTTTAATGATATATGGTATTAACAGCAACAGTCAAAAGTCATCTGCTTCAAATATATTTAAGCCTTATAAATAACTGGGTACTAAATTGTATTTGTAACCCTATTAGTGGTACTCTGAAGCCAAAATCAGCAACAAAAACCACCCACCATCGAACAAACAGGTACCTAGTCTTTTGATAGAGAGTCAGCTAGCTAGCTTTCTATGTACATAATTAAACATAGCTACAAATGATGCATCAAGAAAATTTAACAAGAGGAGGCAAACTATTTTATGTATTACCTTAAATTCTAGTTCCATGCCCGTGACAGTTTCTCCTGGTTCTGGTTGTGATAATTTTTGTAGGTGAGCACCCAGATTACGAGCTGGAACCTCAGTATTTCCACAGGTAACAGCCTCCAGTAAAGCATCGTGGATGAAGATATACTGGTCCTCTGTCTGCACCATATAATTGCGTTGAGCACGCAGGCACGTGACATGCCCATAAATGTCCACAGTTTTTTCATGTTTTATACGTTCCAGCATAGAATCAATTACTATGAAAGCCCCAGTTCTTCCAACACCAGCACTATAAAGAAACAAAGCTAAGTATTTCCATAACCCTACTATGCAACAACCTTTAATCTTAAACTAGTATTAAATTAAACTATTAAATGAGTGTTATTAATATATTTATGCTGTTTACTATAAGTAAGATATGCCATTTTGAGAAGGGCCCATCTGAAGTTTTAACAAAATCTAACACAATTTTTTTAAAAAATGACATAATAGTTATTTGAACAAGACAAGCACTGGCTTAAGTCTTTTACAATAGAGAATACTACAAAAGTTTCATAATTTAAAATTAAATCATGCTATATCTTAAATTAAAGTTGATTGGATTAATTATTACATGTATATAAAAACTGGTAAAACCCTACAATTATTATTTCTTAGAATTAGTTTGTATGGCTAGTAGAGTTGTCCAAATTCACTTTCATTACAAAGGTGATGTGTATGTAATGTAGAATGTGTCTATCAGGCTTTATGCAAAATTTTTATCCAAAGCACTTCAAAGAAGTTAAATGGCTTCCTAGTTTTTTCCTCAACTAATTTAAAATAAACTTAATAACAACAAGAAGTAACCTTTCATAGTTATGTGGTAAATTCTCACCTGCAATGAACTATCATTGGTCCTGCATCTGGTGGGTTGCTTGCTTTAACACGACGCATAAACATTAGTAGTGGTGTAGGGTGATCTGGTACCCCATGATCTGGCCATGCTGTAAATTGGAATTGTCGAACTTCACGTTTTTCTGGACAGCCATACTGAAATAAAAGTAAGATTAATATGCATCATATTTTGATAGCTGTACACTATTATGGTTTTCTTTTAGTCACCTTTTGAAGTCTAGAATTGTTGCAGTGAGAGAGAGAGAAGCTTATATTGCTGGCATACTTAAACTATTTGACATTTCTAAAGGTTTAAATTGCATTTTAGCTACATTTATTTATTTAAAAGAAAAACAGTACAACTTGTTATCATTTTTATAAAATTAAACTGTATAATCATAAGATAGACCATGTAGTGATGATTGATAAAGGAAAAAAAAAACCAAACAAAAATAAGAAAAATTTAATTCAGAAAATGTTCATTGCTAACCCTGGCAACATGGAATGTCCTTATTGTGTATGTAGCCAATTCTGTTACATCAACCAAAGTGACTTGCATTAAGCCATAGGTCTCTGCTCCTCTGGATGGCCAATATTGATCGCATTTTATCTGAAAACAAAAGCAGAACTACTTTAAAAGGAGTTTGACAGACATTAGGTCAGTACTGGATTACTGCAATCAGTAAAATATTCACATACAGTTATAAATATGTTCATACAATATAGCAAGTGGCACTCATACTTAGTTGTTTAAAAATATGACATGGTTTCTGGATCTCTAGTTAGCAAAACAACAAAAAATATCTCCAAATGTTGAGATTAAACGTGCTTTAAAATAATGATTTATTCTTTAGCAAGGTTTCTTTTGTCCATGTGATCAGAAAAAGTAACTCTTGAAGAACAAAAACTGGTATTGCTCTTTGCATTAAGCTATTAAATAAAAAAAAACAGACTAAACAAATTTTAAATCATAGTCAAAACAATCTCGATTTGTCAGACTCACCACAAACTTCAGTGATTTAAATATATTCATCTATATACATTACTGAAATTTATCTATTTTATTTTTATAAATCTTTTGTGATTTATAAACTTTTATTTAAAGTCTGCATGGCTATGTCATTAGAAATACAGCAAAGTCTAGTAGCTTGATCTATTAGTATTGACTTATTTCCATATTGGACTTACCTGCTAACAATGTTAAGCCTATGCGTATTACAGTAACTGATCAAGGGCATGTAATAACTGTTCTGGGTGATCGCAAAATGTTTTAACTATTTTTAATACATACTGAAATGTTATATAGTAGTAGTTTAAACATTCTACTTCACACTGATAGTTTGTTTGACATCTGAAAGTATCATAGTAACTTCTATGAAGTTAAAATTACTGCTCACCCTTGACCTTTCTTCTAATTTAGTCATCATAACAATGGTTGCACTTCTTTGCTCCCAAACCATTCGCCAGAAATCACCAAATGTCTCTGGAAGTGGACCCTAAAACAAAAAATCCATTATCTTTTTTAAATTGCTTATAAAAATTAACAGTGAATATGATGAATGGTTTAAAATGTGAAATTCTTATTTAAAAAACCAAAAAAAACTTTTAGGTTCATTTTTGGCTTGATCACTTTTTCTGGTATTAGTAGAAATTGCAATGTTGAAGACAGTCTCTTTCAATTTTTACTTCAATAATATGCTTTTTTTAAATAAAAAATTAAATTTATGTAATAGAGGTAATATTTCCTTTAGTGAGTTAATCAATAGATCATTGTTATCTAATACTATATGAATGCAATTTAAAATATTCCTTACTTGAGTTGCAATATATGCATTCTGTTTTCTATACCCATCCATGTAATTAGCATTTATGTAGTCACTTCCAGGCACACCTTCTAGTGGTTGAAGTATAACTCTGGAATGATCATAAGCAATCACATTTGCATATCTGTTTTTTGGTTTGTTCACCTCAAGGTTGGAGTTATCCCATGTGAACTGTTGACCTGGCTCGATGGATTCATACTCCTGAGAAAACTTTAAGTTGTCACTGGCTTTTAAGTTTTCAATGTGCTCACACAACATGTGGATTGGGATAGGTGGGTGACTAATCATTGCTGAAAAGTGTTTAAAAAAAATATATTGAAAGATAAACAAATGACAATGTTATGGGCAGTTCTTATTGTATGAAGCAAAATCATATAGTTTAGTTTTAAACTTTGAGAAATGCATCAACTACAAAGTTTCCATCAAATTTGTTATTAAATGTCATGATCATCATTTATTTTCTTCAACCCTGCATTTGTAAAAATTTCAAAATTGTCACTTTTGCAGCAAAATTTCTATAACATGCATATGTAATATACTGCCTGGTCAAAAAAAAAATCTTACATATATTTACTCTGAATATTTTTCAAGCAAATTAGAGAACTACATGTTAACCAGTTTGACTATCAAATAGGTAATGTAGTTATTGTGTGCTCTGTGCCTCACTTGCTACCAGGGTGAGGAGGGAACAAGTTTGTCTTCACTTTAAAAGAGGTGTTACTGTTGGGGGTGGGATTGGTGAGAGGGAACCTCAGTAGTGAGGACTGTGAAATCAAAGGTGACCACATCCTGAGTCTACACAACATGGATGAAATTGCACAAAACAAATTCTAAGAAAATATGTTAGAAAAAGGATCTAGCAAGGATTATGCAAGCAAACATGGTCAGATGTTCAACAATTGATGCAATAAAACAAAAATTAACCTTGGTCATCCATTTCACCAATACCAACAGGATTTTACTGTGGACAATGAAAATATGTTATAAGATTTAGTTTTTGTACAGATGGAAAGGTAAAAATTTTCCCTAGCCCCATGAAATTATGGAATCTTACTGTACTGTTTCTATTGCTTAAGCTGATGCAAGTTGGGTAATGATTTGAGGAATATTTTCATTGTATGGACTAGGCCCCATGGTCTCTGAAGGCTGCAGTAAAAATTGCATGCCCTAATGCTTTGTTTCTACCCTGAGAGAAATGGGTATTTCCAAGATGATAATTCCACTGTCCGTTATGCCTGTATTGTGATTGGTTTGAAGAGAATAAGGTTTCTTGGACACCACAATCACCAGACCTCAATCCCATTGAGAAACTAGACCTGGTTTGAAAATAATATTCTTGAGAAAGGGTCAAGAGTGAAGCACGTGTGTAATTAATACTACAATATATTCAGGCTGTCATCAAGGTGCATGTTGGCCCAATAAACTATTAGGTATGAGTTTGACCTTTTTTTTTCTTTTGGTTAAACAGTGTATTGTGTCACAAGTACTGTTGTATATGTGTAAAGTAATTTTAAATCACTGAATAGTACTTTTATTAGCTGTTAAGTGTAAAAAAATCCACTTGAGAAATATTCTGTGCATGCAAGAATGCATCCCTCTATTTGAATAATACGCTAATGAAAAGAGCTGCATCATTAATAATAATAACAATAATAATAATAGCTAGTTACTGGAATCTAACTGATTTCCAAACTGATATTAAAATCAGGCTAACTATGACAATGACAAAGATTTTAGAGATTAAAAACTAAAGAAAAATCTTTCAGAAAATTTATTACAAAGCAAAAGTTTTGTATATTGCACAAGTTGTATTTTGCTTTCTAGGAATGAAAAATTGTAGATTTTAAATTATGAATAATACTAACTATAGATACCAGCAATTATTATTTAAATTTATGAGTTTTGTTACCTGGAGTTTGGTAGTGCTGTCTTCTCATTTCAACTGGGTCACTTGGATGGGGACAGGCCTCAACTGGGGGTTTTGTGGGTTCTGGTATCTTTTCTTTCCTGCTAGATTTCCGTCTACAAATTAGACAAACAGTAGTACTACTATTACTACTTTTTAACTTTTAACCCTCATACAAACATGTTTTAACATATTACTTTTAAAAAAAAAAAATATAACCCTGAAGTTGAAGATGTCTAACTAATTTATAATGTTTCATGGTGCCAGTGACTATAATCAACTAGAAAGACAGTTTGATTTGTTAAAAAACACAAACAAACGAACAAAAAGGAAAAATAAGTTTGCCTCTCCTATCCTGAAGGGCTAAATATTTCTCTGTTATTAGCAGACAGTAAAATGAAAACACAGCTGATTTGAGGATTTCTACCAAAAACCAAGTGGCTTTCAGGATGGTAACATTTATAGAGTTTGGCTGCTATGATGTTTTGCTTCTCCCTCCCCATATTTTAAAATTTATTAATGACTAACAACATTTTTGAAAATCCTAAACATGACAACAAAACCATGATTCTGTGTTAACTGTATAATTCTCTCAATAGTATTTATACAATCTGTTTTCTGCTTTTGTTCAGGGTAAACAGTTTTTTGACTGACAGTACCAAAATGAAGGCAATAAAACCTGACACAAATAAATATACATACCCTGAGATTCAACAAATAGGCCATTCCATTCATATGATTCCAGAATAAAATGGTGTTCTTTCAAATGGATACCTACCTACATGTGTCATGTCTATGATTTTGGTACCATTTTTAAAAAAGTAGTTCATAACTCGATGTTTGACTCTAGAAAGTGTAAATAACAGAAATTTCACTAGCTGAATGTTAACCTATAGAGGATAATATGAGAGTTATGTGTAACTATTTAGCTGTAGTGTTGGTAAAGTTTTAGGATATCATTGATGCCTATATATAACAGTTAAAAATAAATAAAACATTCTGCTTATAAAAACTTACCTGAAGTAGATAACAACTAGAATGCATAGTACAATAAGTAATCCCACAGCTCCACAAACTGGAGCTACAATAAGGAGAAGATTTCTTGTGTCATTGACGATGGGCTGTGTTTCAGGTTTTTTAGGTTCTGTTACATCAATGTTTTTTTGGGCCACAAAGGCAGTGGAGTAATCACTAGATGTGTACAATTTCTGTAAGATCAAGATTAATAAGTGATAATAAACCAAAGAAATCAGTCACAGTAAAATGTATACTCATAATGCAAGTCAAAAAGGCTAAAATTTTAACAAAAGATACATTTTTTTTAAAGATAGACCATAAAGATTAAAATTTCCTTTATGTTATGAATAACGCTGCTGCTTTTTACATCAGAATTTAGCAATGCAAAGTTATTTTCTAAATTCCGATTTAATTACTTACATTGTCGACAGAGTAAGCTCGCAGGAACACTCGATAAGTATAATTTGGGTGCAAGGGCCGGTTGACATGAGACCCGTAAACTAGAACATCACCAAGTTCAAATAAATTTGGGAGATTGTTGGCTTCAAACCGTGCTGCTATATAAGGACTGGTTGCTGGAAGATTGATTGAGCCATCATCTTCAAGCTGTAATTTAACAGAAGCTGATAAATTTACAAGTTAAAAAAATTAATTTTCAGCATTTAATTATCCTAACAGTTTAACCCTATTCAGAATGTATCCCACATATGGCTTGTGAATGCTCTCTCTTCAGAGCTAGGGGCCCTATAATAAAACTGTTTGTTTTGATTCATCTCATTGGCACCATCTAATCAAAATGGTGTTTTAATGAATAATTCTCACCAAATGCCAGAATATCATATGTTAAACAATAAAAATTGTATTTAAATTATGCTAGAATAGAATGTTTTTTTACAACTGAAAACAAGAAAATGAAAGTTGCTTTGTTTAGTATAGGCTAAAGAGAGACCTTGTGAGAGATATATTTAAATATTTCAGTATCCTTGTAACAGTATTTTTTGTTGTTACATATGTGAAAATGAATAAAATTAAGATTAAATATTACAAATTCTAAAATTTGAGAAAATAAGATTTGACATCCTCCTAGATTGAATATGCAGCATACTTTCTCAGAACACACAAAAATGTATTAAAATCTTGGAGGATTGAAAACTTGTAACTTTCACTTGCCTTATCTAATTGGAAATCCTCTGGAGCCTTTGACACTGAATTTCCAGGAACAACTACTAAAAGATAATAGCTTAATGGGCCATGTTTTTCCGAAGACTTTTGTAAACCAAGAGTCACTGTACTAGCTCCGAATTTCTTCACTGTCGGCTTCTTAACATGAGGTGGAGCTGTAGAAAAGCATTCTTTCTTCAAAGTGAGAACTGTAAGACTTTTTTATAATTGTGGTAGCAAACAAAACTGAGAAACGCTTTCAGTCACAAAAACTATCATTGCTTAAGTTAATGAATTTAAAAAATATTTGGATTTGTATAATATCTGAAAGTAAACGAATCTTATTAATTCTGTTGGTTTCTAAATACACAAAGACATTAATAAATATCAAATATTTTTCATGCAAATAAATTTTAAAAAAAGAGTAATAATTATTATAGCAAAATAGTGTTTTATTTTATACACAGCTGGCATGTGCTTCACGTGGGTGTGTGATCTGAAATTTATATCAAAAAAGAAATATGATCTGATCCAATCAGAGGATGGATTAGATCAAGGCTTTCCATTTAGTATGAATCCTATTTGAATAACACTGGTCAACACAATTTTTTCTGACTTATATCTGACTAATTTGGGGGCACTAAACTCAAATATCACATTGGATTTTGCCTATCACATCAAGTTTTTGCTCTACAGCATACCCCAATTTTCGATCAATTGCCATAAAAAAGTACCCAATTACAATGATTTCCACAATCACCTCAACCCTGTTCTTATCATTTTATTTAGAATACCATTCCAACAAACAATACCATGAATCAATTTTGAGATTAACAAATATATTGGTTAACTATGACATATCAGGTCAAAATATTGAAATAGAAAAATATAAATCGATGCTAGAATTGAATGAATTTTAGTAAAAAAAATGGGCACAAACCAACCCAGAATATTCCTCATTTAGAATACCATACAAACAAAACAATGACAGGCTTGGGTTTATTTACATTAACTGATATCAGTAAATGACACATTCTTCCTTCATGGATTAAATTTTCGTTTGTAGGCTTTTCTGGAGTGCTTCATTTCCAGACAGTCTCTTTTAATACTCCAACAGTAGTCGGACATCATGTGAGTATCCCAACTTTCTTGGTATCGCTCCTCCATACCTTGTATATCTTGATGGAACCTTTCACCTTACTCATCTCTTACGTTACCTAGATTTTTAGGAAATTTATCAGGATGACTGTTGAGGAAATGAACCTTTATGCTCATGTTGCAACCCAGATGATAAAAATTCTTAAACAATGTTTGAATAAGATCTTTGTAATTTTCAGCTTTATTGTTTCCCAGGAAATTTTTCACAGCAACCACGAAAGAATTCCATGCTCTCCATATTATTCATGGAGCTTGTGAAATGTTGATCTCTCATCAGTTTTCTGATTTGTGGCCCATCAAACACATCAGCTTTTATTTTTTCATAACTGAAGCTAAGAAATGTTGTGCATATGCACTTAAAACAGTCACTTTCTATGCTCAGAGCTTTAACATACTGCTTCATTAGACCCAGTTTGATGTGGAGAGGAGGAAAGATGATTTTTACCCAATCAACTAGTGGTTTATTTTTGATATTTGGTTCTCCGACATTTAAGCATGTTTTCACTGGCTAGTTCTTTTGTCCTTAGCTCTACTACCCCACAGGCACGAGAAACATGGACATTTCGTGTATCCTCCTTGTTGACCATGTAAAAAGTTAACCATTTTAAGATCCCATAGAACAAAAACTTGAACAAATGCAAAATACCGTAGAACAAAAACTTGACATGATAGGCAAAAACTGATTTTATTTTTGAAACCAGCACCCAAAAATTAGTTATAATCAAGTGTCAGATCTTTTTTTTTTTTTGAAAAAATGTTGGCCAGTGTAATTATAAGGCATCAATATTTCAAGTAAAATAAAAGCATAGAAAATTAGGGTTATAGACACTTTAAAATGGAGAATTTCTTGTATTTATAATAACATCTAATCAAATGTGCTATATTAAAAGAATTCATTATCATTTTCACACATTTTAGCTGCTTGACAAAGAAAATTCTTGTCTCCTGTTCATGCACATGTCCATTTATTAAACTTAATGCATAATTTTATTAATATGTGGTGCTTTATTTATTTACATTTCTTTCTTTGGTTAAGCATGCTAAAAATGTATCTAAGAACAAAATCAACTTTTAAAGGTTATTTACCTTCAATAAGTGTTTCTGTAATCAAATTCTGGTCTGGCCCAACTAAACCATCTTTGAATAAAGCAGTAATGTTAAACTCAAATTTCATTTTAGGCTTGAGATTTTCCACTTGAAATGAAGTTTCTTGGCCACCTATTGGCATTTTAAGACGTGGCCAGGTAGCTGTCTGCTGAACACCATTTTCCCAATATGTTTTTGAACCTTCATAGGTAAGCTGAAATTTAATGTTAAATCAACTTTTCAACTGTAATTTATAGTTACTCTTGAGTTTGTATGAATAAAATGAAATAAGATATAAAGAATCAGTAAATAAACATTAAAAAAATTTATACTGTATACCTAGAACTGTTACATGATCCTAAAAATCATTTGCATCTGACCTTTAAAGCTGCAAATCTAGAGTAAACAATGCACGATATTAAGTTATTATTTGTAGATATGAGGAAAGTTTCTACTTAGAGGTAGGGCTATAGAGAACCTTTAAAGGAGTACTTAAGTTACTCAACATATGTGTAATCCCCCCAGGTAATTTGCTCTAAAAATTTAGTTATGGCAAATCTTGTTGGAACTGGAAATATCTTTCTTCCTTAAACAATTTTGAATGGGATGTCCTGAAAGAGATTTCATTTAATAGAATAACAATATTTACTCTTTTCTAGATAAGGTATTTAAATTCTTTATCTGGTAGCTGTTCTATGAGTTTACTTGTAAAGCAACAACAACAAAAACCTTCATTTTAAAGGAGTGTAATAATTAAAAAATGAATTGAGAGAACCATTATTTCATTCTTGCTGTATTGTTTGTTAGAATACATTTTGATTAACTATTCATTGTTTACATACTAAATATGAATTGACATCTGGTTTTTCTGGTTTCTCCCATGCTAAACTGATGAGTTTTGAAGACTTTAATGCCACTCTGAAGTTTCGTACAGAATCGGGACGATCTGAAAAAAATAAAAGAGGAGAGGTAATTTCATATTATTAAAAAGACAAACCAATAAAATAATTTACACAAAGCATAGAATATGATATGTAGACAGGGCTCAAAGTTTATACAGATTTAGTGGTCATAATTTATATTGAATACTATTAACAGCACTTTAATTATGCAGGGCTCTGGTTAAAAGCTAGTCTAAGATATCTAGTGAGATGTGCAGTGATTGCATTTGCCTATTACACTGGCCATTCCATTGTAGGGAGATGTAAATAACCAATCAATTTAGTTTAAACTATTATTCAGTAAATACTTCAAGCACAGATTTATGAGGCACAATATACAGAATTAGTTGTACATAAAGAAATTAAAATCCTGAATACTTTGAATATACAGGGTGTCCGTAAAGTTACTATACAGTCTTACAAGTTACTGGTCGTTGTTTCAATGCCGGTACGATGACATTTCTCAGTTTGTCCAGGTACCTTTCTCCTGTAACAGTTCCGTCGAAGAACTGTGGACCCACAATTCCATCAGACGATATTCCTGCCCAGACAGTTATTCCAGGCTGGTTCAATTGGGACGTGATCGTAAACTGGTAAACTGTATAGTAACTTTACGGACACCCTGTATAAAGTCCGACATTTTTAAAATTAATTTTGTTACCTAATCTAATTATTATAAAATATAGAAAAATTAAGATAATCTAGGAAATGTCTGTTAACATTGTTTTAATTTAGTCTTTTTTAGACACCATTTTATTTCTACAGATCAGACAGAGAGACCTTTTCTCATTCTAAGAAAGCAGTGTCTAAATTAAAAAAAAAAAAATTGGTAAGCTAAAACCATCTCAAAACAGTTAATTCTGGCAGATAAAAACCTCATAAGAACTAGAAAATGTCACTTGATTACTACTAATAATGGCTTAACTGGATTTCACTTTGACATTAAGCTTCTGAATTAGCAACTTGCTACTTTAAAGCTAGAGGGAATGTTACTTGAATATGAAATCACAAAAAAATTACAGTTATGATGTTGCGACATATAACAACAGTGAAACGTCACATCTTCCAACCTCTTGTGGCATTTGCTCTGTCTGAATAATCCAGTTCCTCTATGGTGGTAATAAATTTAGCAAACAAAATGTTTTCCAGGACCCGCTTTTTAAGGATCATTATTTGGTACTGACACTTAAGATTGCTGACCAAATGAAAATTTTGAGGTTGATTTTACTGCAGCTGAAACCTAATCATGTGTCATTACTAAATAGTGTCTGGACAACAGTATTTCTTTGAATCTGTTAAAATAAAGAAATCTAATGACAACACACAGCAAAATAATGAAAAGAAAACCTGGTACATTCTAAATAATCTTTTAAGAAGTGTTTGTTTTCAAATCTTGGAACACTAATGACATTTTGCAAGATGATGGAAAAAATCTCAATAAATCCTTAGTTACAAAGATTTGCTCAGATTAATTATATGGAGAATAGTTGTGTAAGAGACTGGTTTAGTTTTGAGATAATATGCTCATGCAGTGTAACAACATCAATAAATCTCTACATAAAATGTCAGGGTGAAAGCTTTTGTACCGAGGTGCATGGTGAACATGGAAGAGAAATGAAACAAACAGTCATAAGTAAAAAGCCTCAACAACATTAATATTTGAGTTCACAAAGTTTCAAGATAACAACCCTTTTACAATGTTGATAAGTTTTACATGAAAAGCATGCAATGCAGCTTGATCAAATGAAACTTTTCATACTGCTACAAAATGATAAAACAAAACCATTTTGAATAGGGTAAAATTTGACTACATTTAATATGTATGAACAGAGGCTGGTCAGGGAAGATCTAAATCCCAGATTTTTTTGTGCTAGGCAAGTGATGTATTCATTAATGCATTTATCAAATTATGTAAACAAGGCCATATCTTATATTAAAAATAATAGTGCACAATATAATTTTTCAAAATTAGGTAAAAACAACTACATGCATGAATACACGTACAGGTTTTATTATTTTATTTTAATGTCTATGCTGTTGTCAAATAGCATGACTTTAATAAATGTCTTATCTTACATTCTGGTTTCCTTCCACTTCTAAATAAAACTTGTATGGATTTTAACCAACTTTCCTATGACTAGAAAAATAAATACTTTTGCTATGTTAGAGGAAATGTTTAGTGGACATGAAAATTACTACAGAGTTTTGTAATTGTTTCTTTTATGGACATTACGGAATTAAATAGGTAAACCCTGCAAAAAATCTACCCTCAAAAAGTTCATAATGCATGCATGCCACAGAGGTTATTTTAAGTTGATTCATTTTCATCCACCTTGCCAATAATTTTATTGCATTTAGAAATTAATTCTAGTCTCACTGAACTGTTTTATTTGTTAAAATGTGTTGGAATGTTAGTTGTTAGAATGAAAACAAAATGCATACAAAAATGAATCTATAGATTGTAGCATTGTTGTTTTTTTAAATTTATTTCCTGTAATTTTAAATAAACTGCTGGAAACAAACAAACATGAAAATAAAACATTAGTTATAGCTACTTTGAATATAATTATAGAATCATGAAAAAGAGATGTAAAAAAAATATTTTTCATTTAGTGCATACTTTGTATTACAATAACACTGGTCAACAAGTATTTTTCATCAAGCATATGTCAAGGTGTACTTAGTGTAGTTTTTAATGCTGATTTCAAAGATACAATTAATTTTTTGACATCGCGTACAGTTTTCAAGATGAGAAAGTTTTTTGGTTTTAGCTCATGCATTATATAGAAATTCCAATTAATGACGTGTATGCACGTATTTCATTTACATCATGGAAACATACCTTTAAAATAAACTACATTATTCATTGCTGCATAGTTCAGATGCAATATTTCATCATCTCAAATTCAATATAAGTATAACCGTTTGTATTTATTTCCTTACTTGTTTTACAGTGTTAACAATGTCAAGACAGTGTAGAAATCCTCCTGGTGTGTTTTGTTATGTCTGTGGACAATTTATTGTGAAAGCTCAAAAACGTACAATAACATCAGAGATCAAGAAGATTTATAAGCTATACTTTGATTGTCCTCTTGGAGATTAGGACAAATTATGGGCACCACATTTTATCTGCTTAGCTTGCTCAAATGGCTTATGTGACTGGTTCAATAAGAGGAAGAAGTCCATGCCTTTTGCCATTCCAATGATATGGAGGGAGCCGAAAGACCATTTTAATGACTGTTATTTTTGCAAAGTAAATGTCACGGGATTTTCTATGAAGAATTAACACAAAATTGTGTATCCCAATTTGGATTCTGCAATGAGACCTGTGCCTCACAATGGAAGTCTGCCAATTCCAGTTCCACCAGATGATGGTATTGAAACATCAGATGATGCTGCTGACTGTCATGATAGTGCTGCTGAGGAAGATTACGTTGCTGATGACGATAGCTTTGAACCTCAGAAATTTTCCCAAGCTGAACTGAATGACCTTGTCAGAAACCTATCCCTCTCAAAAGATAAAGCAGAACTGTTGGCATCAAGACTGAAAGAGAAGTATCTGCTAGAGCATGGTGTTCGTATAACTTAGAGAAGTATTCAAAGATGTCAACTTCAAGACAACACTGGATAACTGGAACTGCCTGTCTGGAATGCTTTCATTTGGATCTGAGAGAATTTCTTGGGCAACAAGAAGGCAATGGACTACAAGGATGGCATCAAGAATCTTCTGAAATGTTACTCAGCAATGGATTGTCGCGTGTCACTGAAAGTTCACTTCTTGGACTCCCATCTGGATTTCTTCGCAGATAACCTTGGAGCAGTGTCTGATGAACATGGTGAAAGATTTCACTGGGACATTAGTGCTATGGAGAAACGGTACCAAGGCTTCTGGAATGACAGTATGCTGGCTGACTACTGCTGGACACTTTACCGTGATCAACCAGATCAGGAACACTGCAGGAAATCCAAATCACAATGGTTCTAACTTTGTCTGACCCATTTTTTTGTGTATTCACTCTTTGTAGAATGATAGTGATATTTTTAACTCAATAAACTCATTTACTTTCTAAAAATAATATGTCCTTATTTATTACGTTAATGATTTCATATACACAAATATGTAAATATTTGCATGTATCTACTGAAAAACTGATACTTGCTACATACAAACGGAGTGAAATTTTGAAATCAGCATGAAAAATTAGTCTAAAAAATTGGTTTGCATTCATAATGAGTATAATACATTTAATTTTGTTGACCAGTGTAATTAATCTAAGTTGAATCATAACATTATATGTAGTTTAAAATTGCTGTTCCAATGTTTAATTTTGAGAAGAGATGTGCAATCATGCAATA
The DNA here is from genome assembly GCA_018389105.1 of Nautilus pompilius. Classification (NCBI taxonomy): domain Eukaryota; kingdom Metazoa; phylum Mollusca; class Cephalopoda; order Nautilida; family Nautilidae; genus Nautilus; species Nautilus pompilius. The sequence continues at coordinate 1,709,338 of JACATO010000347.1, read as the reverse complement.
AACTATAATGCAGGGAAATGGTTATGGTTAGTTAAAAGAAATGAGCTGGGAGGAGGGAAACTAAAATTAAAGATCTCAAAAACCTTTAAAAAGTGTTTTCATTACAATGGAGATTAAAACAATCAAATATGATGTAAACATTAAAAGTGAAGGATTTCATGAAGCACTGGCAACACAATATGAAAATTAAAGATCTAATATTTCTAATGTTAACATTCTTCCCCTGCGTATCAATTATCAGTAGGATAATTATTGGCACTTCAATGTGTTGTTTTGTTTAAAAATTTACTGAAAGATTTTCTTTTTCACTTTAAATATAAGAAACATCACTGAATTAATTTGGAACTTTAGCTGACGTAAACATCATCCCAGCTCCTGAAAGGTGAGAGGTTGGACTCACCTCGACACCACAATGCATTGTTAAACATTTGCCGGCTGGAACGACCTCTCCTGAAAACTGTTCAGTACAAACATGCAGTTCTGTTGTATTTGTCACAGAAAGAAAGTTTCAACAGAGATGTGTGAAGTTGGTTAAAATTGAGGAAGTTAGAAATAAAAAAAATCTAATGTTTGATGAATGTTCATAGGGGTGGATTAAAATACTGTACTAGGCGATTTTATCACTTCCAGTATCTGGTGTACAGAGACTGAGTTCCCTTTAGAGCAGAAAATGTAAATATAAATAAAAAACAAAACAAAAAGTGTTTTATACAGATAACTGAAATCTATTTAATTCTGATAAAAAAGAGAGAAACTAGTGAAATGCTCTTGATTAATTAGCTTAAGGGAGGCAGGTGTGTCTGTATCAGTCCTTCATGGTTTTGAATATTTGGTAAAATTCATTGCTGTTTGCATGGTGTAAAGTTTTAACAGCTGTTTAAAAAATCCAATAAAAACTGCTGCTGTTGTCAGTTCTGCACCACAAAGAAAGGGCCCAACACTTAGCAGTGACATTCTTACTCTTCAGATGTGGGAGGAAATCCACAAAGCCAGCAAGTAAAGAAGTCAGGTACCCAGAGTTATTCTAACTGTCTATCAGAACTGCTTGGCCATTTGGAGAAGAGCACTCTTGTCATTCATTCTCTATTGCTGAATTTGCATCTAACATATCTCAAGAAAATAGATGTGCCTTTTAAATAATCAACAGTTCATTTTTATCAGTCATGCATTTGCACCCAACATAGCAGTAATTCTTTTTTTTAAAATATTTTTCCACTGTTCATTACGTAAGTCACTAAAGTGTAGTTTAGTCCAAGATGATAAAACATTTAAATCTCATCAAAGTTGTGAATGTCCCACAGTTTATATTTCTTCACCTGGCTGCCTGTTCACCACAATCATTATATAAGCATTAGCTGCTGTTTTGTAGTAAAAACTCAATGAAATTCCATGCCTCAACTTGCAAAAAGCCACGAGAGTTGGCTTTTACTCCCATATTTTTGCCAAAATCTCATGCTTTTCTAATCATCATTTCATACAGCTGTTTTGTACTGGCATATTGTTGATTCATTGATTTCCATGTCTGACACAGGTGAGGGTTAAAGTCACATTCAGCCACTTTTCCTGTCCTACATGTCAATGATTTTCATGTGATTAGTGATAGAATTAATTGTAAGTTGATTTTGTTTTATATCATTGATTCTTACTTATTTGCAGTGGAGACATAAGTTCTTTTTTCTGTCTGGGCCATCTTTGCAGATAATCAGATTAGTGTATAACAGCTAGCAATAATAAGCATCCCTCTGATTGGTAATTTAAGTTTTACATAATTTTTGCTGCAAGTAAACAACAAAGTTGGATTGTGACTATAGCTTTTTTATATAACTGCCATCTCATTAATTAAAACTGGTGATAGGCAAATGTGCAGTCTGGTTTGTGATACAAAAAAGTTCACTGCAATGGTGGATCATTACCTCATTGTTTTAAATTCTTTTTCCATTTGTTGAATGGTCACTTCTACTGTTTGAATGAAAACTGGATTAATGATGCAAAAATACCATTAATAAAATTCATTCCCATAAAAAAAAAAGTAAGGTAGGTATGAGAATCATGTCATTTCTGGATTTTTTGGGTCCAGGACAGTTCAGCTATTACTTAAAAAGTATCAAAAAGAAAATGTATAACTGTTTTATTTTAAATACTTAAACTGGATGCCCGCCTTTTTAACCCCCCCCCCCACCCTGATTGCCACAGTACTGTATAGTCAGAATCAGCACCGTGTTTGATCAAGATCTATGTCACATGCTCTTTCTTCCTATAGATAGAATTAAGTGTTAAAACTAGATTTTAATTTCTAAGGCATTTACACTATAATGTTGACCATAAAAACTTAAGTTTTATTTATTTTTTATAAATGTATTCCTTCCTAGCAGCCATGGTTCTTCTGTAGTTCAAAATGTTTTTTTTTTTGTTTTGTTTTCTGTCTGTCTCATGACTTTATTAATTTTATAAATTTGATAAATGCATTAAGATTTTAAAAAATCTCACTAATTAATGTTAGGTATGAAAGACAGTAATTCAGTGTGTGAAAAAACAGCAGGTAAAATGTCAGAAAATCTTGTACTGTTCTTTACAAAATGGCAGGAAACCAGAGATCTTGGAATAGACACAAGCACACTGTAGTTTTATTTTTTTAAAAATGCATTTAAGAATAAAATACAAATAATTAAAGGGAAAAAAGTGAATGAGTATTTCCTTAGCATTTTATATAATATCAAAAAGTGACTCGTTGTTAAAATCTTAGTCACCTGAGTTCAATTTTTAAAATAATTTTATTGATGTTAGAGAATGAGAAGACATCACATTTTAGCGACTAATCACAAAACATTCCAAAAGAATTTGAGTATAATTCTGAAAAATGATGCCATTTTCTTTTTAGTATAAATTCCAGTGGTATTTGTATTTTTAAAAAAATTCTTTTAAAGTTTGTGGGTAAATGCACATTTATTAACATTTTTTTGTACTTAAAACAACCAAGAATGATAAGGAGAAACATTATTTTTTTTTTTACAAGGTCTTTTGTATTATATTAAGTTTCTTCTGCATAAATTGCTCAACTCAATTCTCTAAATATCTCATCTTCAGCTTAGTACTTGCTTCGGCATAATTTTAGTTCTAATCTCAATGAATCACCTAAATTTTAAATCATATTAGTTTGTAATTTATTTAAAAAAGAAAATATTCTGCTAAAATGTTTCACCTTTCCATCTTTTAACAGTTAATTTACCCTATCAGTTGCACATGAAGTTCATAGAATGTGTTAATAATCGTTATTAGTGCTCTAAAAAATAACACTATTAGTAAGAATTACTTTTTCTTAGCTACTAAAAAACCATGATCAATTCTAAAAGTTTCATAATTTTCCTCTTTTAGTTACCTCCCTTTAACCTGTCAGCACTTACAGAGTTAAAACTTTTTAAAGAAAAGCTTTCATGCATTCAGATCATTGTGAAAGTTTCATCATTAATTACTTTATTTATTTTTCCAAAAATAATCAGTGGCCATATATTTTTTTAAAAATATTCTTATTACTTTATAAATTTCAATGTCCAAGTATCTCATAAAGATTTCAGCATTGCAATGATTTAACAAAATAAATAAATCCAAAGCAACAGTTTTGGATATACCAGAAAATTATATATCATAATTTGTTTTAGCATAGCTGGGTTAATTAGGACATTGAGAAAGAATTATGATGAATATGATGCTTTTCAGTGTAAAGAAATATGCCACTTAGCAAATTATGATGATGTAAAAACACGAAATAACTATGGTTGGCATGTTTTATAAAAATCTAATTGTAACCAGTTCTACAAACACTGATCTTTCTTAACACCTATTAAGTGATTTTTTCTCTTTTTTTTTATACTGTTTTGGAACTTTGTGAAGGAATTTTTCCACCATAAATTTTATTTACCTACTTAAAAATCTGAACAATCAATTATTTGAGAGAGATATCCATGAATAGAGTTTATGGATTTTTGGGATGAATAATAGTTAATCTCTCTAAAATGAGAAATTAACCCTTGTATAGTTGCCTTATATTTTTAAATAATTAATTTTTTTATAAAGCAATTTTTAAAGAAAAAAGTTTAAAATGTTAAAACAGTAAAAGAGATTAAGGAAAATTCACAAAGTACTATTCTTTTTTTCTTGTGTAAACATAAGCAAGAGAAAATTGGGATTGTTCATTGATGAGATAGATAACACTAATATAAAACTCTTACCCTGTGGGATGGTATTAATGTATATGGATTCAGTCAAATTTCCGTATCTGCCTGTTGTTGACTGAGCTTGGACACGTACCACATACACAGACTGTGGATCTAGCCCACTGATTTCTGCAACAGAATAGGGGCCTACTTCTAAACTGTTCCATAAAGTCATGTCCTGAAGAGAATATAAGTTGTAATATACTTTGTAACCAGACACTGGAGAGCTTGGTGCATCCCATGTAACATCAATTGTTGTTGCAGAGGTACGACGAATTTTTACATTTTGTGGAGTTGGGGGCACTGTTGAAAACAAGAAAATGTTAAACATTAAATAAAAATGCATTCAAAATCATAAAAACTTTGCGCATAGTATACAGTGGTCCTTTTTAGGTAACAAATTTTTTATCTTTCAATATAGAGAATAATCTTTTTGAGAAAAGCAAAGAAAAAAATTAGTACAGAAGAAGCTTCATCAAATAAAATTGTTAAAGATAACTGTGCAATGGCAACAATAAATGAAATGCACAATAGCAAAAGCAGGATATTCCTGTAAATGTAACAAGAAAATATCAATGTGTGAGATTTTTAATCAAACAATACAACATTCAACCTTATTTCTTTTTAAATAAACTTTTTCTCTGCAATCTTATAGGCTTAATTTGTGAGAAAGAGGGAGAAAGATATGCAGTACGTACTGTGTCCATAGGTGCGAGCTAATTGCCGGTTACTCCAAGGCCCTGCTCCTTTACTGGTAAATGCCTTGATTTTAAAAACATAAATAGTATTCATATCTAGCCCTCCAATGTCAACAGAGGTCTCGGTCACATTTAGATCTTCTTCATTGGTTGAATCAGATTGTTTATGGTATGTAATCTGGTAGCTGATGATTTCTCCATTACGAAGATTCTTTGCAGGCTGATCCCAGGTCAGCTGTACTGCTGTTTCACTTAGAGCTGCTGATGTGAAATTCTGCGGTGCTCCTGCAGGTCCTAAAAGGGTATTTAAAATTATTATTTTTAAAGCTGTTAGCTTGGCAATAGCTAAAAACAAGATTTAGTGTCAGAAATAAATTTTATTCTCCACTGTGATATCCTAGTGTTGTAAAGCAATTGCTAAACATGTAATGATATGGTTATTAAAAAAAACAAACAAAAAATTTCCAATGTCTGAGAACACAAATCTTATGCTGTTTAGTTGCATATGTTTCATGCTAATAACATCATAACCAATCTAATGCTTTGTTTCCATGGAAAAGTTTTTGAAAACATTGACAGTGTCACCTCAAAATCATCTGTAGGCTAAACTAAGCAAACCAAAGCTGCCTTTCTAGTCTTTTTTCATGTGAGATTATGTGCAGTCCTGATTTTTGCTGTGAATACTTTAGTTGAAAACACTGAAATATCTAAGAACTCAAAATATTTCTCCTCTTTTTAAATTTAGTTGTCAAAGATGTATAAAAACTACTTTATTTTTGAAATCCATGAATAAATTTCCTATGTAATTCATATAAATATAAGGAACTTATTTTAAAAATTGACAAAAACAATACTGTTCTTGTCACTGACTTTTGCTATTTTTTGTTGTCTTAAAAAAATTGTTGGCACCATGATCTGAAAACTGCATTTATAAATATATATATATAAATTAATTTTTTTTTTAAGTTACTAAAAATTTTCAAGGCAAGTAATGACATGTAGTGATTAACACTAACTCATCAACTTCAGAATGTTATGTAGTTGCACTGTGAATATACTGTTTTATCAGAAATCAGAGATGCAATTACCAACTTCAGAGTTGTAATCTCTATTGGGATTGGTGAAGCATCAGTGGTATTTTTCTCTTGTCAAAAGTAATTAACCTCAAAACAAAAGGTTAAGATATCTAGAAATAGCATTATTGTTTTGTAATTAAAATGAGCTGGCATTGTGACAGTTACAAAATTCCCCCATACATGTTGATGTAGCATTTGTAATCCCATTTAAGGTAAAATAAAATGTGTTATCTAAGCAGTACAGTGGTTTTAAAACAATAATATATCCCTTGCAAAAAAAATAACCAACAAGCATTCCCAAGCAAGTACTGCTTGTATGGTATGTTCATATTCTGGTTGGTGAAGGCCTGTATTTAGATCAACATTCCATTAAAAAAAGAAAATGACTGTCTGAAATAAGTATGTAAAATGGCAACAATGTCACTCTAAAAATGATCACAGATAAATTGTCATTGGCAGAAAAGGTTTTAATAACATGTGACAACAAATGACCCCAATACAAGCTTGTACAGATCCTCCTATCAAATTAAAGATCCAACTGTCATTGTGAGGTGATGTGCCATTCTTTGGTCCCAAATGTATTTATTTGGATTTAAGTCATAAAATCATGCAGGCCATGTAAGTGTTGTTGTGAACAGGCAATTTCATCCATAAAGGTAAAGTTGGACCAGAAGAACTACAGGCCTAATGATTTTATCTGTCTATCTGATGCCAGTCATGTCAGCTCTCCTTCCTAATGATGACAAAATCAGTTCTTTAGCCAACTTGAATGCCAGGCCATACCATCAGGCTGCCCCCTTCAAATCAATCAAACTGGGTAATTGCACAGTTAGCAAGTCATTTGCTAGACTCTATCTAGCTTGTCCATCCAGACAGAATCTAGACTTGTTGGTGAAAAAAACATGGCACTAATGGTTCACCCTCTGGTTATGATATTGTTTAGCCCATTGCATGCATAGCTGTTGAAGGTACTGTGTTAGAGTGATATACAGTAGTGGTATTCATCAAGGCATATCACTAGTATGAAGACTGATGAATGTCTATCATAATTCTATGGTTGGTTGATACTTTAGAGGTCTTTTTGGAGACATTGTGTGGGGGGTTGTAATCATGGGCAAACTAAATTGGGCCTCTCCATGAACTGGCTAGTCTAGCAGTACCTTGCTGGTGCTCAGAAATGACACAGTAATAAATTGTTGTTGCTTCCCAGTACAATGTTTATATCACCCCTTGAATCATCCTGATGGCCAGAGCCACCTTATTTGGTGTTAGATGATACCTAGGCATTTCCATATCAACTTATGCCACATGCACGGCCAGTTTATAGAGAAACTAATAATGGGTCATATGCAAAGATGCATGCAACACCCTTTTGGAACCCTCACAACAATGTGACCAAATTTCCTCCAGTGCATCAAGCTTTGAGATGACACGGATATATGGCTCCCTTGATTTTCACACAAATGTCAGTGTGCTGCATGTGGTCATTTTGACCTTTAAGAAGTGCTTCAGAGATAACATTTAATGGCCAGAGGATTTGGTATGCTGGAAACTGTAGCAACTCAAATAATTGACAGATGAGCTCTTGGTAATGTTGCTGCTGCTGCTGTTGTTGTTGCATCAGGACTCACACCATGGCAATACACTCAGAATAAGCTCCTTCCGGAGCCTTATCCTTAGCTACCAAGAAGCATGTAGCTAAGCTTCACCCATCGCACGCAATAGAATGGCGGTTGCACATGCGCAAAAGCAACGTTATTATCCTCATTCCGTAAACGGCAACTTTGATGGGTAGAAAGCTGTAGTGGAGAGGCTTTGCAATTCAGGATGAAACCTGAAAGCTCTTCACACCATAGTGAAGTGCTATGGTGCCTCTCCTTCGTGAAGGTTTGCTCTTGAGGATTTCAAGATGAGCAAACCGATTATTGGTTCTACGAGCTAGGCATACACCTACCTTGCTCCCCGACCAAGTTTTTTTTATAGCCCATGTAAACAGAACACCCTTGCATTCTTACAAGCGTGTTCTGTCCAAGGGCATGTTGCTGCTGCTGTTGTTGTTGAGCAATTTGGTTCAGGATTTTTCTCAGTTGGGCTGCTCCCCCAGTTGGGAGATCTTGCCTCTTCTTCCACTTCTCCCAGATCATGATGGCTGCTATCATATTTGGAGGGTCATCATCACGAGGTTGGTGGTGCACACTCGGGCAGTCTTCCATCATGTGTTCCGCGGTCTCCTCTCCTAGATCACATTTCCTGCAGATCATGTCTGCCGTCTGGTTGATCTTTAGGAACCAGTATTTCAAGTCTGGATGGTGGCCGCTTCGGACCTGCTGAGTGTCACCTGGTCTGCGCGCGGAAGCTGCTTCTCCTCTTGTCGGTTGATTGTCTCGCCTCTCTCCCCATATACCCTTTTTAGTCGTTCATCTTCAATCGGGTGGCTGTATGACACGATAGGGACCAATCTATATCAGCAACACATCCACAGGATTGCTTTTTAGAGCTTGCAAGCAAGAAAAGCCAATTATGGATACAATTGAAATCTGACTTCCAAAATGCAATAGGGTTAGAAACAGGTTGAGATTTTGTCTGGACTTTACAAGTCAAAATGCCAGAATATGGAGAAACCAAGGAAAGTGGTTTTAAGATGCCAACATCACTGAACATGATTGGTATGGAACTGGCTCAATGGTGGTATGGGAAGGAATTAGCTGGGATTGCATGAGTAATCTCCATGTACTACTGGGGATAACTTCATTTTTATGGATGTAACAACTGTCTATGTTGTGTCAGGGTTATCAGCCAGTTTCCTGTAGCATGAAACAATTGTCCATACATACAAAGTTGCAAACTCATTCATAGTGTGTGTTTGAAACATGCTTCAGGCTGCTTCTGTAAGATATCCTGTGCTAGCATGAACCTGGCAGGAAATTGGCAAAGTGGTCCTAGAGGAATGGGATCATCTGGTCCAGAACAACATTCAAAGACTAATCAGGAGCATGGGACACCTGCCAAGCTGTTATTGATGCTAAAGATTCACACACAAGATACCGACTGACTTCCTGGACAGGAATTTTCTGCTTTGGAGCACAGAACATCATGACAGTAAAGCTGTATCCTTTGATCTTTAGCAATCTTAATAAGTGTATTAAATCATTTTTGTTTTTTTTTTTGTATTGCTTAGTAATGATATTTATAGTTTCATTACTTTTTCTCCTTTTCATAAAATTTTAGACTTCCACAAAAAAAAAAAAAAAGTATCTAACTTTGCCTTTAAACTAGGACTGCTAAGTGGTGAATTTTCACTAAACCTTTTAAAACAAAAAAGTTTGACAGTCAGAATGATGAACTATGGCTATGAATCATGATTTTCTGCTTGTTTTTTTCTTACTCCTCACTGATATCTGGGAAACTTCTGAAATATCACCAGTTAGTTGTGCCTTTAAAAAATTTTTTTTCAGTATTTACTGTTTGAAACTTAGGTTTTTAAAAAAAAACACCTTTTCTAACTTCATACTTTTGATGTTTTGTGTGTACAGTCAAGCTGAAATAACGAGAGACTTATTGTCATCACATTAGCAAGAGTTGTTTGTACAAAGTGATCTATCTAGAATCTAATATATCTTGTGGTTAACCCCCCCCCCACCACAAAAAAATAAAGAAATACAAAAGTTGATGGAATTTCTTGATTGTCATCTTATCTCAAAAAATTTGAGGAATGGTTAACACAAAAAGTTTTGAAAGAATAAATTCCATAGAACGACAGATTGTCCATTCAGAAAGGAAATGTCTGTTTTATACTAGTAGAAGCTTGGAATGTAATTGTAGAAATAGTTTCAATGTTTCTCATAGTAGATTATCTGCATAATTCAACTAACTGCAACATTTGAAGGAGTTCAATTTACTTACTTCCATCTGGTGTTCTGATGGTATCTACAGCTCTTTCCCCATAATCTACTTGATTTTTAGCAGCCACTCTAAATTCATATGTTGCACCTTTATCTGCAAATATTAAATTGAAAAAATAACTGAAATACAATTTGGAAGCAAACAAAATTATCATAATTTATTTAAGCCACATTATTAGTGCAATTTTAACTTAAATATCAGTTTTATTAACTTATTACTAAATATAATTATACTTGTGATATTTATGCACATAAGGTTTGAAAGGTTCACCTGCATTTTGTGCAATGTAACCAGTAATCTTGCGCTGTTATTGGGAAAGAAAACTTGAGAATTGCAATTTCAGCTGGACCAAGTAAAATTAATAATGTCTTGTTCTGGTTACATGTTTTTATATAAAAAAAATGGCTGGTATCTATTCATTTTGTAATATATTAACACATTTTTTTATTATAGAGGAGATCCATAATTATTTATCTGCCCTGAACAATGTTATTTTGTATTTAATATTATTAACAAAGAAAAAATATCATCAGTTATTCAAATTTTAACAAAACAGTAATAGTTTTATAATTAATATTTAATTTACTGATTTATTTAGAGTATAAAACAAAGGCAGATCAACCATGGTAGTTAGTCAAACTTTTCAACTAGTCAGATCAATGTCAAATTCTTCATAACACTATTGCATCACAGTGTTTATGGAACTTCCAGGGCCATGAATATTAATGAGCTGTTTGTGTGTATCGTTGAAATACCTTTTGTAGGATGATCTTCTGGATAAATGCAGTGCTGAAATAGTTTTTCAACATGTTTGAAATCATGGATAGATATCTGAAAGAAACTGCAAACTGTGTTATCATTTCTGGTATTGAAAGCCCAGTGTATATTCTAAGTCACTGCATGATATCACTGATCCTGTATCATTTGCACTGTGTTGGATTACCAACTATGAAGAACTAAACCTGTCAGTGTTGTCTGTCTTCCACACTTTTATTTTATTTTGAAATATAGCACACTGAAGTTTAGAAATTCAACTCTCAATTTCATTTTTGATAATCTGAGTTTATATTCAGTTAGGTTTCAAGTTGTCCAAAATTTGGGGTTCACAACTAGGCTGACATGCCCAGCTGTTCTCTGATGGGATAATATGGTATGCACTTCCAGAAAACCACCATGCTGAATACAGTACACCAGCAAAAGAAAGGGTGAAATGGAAGGACAGCTATCATCAGTTACTTGCTTGGTCTTTAGTCTCAGCTGCACAGTACTAAGTCCTCAACATGTGGCATTGCTGCCATGATTTACTTTCTTGGTTTTCTTTGTAGTCTGTAACATATTCTTTGCTTTATGCCAATCCTTAACACATTTCCTGTGCATGGCCATATTACCACTATTTTATTCAGTGAACTTAACAGTGTCCAGTTTAAAAGCTGTCAAGTGCAACTTGTGCGACTTTATGGGAGGCATTTTGAGATGGAGTAAGGAATTTGTTGGGGGTATTTATACATATTAAGATTAAAAAGGACAGACAGAAAGTGTGTGCTTGTTATTGATTTGATAATTTTGTATGCTTTAGTGAGTGCAAACAGTTAATTGCTCACTCACCCAATCAACAAATGTTCTGGACAATAATACCTGTAAATTGTTTTAAATGAACAATTTTACAGTTTATTTCAGAAAATAACACATTAAAAATTTTTTTCATTAAAGCAGTTTCAATGACTCCATCCATAAGTCAAAGTTTAGAATTCTTGTGGGACCTCTAGTAATTGCTAGATATTCAAACACCAGTAAGATGCAGTGCTGTTTAAATTTTGGGAGCAGCATTTAAAAAAAAGAAAGATGAAGGATAACCAGAAGATTTCTGCATATGGCAACGATGCTCCCCGTTTCTTATTTTTGCACATAACTCTGCTGCAGTGTTTATTTACTTACCTGAGATATCAAAAGGATAAATACGGCTTATTCTCTTTTTCCAAGAAACCAAGAATGGCTAAAACAAAAGAAACCAGATAATCCATAACCGCTAAACAGTATACCTGATTTTTAAAGTAACAATATACCAACCTAAAAAACTTGTAAGAAACACATATGTATCTGGTTGCAGAACATGTTCTTCATATCGTTCACCAATTCGGCCCCAGGTAACCTTGAATCCTTTTAAAGTTCCGTAAGAGTCCCTTGGCCGCTGCCACGTTACCCGTACTTGAGGAGGGTTGTCTTGGCTAAATTCAACATTCAAATTGCGAGGTGGACTAGGCACTTAAAAAAATAGAAAAGAAGCTAATAGATAACCCCTTATTAAAGTGAAACTATACATTGTTATTCACATTTGTAAAAGATATAAACCAATTTCAATGTTAGGTAAATTAAAAATCAGCAAATATTTTCTCTAGAAATATGAAACATCTGAAAATATTAACCTGCCCCTTTTGTTTCCACAATTTTCGGCTTGCTCCTTATTCCATCCCCTTTCCTTGTGTAAGCTGCGATATTAAATTGGTATTTAGTATCGGGCTCCAAGTTTGTTATCACTGCTTCAGTTTTTTCACCATCCATGTTGTCAAAAAGTCGAGTGTTTCCAAGAACCTCCCTATTGTTAACCACAGCATACTGCACTTGATATCCTCTAATAATTCCATTCCGTTCCCTCCCAGATGGAGGTTTCCATTCAATGAAAACAGCTGTAGAATTAATGGCTTCAACGCGAACTCGTCTTGGTTCACCAGGCACTAAATAAAGTACAACATCACTCACTTTTTAAAAATACATTTCAAATCATATTGAAAAATGAAATACAACTAAGATACCATTTTCATAATTGTATAAGCCAACTAAATCTGAATATTAGAACTTTTTTAGTTTTCATGATGATGATGTCAAGGATGATTATGAAATCAGAAGCATGCATTAGACTGAAGTTAGAATGTATCATTTTGCTTGATGCTGAACCGGAATTAAATATTTTCAGAGAATTATAGATTTTTAATTCATGCTTTTTAAAAAAAAAAATAATTATATAATGAGCCAAAAGTTAAATAATAAAAGAAACATAGCAACACAAAACTGCAACTAAACAGTATACTGGCAGAACAAGAAATATTCATAAACAACAGAGTGAGTGAAAGCTGCTCAAAACTGCACCAGATAACATCCAGCATGCACACTAGACAACAGTGAGAAAGATGTTAGAACAGTTTTGCTTACAATGTTAGGCTTCAATCTTCAATTTTCAAAAATGGCAACCACCAGTCAATTGTTACCATTGGCAACAACCACTACAATATTCTATGGTTAGTTAGGTTAATATAATTATAAAATTAAATTTACTTGCCCCTCAAATAATTTTTAGTAGCAATTGAATAACAAAGGATTTTAATTAGTTTTTTTTTTTTTTTGTTTTGTTGAAAGAAGGAAAAAGAAAGTTTTAAAGATTGTGAAGATCATGTAAAGTTTCTTTTTGATCGTAGGGACAAGCAAATTTAGTAATTAGGTAAGAATAAAAGCTAAGTTTATTAATGTGGCAAGCACTGAATTTTAATGGACTGAGGGAAAACTGTGGTTTTAACACATTCCGCTTTACACCACCAGAGACAGATGATAGATAAATGATTGATGTAGTAGTAAAACACCAATTTAAAACACTGTATGGATTCAGAAGCATGTTATCAAGTTGGCCAAAGCAATTTCAAAAGTTTTAGCTACCTACCATCTTCAGCAGTGTGCACTAAGATGGGTTGGGACGGGGGGCCATCCCCAATGCTGGTGAAAGCAAGCAGCCAAATCTTATACTCAGTCCACTTGGACAGCTCATCTAGTGTATAGGCTTGATTATCATCATCCACAGTTACAACCGTGGCATCATCTATGGTCGAAGCATCTCCACTTTCCACATACATTATCTTATAGCCTTTGATGTCACCATTTTGTTTGTTGGGGGGTGGTGGTTTCCATGTTATCTTGATTCTGCGTGAGTCAAGAGCAATTCCACTCACCGCCTGAGGAGGGGCGCCAGGGACTAAAAGGGGGTGAGGCAGTAAAAAAAGAGAGCGATAAATCAAATCTTAAACTAAAAATGACATGCATAAAGATCAGTCATGCGGAATAATTGATCATTTACATTTTGCTGAATGATGATAAATTAGCAATATACCATACAGTTGGCAAACCAAATATGGCTAATGGCTGGCCAGCCAATCTCAAGGTCAGCCATGAAGTTCATGCAGTTAAAATCAGTGCAGCAAATGACCGACCGTAATAAGCTGAAGCAAGAGAGACAGAACTGTAACAGTAAAGGTCAGTTAAACTTTAAAAAAAAAATCATTAATTTTATTGCAAAGCTTCTGTCTGACTGGTATGTTGAAATTAAAAAGATACATTCATGGGATACATTCTAGGGACAAATTTCTGTTTTATTCTTCTGTTTAAATAATTATAATTAAAAGTTGATAAAAGGTGCAACACTTTATTTGAGCAGGACAAATCATTTAGAGATTATCACCGTACATACATTAATTAATCAATTCCATAATGAAAAACTCTTCTTCTCAAATGAAAACTTATGATGACCAAGTTATGCATATATCTAGTATTTCTTCCACGCGTATTATTTTTCATCACTAAAATATTCTTTAAGCAGAATTTTTTTTAAAAGACTAAAGGTTCTTCATGGCTTTCAAAGTCAAACATTTTGGAAATACTACACGTTTTCAACTATATTGCAACAAAACTCCAGTTGCTTCACAAAGTTATTAGTACAGAGTTCTATTAACTAAGAATATTATTACTCTAATAAAACCACAAGTTTGGTATCGTTAATCTGGAAAAAATTTTTTTTGTATTTGTTATATTTGATTTTTGTCACATTGAAACCTGGTCAGCTCTCGGTAATTAGGGTAGAGCTACTTTAGTTTATACTTACTAATCAAATTACAAAGACTGCACTCAAATGTGCAAACAGTGATGTTTTGTTCTTATAAAAAGCATTACATTTGCAGTAAGCAAAGCAATATAAATTTACTAGCATGATTTATGAATAAATTTCCCAGGTGCTAATTCAATTCTTAGAAACATTTTGTTAAGGGTCAATTATTGATATTACTAAAAAGCATTAAAATGTTTCAACAAAAAAAATGAAGATTTGTAGTACCTACTTTCAAGAATTCCAACTCCTCATACCCCACCACAACCACAAAAGACTTTTACCTTAACTACAAAATTACATCTATTTAAACAGAAGATGGCAAGGAGAGGGGGTTTTCCAAAACTCATTGTACCCAGTCAGACTGAACAGAAGATAGTCAATGATTACTGTGTGAAACAAAATCAAGCATGAACTGCATGTCTCCTAGAGAAACAGAAAAGCGTATTTCTTGTTTCATTTTAAAGCACTTTGGTTTGGATTGTTAACACGATGCTTCTGCAGATTTTTTATACTTATTTTTTTTAACTTTGAAGTGAAAAATGGGTAATTATTTTTTTCTCTGAAGTCGTTCTGTGGTGAATTAATTAAAAATTAGTAAACTCCAAAAAAACAAAAGGCCACCCATTTTCATGATCAGCAAATATAGAATTGCTGTAAACAATTTTAGGTTGTGTTAAAATCTAGTTAGTCAAAAGAAAATTTGGGAATGAATGCATGCTAGTAATTTAGACTACATTAATGTGTGCTCCACAGTGCACTGCCAATTCCTTAATTGTAATAAAGGTGTTTCTTGGATTTCTCTCTCTCTTTTAGATGATTGCTTTTTCTTTATTTCTCACCTGTCCCTGTTTACAGGTGCCAGGGTAATTGATTACACATTAGACGGTACCCAAAGATTTTATTTCTGCATAGCAGCTTATTATTATTATTATTTTCAATTTCTATTTGTATTTCTAATTTGTTGGTACCAAGAACTGCTTCATTTAGTTTGCAATAATATAAAATCTGAGCAACAGACTCAATCAATGTGAATGAAATTTAACAGTGAAAATAATCTAAACAATTTTTTTTTTAAATCCACACATTCATCTAATTTTGAATTTTCATTGATATGCAGAGCCAGTACAAGCATTGATAATTTTCTTTCTTGCATGTGACAAACTAAGCATACAATGATATTCACTATTTTTCACATTTATAATCCATAATCCATGCGTTTTCTTATCCATTTGGCTTATTCCTTTAAAAATCATTTAGTTATTTATTTAAAGTTAATACTTTTACTTGCTTTATTATTTTTTAAAGGCTCTGCATCTCATGGGATTTGAATAGTTTACTTATATCTTGCAGTAAATCCAATATATAGAAAATTTTATTTGAAAAATGTTTGTTAATAGCATATGATTCTGGTGTATGCACTAATGAGTGAATGGAAATATAATAATTACCCATTGTACTTATAAAACTGCAATAAACAAAATGATAATTTATTTATTCCCTTTACCAATTGGAAACAAGAAATCTGTCTTGACTGCAGTGATAAATATACTAAATTGCCAGGCAGACCAAAACAGTGAATAGAATTTTTTTTAAAATTGTTATTCATGGTGATATTTCTGCCTCAACTGGATTTATTTTATTATTTCTTTGGCATTTTAGCTTTCTTTTGTAGGTTTGATAATGGAAGTAAAATTTCCCAAGCTATAGTTTAATAAAGCATTATTAAATGTATTTTAATAAAAATTACAAACACAAAAACATACCTACATATATATTTGCAAACAGCGATTCTTTCAAATGCAACGAAATGGAACATTCATTTGAATTGTTTTCAAACAAAAGAATATATAAAACTGCATGTAATCCATAATGTTTCAGGTAATAAGTAAAGTATCTAATAAATAAGTTTTATATTAATTAAATAATATGTAAAATGTATAGAGAAAACGAGTTATTTTATTATATCTGCAGTTTAAAGAAATGTCATTTTTTAAAATGGAAAATTTGTTAAGTTGGGTATTTTTGTTTATTCCAGAAACTTTCACACTGATGATCAAGTTAACAAAAAATGTTATTTAAATACAGAAAAAAAATGAATGTAATGCCTCTAAATATTTGGACATATATATACTATTAAAGCAATATTTAAAAAAACTATGATAGACTATTGAGAGGACATTAATGTAAATGTGGTATAGAAATAGTCTATTTAGAAAGCTTTAAGTTTTTTTAAACATAAACAGTCTTACAAAAAGAAATCTCAACAGGTATTAAATGTCAGTGTGGTGTATAAGTTGTCTATCCATTCAATGTTTGGTTTGCCTGAAATGTATTGCATGATACAGATTAAAAATTACATGCATGCTTTTTTGAAAATTGTAGAAACTTGGAAATGTACAAGTAAGAGCATCAATGATGAGTAAAGATGGCACAACATGATTGTGATAAGCACAGACACTTGGATGATAACAGTATCACCTGATCAAAACCTATTTAACCAAACAGTATGGTCTGGAGATGCTGAATTTTATAGTTGATTGGTTGAACAAGTGTGGCTTTCATAAACCTTTATTTGTAGCGTTATATTCTGTAGTGACTATTACTACAGTACTTGATTGCCTTCCTTTGCCAAACTCCTTTTTTTAATAATTAAAAAAAAAAACAAACCCTACCTGTAAAGTATCACTAAAATAAATGAAATAATTTTAGAATGGTAATTTACCTATAAAATTTAGTTGGATTTTGCAAAGGTACTTCGTTCAAAATCTATTTTCAGAATAGAGCAGTGCAATGAGCTTTTGTTTAGTACATTTATTAACCATCAGATCAAAACATTAAAAAATAATTAAAAGTAGTTAGGAAGTTTTTCATCTGACATTCTAGTTTTGACATGTAACTAATTTTAATTTACATATTACTGACAAGCATGTTTGTTTCTCTGTCCACAAGTAGAATGGTATTCTCTACAATTTTAAAATCGTTCATAATACTAAATGAAAACAAGGGGTAAAGGTTACACAATGCGAAGTTGCTATCTAGTTAGATATAGTGAGGGGGGATTACAGCTGTACTGCTATAAATGCTTTCATGGCCTGTAGGTCCCATAATTATCTATTCCAAAAAAGCAATTCTATAAAACAACTAAAAACTTATATATTAAGCACTTAAACCAGTTGCTTGTAGATCTACATGCTTGAAATTAAGAGCCAAAGAGAAGATTGCATATGATAGAAGAAAAAAAAGCACTAAATTTATATAGAAGTCAGAAATTGGGAAGTTAAAAGATAAATACGATCTACTAATTCACAAATCAATATTAGCTTTTCTCAAAAGCTGATCTCTGGTGCTTGAATGTAAGCATGTTACACTGAAAAAGTATAAGTGAAAAGTTTAGGGAAAAATTCTAAATATCCAATTTTTCATGCATAGAATTCTAACTTCCGAGTAATAATGTGTGTTGAGGAAAATGGGAGACAAAAAAAAAAAAAAAACGATATGAAAATACTTTCTCTTAATCTCTCATCCTTGTCTCTTCCGCATGATGTAAACTCAGCATAGCAGAGATCGGAACTTAAAATTATTTATTTTTAACAACAATGAATGTAATTTTAGATTGTTCTCTCCTGGCTGCTGGTGCTTTTAGTTATAGGGAGCTGATGCTTAAAAGTAATATTTTGGTGGAATTAGGATTTAGTGCAGAGAAAAGCTCATCAATTCTATTTATTTAAGAGTGAAGTAATATAAATAAAATTTCAACTCTAGCATTGATATTCTTCAATATTAAAAATTAGTAATTCTGTAGTTTTAGATATTCTGTTTAAATTTGGCTGATTATTCAAGTAAAAGTTAAGGCAATAAAATACTGAAGTTTTTCCAATTTTTCAACTGAAGCACCAAAAATATGATCATATTTGCTAAAAATTTTGTCTATATTCCATTGGCAGGCAGTTAAAGAAAGTCCAAAAGAAAAGAGTTGAGATTTAAAACGCTATCTATTAGATAGCTGGCATATTTCAGTTCTTGGTCCATACTGTACAGTTTGATTAGGTTTTGGTCTGGCCAAAGACATGAATAATTAGACAAACATTTGAATGACAATGTACAAGTGATATTGGTAAATGGCAGACATGAGGTTTATACAATAGACTGAACTAACACTGTAAGTATGATTGTGAATGGCAGACATGGTGCATATGAATGTGACTGGACAAACACTGTGCACATGATCACAAGGGACAACTTCTGGTGGTGAGCACAACACAGGGTAGACATATAGTTAAGTAACACCTATGTGGATGTTGGGTATTTTCATAAGATAAATAATGAAACAAATATAGCAAATGTATGGATAAAAGCAAGAATAATTAATTAGTGCTGGTTGAAAAAAACAAAAAACAAAAGGCATAATAAGCTGCTACCAATATGGGGGTGGAAAGTTTTCAAGAAGTACATGGGTGGCATTTGGCCAGTTGTGGACAGGCTTGAGAACTAAGTAAAAATGGTTGATAAACCAATTTCTAGAGTATTCGAGAGAAATCTAGATGTGGTTGTTAATCTAATTTTAAATAGGAACAAAGTGTATTAGTAAGAATATAAAGAGGTTCTGATGCTGTAGTACAAAATGTTACCATGTGTCAATGAATCATGAATCCAGCTGAGGTACCACCTCTCTTCTTTCCAAAAAGATGACATCTTGAAAGAAGAGCAATGAAGATTTTCATTTCTTTTTTCTTGTTTCACAGAAGACAGTTTTATCACCATGTTTTTCAAAGCCATAAATTAAATGGACATGTATTTTTTCTTCCTTTTTCAGTGCACAAGTAGGTATTAGAGAACTTTAAAAAATGTGAGGCACTGTAGATTTTTCTGAACTCCCCATATTCCACTACACAATTCTATACTGAAAGCAGTAACAAGAATGTTACTAAATCTTTAGTGTTATCAGAAACTACAAAATATTAGAAAGTATAATTATCATCAGTAAGTACTTACTATTGCAGATTTCTTTGACTCAGTCACCAGGCAGGCAAGAAAATAATATAGCTTGACCCTCATGTTCATGTACAGTGTAAGAGATTATTGTACAGTACATAAGACTAATCAGATTATTGACATTTATGCTATGAATTTAACAGATTAAAAAACCAAAACCACCAAACAAACATGCTAAAAGTATAATTTTCTAAATTAAATATTTTAAGAAACTGCTTTTTAAAGTAACAGAATTTAAAAAATTGTAATCTAAATTTTATTTTTCTATTTACTTTTACAGTTACAAGAGAAAAAAAAAAGGGTAACCCAAAAATTTGCAACATTTTTTATGCACCTGTTCATTCACATCTTTCCCTACATTACTTACCTCTGCATTGTTATTTCACTGAACAACATTTAAAGAGGAGGGTTCATAGCACAAACAAATCACAGCTGGAATATTTGTTTTTTTCTTAATGGCTAAGTAACTTATACTTTAAAGGGTAGTGAGATTGTTCAGGCCACTTAATGAATAGTTTTACAAAAGTCAACAAGCAAAACCTGAATTCTACAACTGAAACCCTGCCAAACAGATACAGTGGTTTAAAAAAAAAAATGGTATGGCATATACAGTATCAAAAATAATTTTGAAAAAAACACTCAGGATATGCATGAATAATGAGTAATTGCACCTGACAGACATAAAATAGATGTACAATGCATTAGTGTATGGCTATGGAAGATTATTGCAAATTTCCTGTAGCACTTTCCACAATTCAATGTTTTTGGTTGCCATACAACCCCATATAGCCTCATTGATGTTCACATCTGGACTTTGTGCAGGCCAAGGCATCTTGGTGATTGAGCCATCCTCCTCTTTATGTTGGAAGATGAAAATCTGCTTGTATCTATTGGCAGTCCAATCCTCCCCATGTTTTACTGTAGTAGCTGTTGTACACTGACTATTATACTGTACCCTAGTTCACCTTTGAGAAAACTGCTGTTGATTATTGTCAAACAGTTCAAACTTTGGACTCATCTGTAAAAAGGCATCTTCTTCCAGGTTTGGTCATCTCTTTGTTTCATTTCTATTGCCCATATCAGCCCTGGTTTTGGTTGTCTCTTCTTAGTGGGCAACTGCACATCCATTGAGACCAACTTGCACATATGTGTATCTTACTGTTCTTGAAGTAATGTTAGGAACTTTACTTGCAGCCAGGTCATTTTTCAAGATTTCTACTGGCTCATCATCCATCACATAGAACATACTCTGAAGTATTTAACATCACTTTTGGAGAGCTTGGGCTTTCTTCCTCGACTCTCTATTATCAACAGTTCCAATTTTGCATAACTTCCTCATGAGTCATGTAAACAGCTTCTTCTGAAACATAAAGTTGGGCTGCAATCTGCTGCATGACTTCACTAGTTAAGACTTTGATTTCTATATACTTGTCATCTGATATTTCTTATCCAGGAGCCATAGTATTCACCACACTACAGTGATATCACTACCTATACTTTTATGCTGCCGCTACAGTTATGGCACTTTCTTATTGTTTGCATGACAAAAAGCCACATGTCAACACATAGCTGCAACTATGGAGCATTTCATACCCAGCTTTTGTTTCCATAATTATTTCCAATACTATATGTAATGATCAATATGATAGTACAGTTATTTAAGTATTTTTCAAAATGATGAATTGTGGCTTAAAGAATGATAGTTAAACTAAAATACAAATCATACAAATCTCATGCATTCTATCAGTGAACAGGTTTTGGACTAATTCTAGATCTATCATATTTATTTAATTGTTAGACAGTACCTATCAGTTCTCATTCAGTTCAGGTAGAGGGGATTTCTTTTAGGCAGATTAGCATGGGAGAGAACAGCTGGAGAATCCTTGATGTAACTTCCTGTTCCTGAGTGTAAGCATCAGTGAAAATTACTTTGGAATATTAACATATGTTCAATTTCTGCAAGATTATACATGACATTGCAATATCAATCAATCAGCTACCATCAACAGTGCTATCTATTAAAACTGAATGTATTTATATTTTGTTAAATTTAAAAAAAAATATAGAATTGTTGTTTTATTAGAAGGGGTATACTGCTACTTATGCATTACTGTTTTTTTCTTTTGTTTCTGATTATTAACATTTCGTTTCACTTAGTCCTATTTTTGTCTTGGGACTTCATTAAACACTAAATATTGCAGATGTTTATACACCAAACAATAACTACATGAATGACCATAAGCTTAAAAAATAATTTTTTTTTACATGTCCAGGAATGTTGGTGACTTGCTCTCTTTGTTTCTACTTGTCAAAGTAATTTTTATAGCCTTTACATAGTTTTTACACCTGCAGAGTCAGTTGGTTGCCAAGATAGATAGGAAGTTTAATTATCATCTTATGTTTCTTATAGCCTTAAGAAAAAAAGCAGATTCAGTTAGTTTCTCTGTTATGAAACTCTCTTCAAAGTTACCTGAACAAATATGAGTTTTGGAGTTATGTATTTTATATTATCTCAATATTCAGCAAAAAAATGTGAATCAAAAGACAAAAGAGATGATCTGCACTGGAAAAAATATTATATAATTTTATCCAGTTTAACATTTCCAGCTGTGATATAAATGTCCCTTTGTGCATTTTCAGGGTTTCCCCTAGAAATCTTTTTGAGAGAACAGTTTTCATTGACTCCTTTTCACACCTCATAACATAAGACCTGATAGTATTTTAAAGAGTGCAGATATAAGGTTAGGGAAAACCCTGATTAATTTTTATGTGAGTAGCTTATTAAAACAAATAAATAAATATATAAAAATAATATATAAGATACGGCCATAAAGTTATGTACACAAAGGGCTTAAGCAGCGTGTACTACCTGATCTGTTAAAAACTTACCAAATGGAGGCGTTCGGACTTGAATTGTTGGTGTTCTTGCTCCCTCACCCCTAGAAGACTTTGCAGATACCTGAACATGATAAACGGTATCAGGTGTAAGGTCAATCAACCTGTAGCGTGTTACAGGTGGTTTGATGCTGATTCGTACATTTTGTCTATAATGTGAATCATTGTAATATAATTCATAACTTTCAATATTTTCCATGTTGTCTGGTTGATCCCATGTTACATGGACTTCATTTGGCGATTCTGCTGTTGCTTGCAAGTTTTTTGGCTGGTGAGGAACTGTCAAGAAAAAGGTGATATAATTTCATCAACTGGAATAAAATACAATAAAAATAAAATAAAGGTAAAAATAATTTGAAAGTTATTTACTTTTTTGTGTAATTTTCAATAATAAATAAATGCAATTAAATATTCTAAAAAAAGAAGTGCATGCCAAACTACAAGAGAATTTATTAGGACAGCACTGATCATGTTGACATGATGAACACAAGGATAGTAGGTAACTAGTTGGCTGAGACTTCTGCCAAATCCTGTCCATCAGAAGTTACATCACCAGGATAGTGACCCACCTTCTTGGTCAGCAACAGTACCTATACAAGATCCAACTGTTAAAGTTCTTGTTAGAAGATCTGTTTCAAATAAACTTCACTCTTTTACTTTGGGTGTGAATGATTTTGGATGTGTATGAATTAATAAAATTTCACAAAAAAACTAATGAAAAGTGTTTTCAATGCTGAACATTAACCACAACAGTATATATTTTTTAAACCGAGGAAAGAACTCAAAATGTTTAAAACACTTTTATTCTATAATTTAATTTTAAAAATGTTTTTTTTTTTTGCATGCTGTTAATACAACATAGAAAATAATGGTGCAAGTTACAATTTTGTGACACATCATGTGTGCATGCATTTAGTCTACTGGAATTTATCCCACAGGCATTTTGGAAAAAAATCCAGCCTTTTGAAACATTTCAGCTACTTAGTAGGTTATGTTACTTATTACAATGAATGTCTGTACAAAAATTGTTTAAATTTACCTGAAATAGTAGCTAACTCCAAAACATGCACCCCTTCAAATAGCGTAAAGTTACTAACACTGCACTCAGATTTTGGGTTAAAAAAACAATTTTCTTTTCAGCTTAATTACTTTTACATGAACTGTATAACATATATTTATAAAGCTGTTTAATATGAATTTGTGAACAAAATGTTATGATATTAAATTGCTATACATAGTATTTCCATTTATGGTCCCATTAATTTAATGGTTTGAAAATATTTCTAATAATTTTCTTTTTGTGCCCACGAGTTTAAATTCACTTTGGAATCATGAACTGGGAAATGTAAACTACACCATTACCCAGGTTAGTAAATCAGCATAAAAATAAAAACTGCTATCAACATCATCATCAATTCTATGGAAGTTTGTTTTGTCATTTACAATATAACAAATAATCACATTTGTTTTATGGATGGGTAAAACTAGAAACACACTACTGAACTTCTCCATCTCATTAACTATCATGAAGGTTACATTATGCAAACTATGAAATAGCAGCACTGCAAAATGTTAGGGGGCTACAGGCTTCTTGCACACTGAAGAATACCAAGAAAAAAATACCATTTGAAACCCAGAATAGTTTGAGTAAAACAGATAGGTGTAAATTCTAGCTAGCAATGAAACTTAAAAACAACAACAACACTAAGGGAGTTGTTTGAAGAATGCTATCAACCAACCAACCAACTGTATCCTTGTTTTTTTCTGCTATCAGTTACCCCACCATACTTGACCCAACTGACCTAATTTTGACCTTTCTGCCTAGCCAGTCTATTCTCATACCACAGCCTGAGTGATGCCTGCTGTACAAAAATCTTTCATTCTGTAATTATACCCACAAACTTTAAATCTCCATCTATTGTTCATTTAGTATACTATGTTAATTAATTTAAATTAACATAACTGATTTCATAAAAGCCAAATCATCTGAAGGGAAAATAAATAGAAAAAAAATAAGCATTAGGGTGTTACGTTATTATGGATAAAAAAAGGGTGATGAAGAGAACAATATATGTTTATTCCATAAACACAGATATTCATCTAAGCTTTATGACAGAAGTTATTATACTTGTAGATGTCATGAGATGTTGAACTCAACGAGATTTGGTTCAACAAGTCTGCAGCATAGTACAGAATTTTTCTGGATGCTTTCCAAATGTATTGTCACATGCTTGTTTCTCCTACCCAGCCTTTCAGATTCGTTTCCATCCTAGTAAGATAGTAAGGAATTAATTTTGTTTACTGTCTTACCTGAATCAATTCCCTTGCTACCATTTTGAACAGTAAAAGAATATTTTACTTTTTAGTGTAAGAAAATTCTGAATTTTTCATACTTAAAGAAAACTGTGGAATCAACAGCACCAACAGTACAATATTTTAAGAAAGCATCCATTAGGAAAAAAATAAATAAAATAGAAAACAAAACAAAGAGGAAAACGTAGATTGTATGCATATTTTGGCAACAATAACCTGTTTAGAAGCCGGCGCGCATGAGAATGTCTGGCTGAAACATCTGCATACACATTGAAGTTTGTTGCTGCATGTTGCACTGCGCTTCTCGCTGACAAGCAGAGGCGCTACGCGACTTTTTAATATGCTGCAGCGCTGGTACATGTCCGTGCATTCCAAACTTTCAAGAAATGTCTGCTTTAACTATAGCGGCTCAAATTTGATGTACAAAGCATTTTTAGCTGGCAAGTTTAACAATGTTATGAATTTTGTTAAACAACACATAGAATTCCCTTCAACACACCCAATGTATGCTAACAATAACATTAAAAAGCTAGTGCCATTTAATCACTCAACTTCTACACCATTCAAGGGGATTTGTATGTATGTATTTAAAAGCCCTGTAAAGCTAAAAACATTCAATGAAGAATGTGTTTTTCTTAATAGGCAGCACTAAAATAAGTCGTTGAATGCGTTACGAGAAAAACGAATTAAGTTACTATTGTAGTTTAAAAACTTTGCAGTTTCTCTCTCAACTTTTTTGCAATAAACTTAATAAACAGGATGTGTAGTGGTTTTCTGTTTAATTATTTGAGAGAGAATGTTAGACCCCCTCTGAGCAATCTGTCTAGTGGTGTGCACTACTAAAAATGGCATTTTGAAAAAGATGTGAATATTTGCCCATTGAGAAGCACAACAAATGTAAATCAAAATTTCCAATAATAATAATAATCATGAGCACCACAATTTTTGTGGAAGGGAAGTTTGTTTATTTTTCGATTGGCAACTATGCTAAAATACTACATATAGTCAATAAATGGTACTACTCTCTCAAAAGGTGTTTTAACTCTCTCTCTACTAGTGGAGTGTTTTTTCCTGTACTGTACTGTACAAACCAAGAAGTGTGAGAGAAGAAAAAAGACAAATTAATATATGTTTTAAAAGATTTGATAATTTTAAATTTGCAACTTTAAATTTATTAAAATGAATTATAACAAAAGACAGAGGAGGATATTTAATGTAGATGAGTGTGGCGAGCATCACACGAGCAAGTAAGATTTGTGAGAGACTATTGTGAGGAGGAGGACTGTAGCAAATATTTCAGAATCTTTCTTGGTATTAAAAGAAACTCTAAATGTAGGGAATGAAGTGAATCATGTATAATCATTATTTTTACAAGCATCTAGACAAACAAACAGTTAGTTCATAAAAGTTTGGATTAGAATTGAAGTTTAAAATACCAATTTTTCTTGAAATGTACATTAAAAAGAAACACACAAACAAAAGAATAAATAGAACCTAAAAAATGTGATAAAAACAAAAAAAAATTCAAGTAGCTTGTAGCAAGAAATGCTTCCTTACAGATGTCAAAAGACAGTAAAAACAGCCGCTGTAGTGCGAACACTTACCGACGACATTCTGTGGACCACCGACACTGAGATGTGACTTCTCTATGGAGTGAGTGCTAAAGCACACAGGAGGAACGAGTACTGTTGACATTCATTCACACTATTGTCTAAAATGTGGCAGTTTGTTCCAATTTATGCTTTTTTATACAACCAACCAACCAAACAAAAATGGAAATTCACAACAACAAAAAAAAATCAAAAGAATAAACCAAATTTCTATAAAATCGTCTGCTTTCCATTTACTGTGTAAGCTGTCATGTAATCCCTGAACTAGCAGATAAATCATAAAAAGATGAATTTAAAGATGGCAAATGAAAATATGAATTTGATTTTTTGCCTTCTCTTTGAGGATTCTCATGTATTTATTACATATAATTCCTAAAAAATCAGCCTCTCTGTGAGTAAAATTTCACTGACTCATAAATTTCCAAATTCTTCGTTCATATCAGTGGTTTTTGTTTTTTCATTTTCTTTCGCTTAGTCACTGAAGCACACACACACGCTCTCGTCTGCTAGATTTTTAAACTTTGTTTTAAAAAAATTAGTCTAATATGCTGAGAGGGAAACAATTTTTTATCAACCACTCAGTCAATAAAATTATTTCTAATAGATACAGGGAGATAAAAAAAAAGTGTTGAGCAATATTGATATCTTTTGCATAACTGTCTCAGAACTGGAAAAATTGCTTGTGTGCGCTAGCCTGGCTTACAAAGAGCCATGATTCCAAACAAGACCACAGCCTGGCGAAAAACATAGCAAGAATACTCGAGGTTACGGTATTAATCGTTGGTAGCAGTAATCAGAGATTTTATTCTGAAACTTTAAAAATTTAATAACAAGAAGTGAGTAATGTGCCTCTCCTTCACTTTTAATTCCTCAAGATATGGACTGTGCTATAAATAAAATAAACATTTAAAGGAAACTTCTACATGGATAGTTCACCATAAATAGCACAAAATGTTTGTATTCATTTCCCATTTTAGTCAGAAAAGAATATATATTTTTACAATCTAAAGACTAGCACGTTGTATTAGTTTCTTTGGAATAAAAAAGCGAACATTTCTAAACATTTTAACTTTTAATTTTTATATTCTGAAAGGATAACAGTTTTCATTAATGAAATTGCATATTTTTCTCAATACAGTAAATAAAAAAACAGATGGCTAACGGATGCTTTGAGGTATTGCGGTTTTATTATCTAATAATTTCTGTTGCTGGTCCTCATCAGATCAGGCTGCTGATATTTGGCACCCCACCTTTGCCTTATTCTCACCTGAGCCATAAACAGCAATTTTGTTCTTATTCTTTGAATTCTTTAAACATATGATTAATTTTATTTTAATAAAGAATACCTTTTATCTAAAATACATTAATGAATCTTCAAAATTTTCTCAAATTATTTTTTTTAAGTTTAAGGAATGAATTCCACAAATATGTTACTATCCATTGGAAACTTTGCTTGCATGCCCAGCAATTAAACATAAATTATATAAAATTTTAGATTTTTATTTTAAATTTTACAAATCTTCTCATCTATAAAATGTTATTTTGCTACTATGATTTTTACTTCATATTTAATAAAACTATTGCTGATATTTGGAAAATAATTTAAACTTAAAAAAGAGAGTAGAAAACTTGAAATAATCTCTAATGATGATTTTTTAAGTGCCAGTAGTAATTTTCTTTTCAGTCTTAAAAAAATTCCCCTAATTCTGAAATATCTACAGAATTCTTGGTTTTTTTAATTTTAATTTTTAAATGCTATGTTGAAAACTAGTTATTACTCCACATTGCTATTTTTCCATGTAAGTTTACACAATTTTCACAATGTAAACAAAAAAGAGCCTTTTTACAACAGTATTAATCTTGTTGAGGATGATTAATAAAAAGTAAAATTATATTGTCATGCCTTAATGACATGTCAAGCAATCAAAGACTGCAAATAGCATGTGATATGGTAACTGATTAAACCTATGAGGTAATGCATAATCTTGTAATTAATCAGTAATAATTGTAAAAATTGATGTGTTTCATTTAAAATTCTTTTTAAGTCTGCTGGAAAATGCATTATAGCTCTATAATGTTATCAGCATTTTCCTGTAAAAGTCTCTTGATTTGATAAAATTTCAGGTAAGCTCAATTTAGATTTTTTACATGAAGCTTAAAAAGAAGCTAAATAATGCTGAATTTTTTAGGTACTGACACTGAAGTCAAATAGCAAAATTCTTCTTTGTAATTTGTTGAACATTGGAAGTACCTGACTTTATGAAGGAAAGCAAAATCAAACTAATTACATCAAAATAGATGCTTGTGAATTAGTATAATCAATAGTAATTAATGATGTGTACTAATTTCTTTTTAAAACACCTTTATATTGGATACTTGCTGTGAGGGAAGTTGATTGGAGCCACCTGTGCCTTAGTTTATATCAAGACAGTGCCATAGGCACTCATTAGAAATTGCAAAGGTCAGGGTAATAAGACAGGGATCTGTGCTTATTGTTCTTAAACACACACACACACACACACACCTATGGGATTACTAAAATTTTAAAAATTACAATATCAATATGAAAGCAAGCAAATGAGTAACTTAGTTTATAAACTTGTTGAGATAAAGATTTTCGTTACACCTTTCTATAGTCAAAGAAAATGCTGTATAATTAGAGTACATATAATTAATTATTTTAATACATTTATCATCAAAATTTGAAAATTCACCAGAGACTTAATCAGACAGATAATAAGGCAGAGTGAGTGAGTGAGTGTGTGGAGCCTTCCAGTATTACCCCCCCAGAAAAGTACTAGTGGTTAGCCAATGAGATAAGTTTTTCTTTTTTGATAATGTGCTAAAATAGTTATCAATAATAATAATTTCTGATTTAAGGGAATTTAAAAAATATTTTTCACTGTTAAAAAAAAACAGCAAAGAGAAACAATTTGTCATTGTTGTCTTCTACAAATGCAGTAGTCTACAACTGTAGACATGCTTGATAAGGCCGCAAAGTGCCATGGTTACTGCTAGTAAACACTGTCACTCCTGCATCTCTGTAGGACCTGGCATTTATATCTTCAGCAGGAAATTGAAAGTTCCTCTGGGAGAAAACTGAAGTACCCAGAGAAAAAACAAGGCAAAAAATTGGTAAAAAAAGAGAGAGAGAGAGAGAGATGAAAATGTGCTATGGGAAGTTCCCTGAACCAAGTTGGTCCCAAATGGAAATTGGATTGGGGCCATTAACCTCAGCAGGTCAGTAGGCTAACCCACAGACATCCAATAGCATGAAAGGTAACTCCTCAATACTGGGATGGAAAAATATATCAGGTAATAATAATAATACCACAGAGACAATTCTGCCTTTGTGTAATAGTTAATCAAAGATAAATGATTTTTTTTTCTTTCCCCATATAAGCAAATTGTTCTGATTGATATGGCAAGAACCTTTGTGGCAGAGCTCAAAAAGTTTGGGCCACTAATGTATCACATAATCTGAATTCTTTTAGTTGCTCAAGTTTAATACCATGGATGTAAAAGCCATTAACATCTTGAAAAATTAAACAAAAATATAGCTTTAGTTTACAACAGAATTGGTTTTAAGTATAAATCAGTGTGAAGTGTTAAAACAATGAAAACGAACTGTCAGGTTGTATGAATTCTCTTCATCAGCATGAGCGGTAAATTTACCTCCCTCCATTGAAAAAATTAAATGTTTTAAAGTCATAAATTGGAACAAGACTGCAAAAAATACCAAGCATCATAGAATTTTAAAAAAAAGTGGGGGGGGGCCATCAACATTCCTGTCACTCTCATGAAGGAAGTCTTGGTTAAGACTTGGAGCAGCATCTTAATACTTCTTTCACATACACACAGAAAAACAGCTTGTGATGGGAGGAAGGGAAGGGGGAATAATATTAAAATAAAAGTGAAATGTGCTGAAAGATAAGGAATTTTAGTAAGGAGACAGATTCTCACCTTTAGATGTTTCTTGACATCGGGGAAAAAAGAAAAACCAAGGTTAGTCATAAACCAAATTTAGCAGATTCAGTGCACACACAAAAAAGATACTTAATAAATAAACACCAGCAATTTCTTCTTCTAAAAAAATTCTTTCTTTCCTCAGCAATTGCATCTACGGACTTATTAAATGAATTATTTTCTTGAAAGACATTAATTCTTTATTAATCAATTTCATTGAGATATGTAACATTTTAAAAATGCTTATTAAATTTTCTATTAACATGCCGTATTATTTATATCTTTGGTCATAAAGTCCATCAAATACAATAACTGAAGAAAAAAATATTACTGAACACACATTGCATTATACGTTAAAAATTTGCCAGTGTTATTTATTAACAGTATTCCAGAATCAGTGTCATGGAAAAGAAGAGAAAAAAAAAAAGACTGCGCTTGCGCATTAATTTAATAATTTTATCTAAGCAGACGACGTGTGATTATCTACCTTTATCTTACCTGTCATTTAATAATTTCCTAGCGACAAAAGCAATATGTGATATAAACTGTAAGTTACAGTGCCATCTGCTGGGTGTTTCAACCATGTATTTAAATCATGAATCCAGATGTTGAAGATCAAAAACAGGACTACAGTTGAAATAAACCTTTAGTATTTTTATCATTTTACTTTACTAATATTTTTACTGTTGCTAATTTTTAAAAATGACTTTTGTTTTCCCGTTTTTACTCTAGATCCCCAAAAGTCGAGTAATTTTTATTTTAAAAAAGAAAAGAGGGATCCAATAATTCTTGCATATTTAGACAACTTAATAGAAGCCAGCCATTTTTCAACATTAAGTATACTGTAGGTTCAAAAAAAGGTATTTATTTAAGGATAAAACATATAGGAACATAAGAAAGGCATTAGAATTTTTTTCGTGCTCATTGGACATATGGTATACACATATTTTATGAAGTAGTGTTCCACAGGTTATGAAAATCTAGAAATTATCAATCTTTTACAATTTGCTTTAATATATATATATATAAGGATTAACTCTGCTAAGACTGCATTTTCCTCGCTCTACCAGGTGACCTGCTTGTGCAGTAAGAAAACTAAGCAGTTTTTATATAAATACATGAGAAGATTTTAGTAAACTAACTCTTAAGAACAATATTGTTTTCATGATCTCAATGTCAGGATGAAAACCATTCTTGGAAGTAGAATACTTGAGAATATGTTCAAATGTCTAGGATACAGTGGATAATAGAGTTTTGAAATGTTTATGAAATTTCAAAGATTCAGAAAACTGGAGTGAGTAGTTACTGATCTTATGATAAGCTATGGTAAATAATAGCTAGTTGTACTATTTTATACAAGAAATGTGTATGTGTAATATTTATCTAGCTTTGTGCTATCTATTTTGTTTAACTCTTTCTAGCATGAACTGTAGTCTTAAGAACTCATAAAACTTTCTTGAATAGAACTGCAATGACTTCTGAGCTTATTCCTGTATAACTAAATGGTTGTGTGGGAGTAGTGATTTCATTAGGAAACACATCACATGTTTGGCCCTTTAAAAAGTCTCTGATATCAGCATTTATAACAGTGATGATGGTGGCTCAATACTGGCTGAAACAACAATCATGTTCTTTCTTTGCAGCAGGAACTTGTTGGATAACGCATATGTATAGCTGGTGGTGATTATACCAGAAAGTGATGCTATAGTCTTTCTATCTTTCCTGCAATTCTTCTTTGAAATAAAAAAATATTTTTTTTATGTCCATTTACACTAATAGATGATTATTCTAAAAAAATTGCATATCTAAATGTAAATAATTAGTAGCTACATAAATTTAAATTCTTTTTTAGAATTTTCTTAATATAAATAAACATCTGACTAAATTTGGAGGGTAAATTACATAGAGATTAGTAAAATACGTAAGGAATGTTCTACAGTTTAAAAATAAATGGAAAAACAGTCACAATTTAACAAACTTGAAAAGTAGAGCGTGAAAAAAAACAATTGGTTTTCAGTGTGAATGCTTTCATACTTTCTAGACAAGACGGGTTATGTTAGTAGACTACACGGTGCAAATTAGTAATTGCCATTTCTTGGAGGCATTTTATATGCAGCTTTTGAAAAACTAATTTTAAAAAGTATACTCTGAAAATCTCAACCATTTAAAGCAAAAGTTTTGAATTAAACTATAAAATTTTTTTAAAAAGTAAATTTTCTAAAAGTAAAACAGATAATATTTAAGGTTCAGGGTGCTGATATAATTCTGTGGCATTCATGGCACACTGAGAAATACTGATTCCCAAACCATACAAGGGTGGTATCTTTACAAATTTGGAATACATCAATATATATGTATAGTTTTTGGGAGCGAAATCTATAAATGTTTATCTTGCTTCGCATTGTTATACCAACTACAGATAAAAGTTTCACAAAAAATTTATATAATTTTTTTAAAAGAAAAGGATAATGCAAGCATCAATCCCTCCATAAATTTTTTGGGGGACATTTAAAGTCATACATTATTTTTTTTTTTCAAGTTAATTGAATATTTTCCCTTTGTGTTAATATAATCAACAGGAATTTCTTGCTTGAGTATACTTCGTTAACTCAGTATATGAAAATGCATCATTTAGTAAAATTGGATATATACAGAAAAATGTACTCCACAAAGAAGCAACATGGTCTTAAACACTGAAATGGCACTCTACACTCATGTAAATTACATTACACACAAGAATATAAAGTATGGTAAATAGCTGCTAAAGTGTTAAAGTACATTTCTGTATAGATTCCATGACTTGTTACCATAGTAACTTAAATGCTAAATTAGTGACATTTGGCACTAAAATTAGCTAGCTGCAAGTTAGTTTATTTTTAAAGCATTCTTTGTTGACAGTCCCAGCAGAACAAGACACTTAGAAGAATAATTAAGAACATTTCAATAAGATCTTAATTTACGATCCTCTAGATTTAACACACACGTTATACTTATTAAAAATTTTTTTAAAAAAATTCAGCAGCAGCAACAAAGTTAGTATTAAAACACATCTCGTCTATCTCTCTTTTTAAAATTTTCTTACATCACATCACTGATGTTTGTTGTATTTTTTCATAGATTAAGGTACTTTAAAGAAATTGTGACTCATCACTTATAGATATTAAGAAGTCAGAAAAAGAAATACATTAAAAAAAAAAAACATTGAAAAATCAGTGTTTTGTTTCCTGATAAGTGTAAACCAAAGGTAACAAGACAACATATTTAATTTCCTTGTCCATAAACATTTTGATAGGGATACATTTAACAATTTTCCACTGTTCATGTGTCTATTTTTTAAAGGAAGAATTGTCAAAACTACTGAACTGAAAATTTTGTAAGGAAAAGAAATGTCTGTGGCCAAAATTTGTAAGATTCCATAATAAAAAGTGTGGTGGAAAATGGCTACATGTTTAAAAAAAAAAAGTTAAAGGGATGGGAAACAAGAGGACTTAACACTGCAATGGACAAAGAATGATAAAAAAAAACCATCACGTGCACGAGATGGTGGTAGTAATTGTTTCCTGCTGCGGAAAGAAACTGATCACAATCGCGCAATGCAACGCAGGCAGATAGAAGCAAAGGGCAAGCATGCTGGCATCTTCGCAATAGCTGCGCAAAATACGCTAGACAAATTGTCACAGGTTGTTGATGCAAAACAAAGGCAAGTTCAAGACGTATCAGAATATCTGTTCATTTTCACATTCTACAGAACTTCAGGCTACTAAAATGTTAGGAAAATATGCAGCGGACATGCACCATGAAGGAGCACTGTATGAAATACATCAAGGTCAGATAAGAATAATAATGGCCAGACTTCTCAGTGTTTACTTACTCTCAAACACAACATTTTTTCCTGAAAGAAACACAAAAGATTTCAGCACTCACTACATAATGATGATGCATGTGAGCAACCATCACTGCTAAACATGGCACATTTCAAACAGTTTCATATGCATATATCGGCTAGTAACACACGCACACACACGCTATCGAGCAAGCCAAAATAAAAGTCAAATACAAATTTGTAAGATGCATAAAAAAAAAGTAGCTGGTCCAATTAGTACAACTTGGTACAGTGATACATCTACATAATGAAAAATTTGTCAGTAAACACACAAATAAACCAAGTTCTCTTCAATTTTTTTTTTAAATACCAAATGCCATTTGTATAGCAAGTGGTTCATTTTTTCTCTGATTTTATTTTTTTAAAAATACAAATTTGTAGTTGAGATATCAGTATAATATAAGAAGAATTTGTCACCTCCACTTGAATAAAGGTAAATTATGCTTTCTTAAAAAATATTCATAACTGCTAACAATTTAGATTGGTGAACATGTGAGCCTTCCTGACAAAAGGAAAGTGGCTAAGATTTCAAATTTTGTCACCAATGGAAATAACATTCTAGTAGTTCACTTTGTAAAATAGATTATTAATACTTTTCAGTGAAGTTTGTAGCCTTCCCAGGTACAAACAAACACACACCAAAAGGCAGTATCTGAAACAAAAAGCAAGCATTTGTTTATTTAACCCATTTGCATCTGGATTACACTTCTAGGTGTATGTGTCTTGTTTCACCAAGGATCTTCCATGGTTATAAAACTACAATGAATTGAGTGCATCACAGAATTACTGTGAAGCAATCATGTTTACAAGTTGAAACGACTGAATCACTCACATCCAAACCTCCACAGAATACCTTTTATTTCACAGTGGATGCATTGACTAAACTAAAAAGTCAGAGTCCTGGAAAATAAGAATGCATTCTTTTCCAAATAAATAAAAAAAAAAAGTCCACTTTCACCCACCCAAAAATCTCAAGCACTTGTCTGCGCGATATTAATGTTTGCCAATATCCATTGTTGTCGTCAGGTTAAAGGGAAAAAACCCCTGACCCCAGGCCAGACTGAAAATGTAATGTTTCTTCCTAACTGATTTTTTTTTGTCCATTATGAAAGGTTAGCACCTGTTGGTGAAAAGAATAATTTTTTTAAAAAATACAACTGATAAATAGAGATGAGAATAAAATCAGGGGTGTTTAAATGCAGTTTGTATGTATTAAAAAACTATTCTTAAAGCAACAACAACTCCAAAAGCAATTAATTTTTAAACTCTGACAAATGGCTACAGTCTGACTTGGTTTACACGTGAGATTACTACCGTCAAACAACCCTAAAACTTAAGGTGGGTATCAATTCACAGTAACAAAAGTGTATCTTGAAACCATTAGATGAAGGAAAACAAACAAAATTGTAAATTTTTTCTGCAAAAAAAAAAACAACAACATTAAATACATGACAAAAACTGAAATCCAATGCTAAATAATTTACTAAATAAACTTTGTGCAGCATTTACATAAAAAAAAAAAAGTATTAATGAAAGTTTTGTGTATTTGGATGTGGGTAAATGAAAATCTTTTCTTTGTTTTAACCCCTTTATTTTCTTCCTGTATGTGTTCTGGCTACAATAAAACACTCCATCGCAGCCCTAACACCTTCTCTAGCCATTAGATTAATTTAGCAAAGAACTTGTCTCAAATCCACTAGAGTAACCACTCAAAATTCTGTATGTAAAAATGACTTATTTTTTATCAGTAATTTAGGCATTATTTTTTAAAAATTAGTTTTTCAATATTTACCATATTTTAAACTCATTTCAAACAAAATTACAGAAACAAATTTAAAAATTAAAAAAGAAAAAATCATGTAATTAAATTCCTACTGAATGTTCATGTAATGTATCTTTAATGTAATTATTATGTAAGGAAAATCATAAGTACACATGCTATACACACACAGGTATTCTAACAGTCAGGACAGGACACATTCACTTTAATACAAAAATTTGTTAATGTCAAAAAAACATATAAAAATTTGTTTTTATTTGAAAAATTTTATATTACTGTAATATTTTACATGTACACATCACAGCTGTTTTACATCCTCTGAACTTCATATTTGCCAAGTTTCTTAAGAAAATGTTATCATAATTTAAGAAAAAATTCAGATGTCAGTAGTTTTGGCAAAATGTTTACTATCATTGCTACATCTTTGCTTATAGTAATCATGGTAGTTTATATCCTCAACATACACAAAGTTTTGGCTAAAAATTAATTTAATTTTTAATAATAAGAAGAATATACTGAATCAATACATCTTCTTTTATGAAAAAAACAAGAAGAATATTCTTTGATATATAGTTTCCAGATAAGCACATGATATTTATTGGATTTTCTATTAGAATACAGTGTGGTTGCTTAATACTTTATCTTTCTACTGAGGAATGTTGTAAATCTTGGATCCACAGGATATAGTATAACTATAGATTAAGAGATCTCAGTGTAGCTTTATCCTACAAAAGCCATATGAGGTTTTAGTTTTTAGAGATACTTGCCACCTGTTAAAAAAGGCTAGCATGTTAAATTAAAAAAAAAACATTATCTTATTAAATGCATATTTTTTTAAATTGTGCTGGCCAATGAATGTTTTACATTTTTTTAAAGTTAAAACCAGATATGTTTGTTTGATTCATGTAATAAATAAATAAGCAGAAGACAATGGGAATTTCCTAGTAAATGCAGTGCAGAGCATAATCAGAACAGATTTAAGAAAGTACATTTAAAGGATTTCTGAGAAAACAAACAAGAAAAACAACTATTTTGCTTCTGCAGATTATATCTTATACAAAGCAATTATTTAAAAAAAAATGCTAGTAATATACAAAAACATGAAGGTGCTATAAAACTAAATGAAAATAATGTGCAATACTTAATTATAAGGTATTTGTCATTGTAAATGCATTTTTATCTTCCAGGTATTATTTCATCATGTTAGATGAAGATTTGCTTTAGGTAAATATTTTGATACGTGATGATAATGGAGGGGAGAGTGATGGAAAAAGACATACAGGAATATCCCGACTTACATAAATTCAACTTTATGCAAGAAATAAATTCAACAACAACAAAAAAAATCGAAATATGGCAAAAATGTTACGTAGTGCTACGTATATGGGTACCTGGGTATGAGCAGGCACTATTTTGAGCTGTGGAGTAATGTGCGCTGGGGTCTGAGTGTGTTAGTCGGTCAGCATTTCTCTTCCATACTTTCAGTTGTGCGTTAGTATCCATCAAGTGAGCTTAGTTATGCGCAAATCTTTTCATTTACACACATTTTTCCATTTCAAGCCATGGAGTCAAAGCATAATAGTGATTACGCTTGAGAAGGCGAGAATAATAAAGGAATATGAAGATGGGCAAGCTTTGTCTTCCATTACAGGTCACCTGGGTATGTCTGTCGACGGTTAATGCAATAGTGAGACAAAAACCATATTATAGAACACTTGAAAAGATCTGCCCCACGTAATCTATGGTGATGACGAAACAAAGGACTGATGTGATTGTTGTTTTATAAAATAAGATGTTGGAGTAAACATTGAACTGTTTCAGTCTACTGATTTTGTTTTGTGAAATAAAGGCAAATCATTTTTAAATCACCAAATTTACAATAGTCCACCATCTTTGCATAATATATAGGTACATTTATTTAAGCAACTCTTTCCTTTCTGTAATTGGTTGCACTTTTTAAATCTTAAAATACAGGTTATTTCATTAATTATAAAATTGTTTGCTCTTTCTCTGGACAGTAAGCAACAACAAAACTAACCTTTTCTTCTTTAATTGCACTCATTTTTTATTTCCAATTTTTACTTGTTAACTAATGTACTAGAATTCCAAATATAAGCATTAGACCAATACATCAGAACATCCTCTATAATCAGTGACACAACTGCTCCATGTGTGGCAGTCTGACACCTACCTCACTTGGGAAGATTAAAACTGTTATGAGAGAGAGAGAGAGAGTTCTGTTCCTACTATTAATAGTAGTACAAGCTGCTGGGTATCATTTTAACATGTTTCAGAAAATCATCAATAAAAAAATATTGTGAAAAGTTTAGAAATAGCAGACATTTTAGAAAGAAAATGCACAAAGATGGTGAAATTGAAGATGTAATATAAGAAATTTTGATAAATTCTCTGAGAAACTGCACAAATGATGTTACTGAAAAAAGAATGTGTATATCTGGAATATAATTCTAACAATAAAATGTTGGTCAGCACCCCCACACATTTTTAAAATTGCTAGTTAATAATTAAAAATAATAATTTACATTTAAAAGTAAAAGAAAATGAAACTGGCAGGCAATATATTTTAAAGTTTATATACACATGCTTATTACAGTTTCTTTACATGTTAATCAAAACCCTTATCTACTAAGCAGCACTAATTGGACCGCCTTTTTTAAAAAGTTGAACAGTAGAGAAAAATTGTAGGGCTGAAACAATTAGCAAAATAACTTTATTCAAAGAAAAGCATTGAAATTTTGATGAAGGGAATTTGAAATGTATGTAATTTCAAATGTCTAAGCTATTGAAAATAGTTTACAGTAAAGATGCTGCAAGGCTAAAGGGAGTAGATTAAACAAACAGTTAATTTTCTGTTTGTTGTACGTTTATATACCAGGGAAGGTCAAATGAAACCTGGCTGGATACCATTATAATAATGGTTGCTAACAGTCACAGCAGAGATTGCATTTGAAATACATTCAAACATCTATTTAAGTTTGGTGTCTACAATAGACAAATATGGTTGAGAAGATTAAAAATGAACAACTGCCTCACTCCCATACTGGTTCTCTTTCTTGGAACTTTTTTTTTTTTTTTGTCATAAATGCTCTATTGGTATCAGAACACCACTCTAAAAATAATAATATCAGGATGCTACAAATGTGTGAATTCATGTAGATTTGCTGAGATTTTAAAATGAGCAGTTTGAGAAGCATAGCTTTAGACTTGAGCTTTGATATTGCTATCATAACATCTTGGATCTCCATTCTGAACACTGCCATGTTTTTCAGAAGATATTTCTAGCTGAGTGCCGTAAGTGTTAAGTAGTTTGTTAGCTCTCCTAACACTGAAACTTGAAAAAGTTCTCATAATTAAAGCTTGATGGAAACATGCTGCAGGTACTCTACATTCTATTTTAATCTTTAAAGGTAGTCAATAAGCTAATATTATTTTTGACAGTAATTCAAAGTATTTCAGTTTAATAAATACTATGTGTAACTGATTAGTTTATTTAGCATTCATCTAAAATGAAATTACTAAATGACAATTTTTTGTATCACTTAATAACGTACACAAACAATTTTAGAGTACTGGCGTGCAGTTCATATAATACATCTTACATAAGATTTTAAATTAAGTCCATACATCACTAATAAACATTCACAAACTTCTCTTGTTTTCTAGATGTTTACCATAATTAAGATGATTTTTTCATGTAAACTCATATCTGAAGCAACTAAGACACATCCTTGTTTAATTGTAAAAGTAATAATTTAATCATATACAGGAACATAAAATACGATGATGTGCAAATCTATTACCATTAAGTCACATTTATAAATTATAATTATCCAACAGCACAAGCGATAGCTTGTGACTTAGATGATGTCATCATAGATAATTTTTCATATAATTTAAGACTGTTCCATTTTAATGTAGCAATGAGCCACACAGAACCCAAACTTACAAGAATTTTTGCAGCTAAAATATTACTAAATTGTCCTTTACCAACTTGGCAAGCTGTATACAAACATGAAGCAAATTAATTCAAACAATGTTTTTGTTTATCTATGGAAGCAATTATCTATCAGGTGAAATTTTTTGTTCTATGCAAAACCTGATTACTTATTTCAAAACCTTTCTCAGATG
Source organism: Nautilus pompilius (assembly GCA_018389105.1). Taxonomy (NCBI): domain Eukaryota; kingdom Metazoa; phylum Mollusca; class Cephalopoda; order Nautilida; family Nautilidae; genus Nautilus; species Nautilus pompilius. The sequence continues at coordinate 1,668,938 of JACATO010000347.1, read as the reverse complement.
CAAAATGAAAGAGAGGGAGATTATTTTGCAGAGATTTCCAATTAATAAAGATTTCTGAATGTTTAACAAGACTGTTGATGGCCATTGAATCCATAAATGCTGATTAAAAAAAAAATTTCTGTGAAATAAAGAAAATGCACAAGTTTTCATGACTTGAAAGATACCTGAATTCATGAAAACAAAAATGGAACAAACAAACAAAAACATAACTAATTCATTACTGTATGCAGTCTAGACTATTATCTTTATCACGCGTAAACATATTGTAAAGTCTAATGTTTAGCTTCTTTGAAAAGAAGATCTTGGATCTTATTACAATTAGTTAGCAACTATTTCTGTCTGAATAATAATAATAATGATAATAAAGCTTATGTTCACTTTGAATAAAATTTATAATTTCTGCACAACAGCTTGAAAAAGGCCAAATAAAGTTTCCTAGTTTTAGACCAAGCAAAGATATTTATGGAAATTTAAAATGAAATAAGCTGATATAATAGGATAACAGTAAAGTCTACTAAATTTAAAATTTGTTTTAAAAAAGTGAATTTTATAAAATACTTTAGTAAAAAATATAGCATTTGAAACATTTTGTAATACTGTCATTTTCATCAGCTTTACAATCAAATATCTTAAAATTATAGATATTATACTGAATATAAAACTAATATTTTTAAATGAGTTTGTTGTTTTTACTCTCCCCTGCATACTAAAAACTTTCATGAGTAGATAGATATGTTTATTGATAAAAATTAATTCTATTTGGCATATATTTCAGTGACATTATTAAAACTAATTGTTTTAGCCCTGTGACCCATTATGAGAAAAGATAAATAAACAAGATGATGCAGTCCATATTAATATTTGTGCATCTGACATGTTGACACAAATGTACGGGTGCAGGCAGGCGTTGAACAATACTCAAAACTCCACATAGGTCTACTTACTTTTGGTAGACTCATTCAAAACTCCTTTCCGCTCATCACACATAGATGTATCTATCTCAGGCACACATTACTTGAAACATGCATCTGCACAAAACTCACAACAGCATGCAAAACCAACCTCTAGAATTTTGGTAAAAGTGTTTAATGATTCATGTTTTTCAGCTTCGTATTGTTGCCAAAAAAAAAAAAGAGAGAGAGAGAAGATGAGGGGTTTGGTAGTGTATTTATAGTAGTGACTGTTTGTGTGTGACCAGATTGGCAAGAAAAACTGCATACCTCCTTGTGTTGTTTTTACTTGAATGGCTGGAGAAAGTGGGCCCTGCCCAGCACTGGAATATGCTAGAATGCTGATGGCATAGGTGCTGTTTGTTTGCAATCCACTAATAGTTGCAATTCGACCCATACCATTGTTGACATGATCTTGATTTTTCCACAAAATAATTGGCAGATCAGTATCCATCGTGTAGAAAATCTTGTATCCCTAGCATTTAAATCAAGTTAAAAAAAAAAAAAAATGAAATGATATGTAAAAGTTTAGCAGAAAAGTTTCAAAATCAGAAAGATATTTCACTTTCAAAACTTTCAGGGATAAGATATTTGAAATTTATTTATTTGTTCAGTATTTTAAAAATCTGAAATACTATAAAAATGGATTATTTCTAAAATTAATAGAACATGCAGTTGCAATTGGAAAACAAAAATTAAACATAGAAAACAAATTTTATGACTATTTATCTTATGCATATTAAGGAAATACCAAATGTAATATTAGCTAAAAATAAGTTTTGAATAGTCTAGATGAAATTAATAGATCAGGTTGTTTTTCATATTGCGTGAATCTAGATGTGCATTTATATAATAAAATCAATAAACAGTATGAAATAATCTTGAAGCTTGCTTTTTGTAAATTGTTTACATTCCTATGAAGAAAATGGTTACTTTTTGAAATAAGGTATACATACAGTGAGTTATTCAGGTACCAGCAGCTAACAATTAATTTAATAAATAAATAACAGTACTCTAATTTAATTAGAGTACCACAACATACTGTACTTCACAATGGATGATTTATATCTCTGTTTAATCACACCATATTTTAAGTTTAATTGAGCTATCCTAGTTGTTGTAATTTGTGATGCATCTAACAGATAAATTTATGTGAAAAACCAAGACTAGATTTCTGAACATAAAAAAATGGTAAGCATAGAAAAGCTAACTCTACAACAATAAAAAATCAGTTTTAGTATATTTTCTAATTTACAAGGAAATACTGCCGTGAAGTGATTAATTCTAACAAACAAGCAAACATAAGTTTTACCTTTATTACGCCGTTTGTAATTTCTGGTTCATTCCACTTAAGTACTATGGTGCTGGCACTGACAACATTGGCTCTCAGGTTAGTTGGTGGAGTTCCAGGAGCTGTTGGGGCAGAAATGAAAGAAAATAAAATAAACTTGCTCTATAGGTGCTGCTATAACAACATACATAAAACTTGAGATATTTTGACAAATAAAACAAGAATATGTTTATGCAATTATGATGATTTTCTATTTTAAAGAAAATTTAATTTAGATAAATTAATTTCAGAATTTACCAATTTTAACTCTGGTAGGTTAACAACAACAAACCTCTTGATAATTAGAATTTAATTTTTTTAATCAATAAAATTTTGTTTGCATATGGAACCATGGTAGTATATGTTTATAATAAAGTTAATGATGCTCAAACACTTATTAGTGCAGTACTAAACAGACAAAAGAAAGATGACAGCAGAATTAGCACATTGTACAATAAAGAGAAATTTGGGGCAATGAGACAAACAAGCAGTTTAACCAATCTGTCTCCAGTCATAACTTTTAGTGTGTTCTTAGTGCAAGTAAAATTATTAAAAATTTATATATATATATATTTTCCCCCTCTCCCTTTAAGGTCATCCTTTTAAGGCAGGGGTTTGTGGTTGAACAAACTATTTAAAAAGGTACTTATTATAAGCAAAATTGAATATTTTATATTTAAATTGGCTTTGTTAACAGCTTTAATACTGAATGACCACAGGTTTATAATAAGAGGTCATTTTTAAAGAAATGTCTAATTTAAACAAAACAAAAAAAGTCATACACAAAAGTAAAATCTTTCTGGAAATCAGATCAGTGTTGTGCATAAATTAAGGTGGCAGTAAATGTAGAGCAGCCAGCTAGCCACCATCATCTTGAGCCAAGAGGCATAGATAGCTGACATTAGGTAGGTACATGATTATAAATGGGATGTTGTAAAAATGAATGATAAATTCAGTTAGCATGTATTCATGATTGATTAAAAACTTTTAAAAAGAGAGAAAAATTATGTTTTTTTTCTTTTGTGTTAGTAAATACTTCCTCTGAGTGATGACACTAACTGCCAGAATGAAAGTGGAGAATAGAATGACAGCATTGTGTTAGGTAGAGTTGCTATCTGTCTGTCAGTTTTCTTCTAAGAAATATATCATCATATCAAACAAAACTTTCTCCAGTCTTTGCTGTCTAAGCATGCATTATATTTTCATGTCATTTTCTATACTGCAGATATGTATCTTTAACATTAGCTTGTGTGTGAGGTTTTATTGTTGTTTGAATATATAGTGCAGCCACTTATTTTTAAACAGTATACTGTATTTTTCAGTGTATAAGTCAATCTTTTTTCTGTGAGGGCCTGACCATTGACTTATATATGGATGAAACCATGATACCAGTAACATGGGACCCTTAAGTACCATGGGGAAATTTATGTATGATTGTATGTGCATGTGTGGGTGCATGCTGACTCAGATTCAGTTACCTCCCTTTTATTTAGTGCTTAGGGGGAACAGATAACCCTTACTTGAAAATGCCTGCAATAAAGAAAACAAAAGTATATACTGCAACTATTAAACTGGAAGTGGTGAATTTTGCTGAAAACAATGATAGAATTATGGCAGCAGAATGGCAGTATGCTGTTAGTGAGAAATGTGTTTGCGATTGGTGAAAAGCGAAGGATTCATTACGGCAGACTGGAAAAAGCAAAAAAGCAAACCATGATTGAAAAGCAAGGTGGACCAATGTCGAAGATCAGCTTGGAGACGGAAGGGTTGATTATGGAAGGTTTTTTTTTTAATTAGCATATTAAAAGGTGAGAACCCCCCCTTTTGTAGATTTTGTATTCTTTTCCTTGCAAATATTAATTTTTATATTTAAGTTCCTAAATTTTGTATGCAGTTGAGTTACAATAACTGACCAATTTCACAACAAATGTGTTTGGAAAATGGACAAAAAAATACCCTATTTTAAAAATGTCACAGTTTAAAAACCACTCAAAATATAAGATTTATTTTTTTAGGTTTTTACTCCAAATATATGTAATGTTATTATGTCTAATCTTTGTGCATATATGTAAAGAGGGTAGGAAGTTATGGGGTTGGACATTCAAAATATGCCTCATTTAGACCCTTTCTAGGATGACAGACCCTATACCTGGTTTCTTCAAGCCATATGGTGTTTTACAATTTCCCTTCACTTGTCTCTATTATGCGGTTTGTGTATCAATGTCTGTATGGTCAAACTTTTGGATCATAGATCTCTGTTGACCTGGGAGGCCCACCTTGTCTTTGCTCTACTCAGATGATGATTTGTAAACAAAGATGGTTTTTGTATCATTAGGTGAACGCATACTAAAAGAAACTTGTTTCTTTGATAATTTCTTTACTTTCATGCAAACAATATAAACATTTGAAGAAAATCCCATCATATTTCTAAATACTGAAAACATTTTAATTGAAAAAAAAAAAACTCAACCTACTGTTAAATCAATAATCAATCTCTGCTAAACCAATCTAAATTCAAATATAGGTGAAAATGAATGATAATGATTTAACTTTTCTTCATTCTATGTAAGTACTTTGAAAACCACCATCTGGCTCAATATTGATGCCTTGTAAAGAGAGTCTGTTTTCAAACATGTTACAATACAATAAAATGCAGAAACGAATGTCATTTGATAAGCACATGTACAGGGAGAGTAATTTATTCCTAGCATCATAAAAATCTTAGAAGCATGCTGCATTTAAAAAAAAAAGCAGCAGTAAAACAAAAAAGGGTGAAAACAATACACAATACATATTTAAAAGAAAACCACCCATTTAACAGAGCTATTTATTCATTTTCTCACTCATTCTACTTGCCTGTTAATGACTAAAAATGTTGATGAGTTTTTTTTAAACAGAAAAACTTTGATGTGGAGACAAAATATATCTGTAATTTGAAAATTAGCGGAATGTAGATAATTTTGGTTGAAAAAGTGAGCAAAATGTTACAGCTTTTAGTTTTGATGCTTTTACTAACTTTTAAGGCTAATATGAAAATAAAACTTAATTGCCAACAAACAAAGGCATCTATCTACTTGTATTCTTAATCATAAAATCCTGATCTACTTACTGTGTACTAACATACATGGGGATCTGGTTAGGATATTATCCTTCTTAAACAATGTAGTGTAAGTTGTTTGTGTGCTCTAAGATAAATATTTTAAATTAATCCTTCATGTAAGTTAATTATCCTTAGAATATGAAATTAAAAACTGTTAGAATCAATCTTAAACTCACTAATCACTACCTAAATCTCAAGTACCATACTGACAAAATTTGCAGGTATATGATAACATGAGTTGATTAAAATGAGCCAACTGAGGAACACATTGGTCCATTGGTTTAGTGTATCCTTAGCATAGCCTTTTTTTAAATGGGCATTCTTCCATATCTAAAGAAGAATTTTTGTAGTTTCCCTGCCAGTGTCAGAAGTGCTGGTGGCCCCTTGTGGTGTAGGATTGGCAAAGTTTCCTAGGGGCAACAATGGTATTAAATCCCCCCAATCAGGATTGTCTCCCTTGTAGACATTATTGTACAACACAACAAAAACAAAGAACCAAGCTGAATATTCCAATTTTGTAGACTATTAATACATTTACGGTTTTTCTCAGTAGTCTTGTTGGTTTCAATATGAAATCAGAACCCTTGTAAAAAGTGTGGAAGTTTACATTGCATCTGAGAACTTGGCCAATCTCTAAACCTTGGCTGAATGTTTATGTTAAGTTTTTTTCAGTTGCCAGGTAGTTGGTACTACAAACATGAGCTTAAACCACAAATTTTGATTACATATGGTCACAAAAGTTGAATATAATACCCACATCAATTTTCAATACAAATAGGGTCCTTTATCTCTAAAACATTGAGGTCAAAGCTGTTTCACCCTATTGTAACTCAATACAACGTAAAATTTTAATAGATACTGCCAGAGTACACTTAACTTTATTCTTCAGTTAGCTGATCCTTACTTTAATGGCTACGTTTTTCTTCTTTTTATGAATAACAAATTGCCAAAGATGTTCTGATTATAATCTTAAGCCATGAGTCAGGTACTTTGGTAACACCAATAAAATACAAACTTAATATACAGATATCTCTTGAGACTCAAATAATCCATTTCATTTACATAATAAGTGCATGATTGCAAGTTATTAGAATAGGTACAGGCCAGAAAAGGTCTTAATTTGCAGATAGCCATGCTGACCAAAGCTAGCAGAAAATTCTCAAGATACTGAATGTTTTGAGTTCAAGGAAAGCCAAACTATCCATGTGTTGTGGATATCCAAGGTCAACAGAAGGAAAAATTTGTGCTGTGAATAGTTGTATAGAAATTGAATCCTGGAAACTGGCTTCAATGTAGAAAAACACATGTAGGTGCTAACAAAATAATCAGATATGAATTATATAGTAACTACTCATCAGCCCATGCAATGTCAGTTGTTGACTGCAATGGGAAACGTAGATGCTACCAAACCCTCCTGCTCATTGGAACTATAATTTTTGCCAATGAGTCCAGGTTCTTACAGTTCTAAAACAGTGGTCATTATGACTATGGCACTGTCTGGCCAGCAAGAGAATTTTCAATGAATCCATTTGCAAGCTATGACAAAATATAGTCTATGTCTGACATCATCTGGAGGGAGGATTGGTGGTGATGGGCCCATTGGACATTTGCACCTGGTGATCTGCAAAGAAACTGTAACAAACTAATTTCTTGCCAGTAGTATTTTTATGACAGATAATGCTCTTTCATAGCCTGTGCAAAAGCTGGAAAGAGGGTAACTCAAAGTCTTAGTCTGGCCAATCACTGGACAAATTCCTATCAAACATCTAATACAGATTTTGTGCCTGGAATAGGTTGAATCTTATAAACCAGAATTGCTGATCTTTTCTGCACAATGTTTTGGCATATCGTTGCCTTAAATAAGGCAAAGGGCTACATCCCAGCGTATTATTCCCACTTATATTTTGCAGTGTTACATACAATATCCTAATAAGTAAACGTTCTTTAAAATTTGGATACCTATTTACTTATGTCAAGTATCTGTACAATTTTTATAAACTTTTAATTTTTGCTTCAAGTATATATTTAAGTATTAAGAAGTGTGTAAATTTAGAATGTACCAAAGGAGATTATAAATACTGATACACAAGAGAATATTAAGAATTAAAAAGCATACATTTGATGCTGCAAAAAAAAAAAGTCATGCTGAGTCAGAAAATATTGTTCAGCACAAGTTCTTAAGGAAGGATTGCTAATTTTAGAAGTACCATTGGGTATACATGAAAATAGTTGGCAATATTTTATTTACACAGTGTTTTCTAGGCAATAAAAATGTAAACTTGTGGGTGGTTTTCTGATCAACTTTGGATTGTATTTGGTGAGTTCTTTTTCTCCAATATATTTTTCTGTGACTTGGAATCAGAATTAAGGAACAGAACTCACTTTTGCAGAGGAATAAAGCTGTGGGCATGTTTTAGAGAAATAAAAGTGCACTGTGCTTTAGAAAAATCTAGTACAATAGTTAAAACCACTTGTAGCTTAGTTGATATAAATGTGAAGTCACTAAATTGTTAGAGACAAAAAGCTTTATATTATAATAAATTTTATTCTACTGAGAGGACTTATTAGCCTTATGATCAGGACATCATTTTAGTAAACTCAGAATCTAAACTAAGCTTATTTATTATAAAACTTTCTTTTAAATTAAGAATTAAATTATGGGATATCAATGTAATGATAGCTTTATGGTGAACTTAGACATCTTGTTATGTATATAACAACAAGATGCCTATTAGTTGAGGATCTGACAGTGATAGCTAACCTGTGTTTATCTTAACAAAATTTATTACATTAGGGAAGCCAATCCAAGTTAATCAGCCAACTGCTTTGATTTGTAACAAATGCATGGCTGCTCTTGCTGTTAATTTTTTCCATCCTATACCAAATTTTGAATTTACTTCTATTTTATTAAAAAAATTAAATATTATATTTTAAAATTCAATGAAAAGTTTCACAAGGTCATTTTTACTTTTTAATTGTATTTATTAACAACTACTTTCTTCACTTTGCTATAAGTTGGCCAAAAATCAACATTAGATATTAACTTCTCTCTTAAAATAGTTATTTATGGTTCCCATGTTTTCTACTTTACACAATTTCAGAACTTTCCCCAGATCTAGCGCCATTTATCCAGGACCTTAAATTGAATTAAATAGGGTATATAACATTCCTCCATATTACCAATAATGTTCTCCAACATGACGAAATCAAATGAGCTAGTTAAATTAAAAATGATTCAATTTGATTGAGACATTACACTCATTTTTTGAAAACTTTTATTTACCAGCAAATTAAGTCTTGAACATCTTTGTCATTTAATATATCCCAATGAGCTCTTTAATTGTTCTGCACTTACAGCTGCCATCCATCTCCAGTGATTTCACTTCAGAAAAAATGGATGTCATGACCTGTCACCTGAGTGAGTGATGGCTGTGTTATAATTTGTCCCATCCATTGAATACATAATGACATTTAGTTTCCTGCTTGTCTAGTCAATACATATAACATCACTGATATCAATAAATACTATCTATATGAGGTCTGTTATTCTATTTCATCTTTACGATACACATTACCCAACGTTTTTTATATAATTTCTTGAAAATTAAGGGGGTATCATACCCAATCCTAGCTACCTTTGTCAATGGGTAAACAGAGCTGACTAAAAATAAATAAATACAGAGGCAAAGGCTACATACATAATCTTAATCATTATATAGCCTTAAAGAGTAACATAGTAAAAATTAACAGTAAATAATAAACCCTCTAAAGCTTTACCATACTTATTTAATAAAAGTTTTGAGTATATATATATATTTTTTTACATATTTGATCATAACAATGACCGTAACCATCACAATTTAAAAAAAAAAAACAACTGTAGATTTTTTTTTAAATATGAAAAACAAAATATTAGCATAAAAATCAAACAAAAAACATTTTTGATTACAATTTGGGTGGGGACTTGTTGTAACATAATTTTTATTTTGTCATTTCAATTGAAGGCTAGAAGTTCAGAATGGATGATATCACGCATGTGTATCTTAGTTAAATAGGCATACAGCTAAGCAGAGCTAGAATAAAAATTGCTTCAAAATATATGACTGTATGCAGATTCCCTTATTTTATAATGATGTTGAGTTCAACTGCAACAGAAATATACTAAACTTTTTTTCCAGTCATGTTTGCAATTGAGAATTGCGAGATTTTTCAGTAGAGTGGTGGGCCAAAAAGTAAATTGCAAATGCAACAACAGAGCAAACTGTTTTAGCCGTCTCTGTTTATTATAAAAAAAATTTGAAATGAAAGATTTTTCTAGGCCAGAGAATAGTTATGGTTTCCCTGGATTTTGTTTCATTTATTCATTTTTTTAAAAAAAAAATTAAGGACTTTTCCAGGCCTGGAAGAATCATTACTCTTCCCCTTCCTGGACCATGAGAACCAAGTACTAGTTCTTGGTGATTATGGCTTTGCTGGTAATATCAAATCATGCAGCTGTCTTGGTGTTCCATCATTAATTCCTTTGTTTTGGTGAAAGAGCCAGAAATATAGTTTAAGATGAAGAACAAACATCTGATCGATCTGTTGCCAACCACACTGTTGGTTTTCTGGTATGTAAAATAGCAGATTCTTAATATAAACTGTATATGGGGGGGGGGAGCCCATGCTTAATCAGTAGCACATATCCAAAAATATTTTCTTTAAAACTATTTACAAGTAGTAATATTTAGTGCACTTTGGAGTCTGGATGACAACCTTTCAAATTTAAATAGCTGATACTGATGAAAAAACAGTTCAGCAAAAGCAAAGAGGATCCAAAACAAAGCAAACTGTAAACAAGTTTTTTTGTTTGTTCTTTGGTTTAAAAAGTAATCTATATTTTATTTTGCCAATGCTCCTGAATAATAATCAGATTTATGCAGCTATCTAAGTATTAATATGTAGAAGGGAAAAAAGGTAGAGAGAATATGAATTATTGATATCTATTAAAATCTAAACAAAGGTTATTTAAATTAAATTTCAAATTTCAGTGTTGCCAGCATTCCTTGTTTTTTTTTTTTTTAATTTTAACTAAATTTTGTAGATGCATAACAAGTGTCCTTTGTTCATTAGTCTTATTCTTGTACTGCTGACTGTGATATGATCATTTATTAATACAGTCGACCCCCACGTAATCGCGGTTCGGCATTAGCGGAATTTTCCTTAGAACCTGACTAATAATTGTTCGTGGAAACCCCCACTCGCAGAATTGCAAATATCTTCTGTGATTTTTTAATGGCTTTTTCGTGGCAATATATATTTTTTCACGCTTTTTAACACTAAATTATTAATAACAATATAAATTACTAATTTTGTAATATAAATACTAACGTAAATTCAGCAAAATATCAATATAAAATAAATGCTATTGGCTGAAGGTTTGAAAGTAGCCAATCCGAGAGGGTTACTCATTTCTCCTCGCTGCTGATTGGCTGCTGCCCATGAGGTGCTGTCTCAGGCAGATGCAGCCCAGCATCATCCCAGTTTACTGCATGTAGCTATCTCGAGTGTTTCTCTGAGTGTTGTATTTTTTATTAAATTATTATTATATATTTACTTATATTTTTTAATATATGTTACGTTATATTTTGACATTTATAGGCATTTTTATGGACCACGTCCAATATTCGCGGTTTTTCACTCTTTGCGGGTGCTCAAGGGACGTACCCCCCCCCCCCGCAGGAATACTGGGGGGGGGGACAACTGTAGTCAAGGCAATTTATCTTATGTCTTAATTTTCAGAACAAGGTTAACATGAAGATTACTAATTTAACCTTGGCCATCAAGAGAAAACCATACAGGGAATTTACCTGAGCAAAAGCTATTTAAACAGATGATTTTTTCTTAGTATCATTTCTCTTCACCTAGTTCTTAAATTGTTATAAATTCATGTTCATGTTTTAAAAGATACAAATTTCAGTGTGCTACTTCATATTTTTTAAAAATGTGCTAAATAATTACTAATCTATTTTGTGCAAGAATCAGAAATCACAATATTCTAGATTATGGGAGAGATAAGAAATCCATTTTGATATGACAACTTATCTAATAGTATTTAAAACATCGGGACTTCTCAAGCCCATTCTCATCAATGTCTTGTAAAGGTTTATTAATTCTGGCAAGCAGCCTAGCATAAATATTGAAAGCCTTTAGTTACAATAACTTTCATGATACATTCAATTTTTAAGAACAAAGCCACAAAAAAAAACTAACATTTTCACATGGCAACCAGTGTTATGACTGACAAATATTTCCCCCTTATTTTATTCTGAAGCATTGCATCTTGCCAATTCAAATAAAATAAGTCAAACAAAGGAAACTTTTATGTATAGCATTACAACAAAATCAAAGATGTAATAGCATGTGAAAACTGCTTAAATGCTTCATAGGCAAATTTATATGGTTATGCCCCTGTGTCATGTGAATTGCTAGAGTCAATCTTATAAGTTGAGTTGGATTTGCATGATGGGCTATGTGATAATAAGTGAAAAGATCTGTGATTCTCTTGGCAGTATGATAGTTGGTCCTTATGCTTTCAACATAATAATTTCTGACTGACAATGCTTCCTTAAGATATTCTTTTTAGATGTTCCTAGAATGGAAGTTGCAGAATACTGCTGCTAACAAGCATAACTGTAAGTTAAAATCTGAAAATGTGCAATAATGCACCCCCAAAGCTCAGTAATTATGCATTGGACTGGTTGGGGAACAAAGAGAAAGTTGTGTGATCTAAATTAATTTTAGCTTGCAGTAGCCAAAAAAAAAGGGGGCTCATTAGGTATAACATTTTTCTTAAAAAGAGCAGATTTAAAGAGATCAAATGAAAATTATTGACTTCCATTAGAAAATGTGGTCAGAAAATGTCTTTACATGGCTCCTATATAAGATCTAATAAGTCAATAACCTCTTTGCTTTGAAAGCAATACTCATTAGAATAGACTGAATATTCTTAGTATACTGTTTAAAAACATGCCAAAATTATTGTTAACAGTCATGAAGGTCACAGATCACTCTGGTTGACTTCGCTTAGAATGAAAAAACCTCAAGAGATGGGAGGCATTTTAACTTTGCTAGAAGCAGAACTAAGCAGCCTGCTGTGTTTCATTAAAAAAATCAGCAAACTTCTGCAGTTTTCTAAATCATCTATAAATTGGGTTGAGGGAATGAAACCAGCTAAATCCATCCTCCTATTTATTCAAAGATTAAAGATGCAGACTGTCATATCCAGTCTTAATGATGTATATCTTGTGACTTTAAAGGAATTTTATTATTAGTTACCAGGTTATTCACAGAAAGAAAAATCAGTGCATAATCAGTAATTTAATTCTTTTGCTTGTAAGAAATACTTCCTTTAAAAATAAAACTTTGGTCAATAATCATGCCATGTGTGCCACTGACATAGCTGGAATTTGGAAGTCAGAAAGCAACCTACTGATCTCTGGTTTATTTAGTCTATTTCAGAAAAATTCTTCAACTGTTATAATACTGACACAGACAGCCAACTACTCTGGTCTCATGATGATGATGATGATAACACACACACACACACACACACATATATATTCTTTTCCACCCCAAAAGAAAACAAAAAACACAGAATCTTGATTTAAAAATTTTATAATTTTATAACACTAGATAAATATTCCATTTCTCATATAACCTTGAGGTAGAGAACTCAGGTGGTTCACTGGGTAAAGAAACATATTATTGATGTGATTTATACAACTGATTGATACTGCTGTTATTACAGTTGGTGATTTATTTCAGTTTCCTATAATGCCATTATGAAAGGAATACTTTCTAGAATAATCTCCTCATAATTTATGACTATGCTATCTCATACTTTTGCTGTTAACTGAAAAACAACAAAAAATATTAAGTAAATGTCATTAAACTTTTACTTTTCTTTAGTATAACATTATCCTTCTCTGGCACCCCTATTTCTGTCTCAGGATCATGACCAACACTTATGCATCTTACAAAACTCCTTACTGAAATTTTTAATTTTGATTTTGCAATAAATAAAAAAAATATAGTTTTGAAAAATTTTAAGGAATTTAAAGATCATATTAATTTCTAGCTCTTTTGTTTGTTATTAAAAAAGGTGTAACTCCCCCCACCCACAATCAGCTACTTGTGTCTATTGATATATGCGATACCTTAAGTTAAATCTGTTTTTCTGGTATATTAAAATGAAGCTGACCTAGTCAGATCCTCTCTGAAATCTAATTTGATCTATGTGAATATTGCAATAATAACTTTTCGGTTTGATTTGCATCAATGTGATCAGTGAAATTAACAGCTCTTTATATCTAACATTGAAAACTGAAGTGTTTCAATATGGGGCTTTGTATCTGTGAACAATGAATCCAAAAATAATGTATATTAATTCTCTATAACCTTTAGCTGGCACCTTAGTCTCCTTTAAATCTGATTCATTCTAAAGCAATACACAGTGTAGGATTTCTGGTATTCTTACAATGTTTATCAGGGATGGAGGCCCTGTAAAACCTACATTGACAGTCAGGTCCCATTGGAGAGCTGTTTGAAGCCTGGAGACTTGTCTTAGGCTCTAATTTCTTTACTAGAATTTCAGAAGGGCCCAGATTTGCTGGCATGAATTTTTTAGTAGGTTTATAAACTAAAAGATTAGTTCTTGAGGGGTAACTCTATTATACAATTATAGTCACCTTATTCATGCATAAAAATTATGCAATTAATATTTTATTTTCATAAGTTACCTGCAGAATGCCAAGTAAACTACATAACTGCTTCTGCTTCACTTTGTTTTCTTTTTAAAAGAAATTGTTACCAGCAACATAAAAACTTGGATCATTGCTAAATGCATTTGCATCCTTCATACTTAAAGCTTTAGTTCAGAATTTCTCTGGAATGAAGATTGATTTAGCACTAAATAAATAATCTTGTTTGATTTTTTTTTTTTGATTTGGAAATAACCTGACTATACAGGTAGGATACATAAGTTAGTTGCTTTGCATTAAATATAGAAAAAGAAAAAAAATGACAATTCAGGTTTCACTAGTGAACACATCTGCAGAAACTCCAATGTTAGATATGTGTGCCTGTTGGCAATATCCGCTGAATAAAACTGAGATGTAATGTCTTTTAGCATGGCTTTAACCAGTTATCAGTCCCTAGCTGCTCAGATATTTCTCTGCATCCCCACCTACTTATAAGCAACCCACTTGTGTTTACAACTCAACAGAAACATGTCAGTTTATCAGAATCCTACCAATATCTTTCTCCAATCTGCTATTAGTTATAGTAAGTAATTTTATTATCTTTTCTGCATTGACCCAAAGCAGCAGCAAGTAGTAATAAAGAACACCAGGTGAAGAAATTCACTGGATTCCAAAATTTGGTTGATTAAAAAAATATTTGTTTAGATGTGAGATTTTCAAAAAAAGCCACCAAATTATAAGTCAGTCCTTAGTTGTTTTATGTTGTGTCAATAAGTGCTCAATGAAGTTCACAATTGGACTCTGTGGTACCTGCAGAAGCAAATGCAATCTATTCAGTGTTTTCCAAGCCAATTGCAGTGAATTTAAAATAATTTGATTTTGGTTTTAAAAAAGTTTTTAATTAATTCTCTAATGTATAAATTCTGCTAGTTAATTGTATGTTCTTTACAATAACCTGCATTCCTGTATTTATCAAGAGAGTATAAAAAACTAGTTAAGAAGCCTTGGAACCATTACTTCAGACCTATTTGCATTAAATTAATGTGAAAGTCTGACCAAGGAACATTAATTTCTGCAGGTTTTATTAACATGTCACAAAAGACTTCCAGTGAACAACTACCCATTATACCACATAGTGATGTTGATACTGCAAAAACAAATGAATTGTTGGCAAGATGTGTAGAACATTGGTGTTCCTCTCCAAAGGAACTATTTGACAATACACCTGCAGAGAGCAAAAAATTGGCAACAATATAATTTCATAGAACAGCACTAAATCAAATCAGCATCCTCTAGATGTCACACATTTTAGAAAAATGTACCTACTTTAAGGGATAATTTTACAGTGGTGACAATGGTTAGTGGATATGTTTTTGTTTTACTCTGAATCTATTCATGCTATGTACATGCCAATGCCACAGGCTTCTGAAGATACAAAGAAAGTCTAAACTGGTAATTTTATTGTATATTAGATATAATTGAAAGTAAAGCAAGCCTATTTACTAAATTTAGTCTAAAAATTAATACACTTTTAAAACAAATCAGTAATATGAATATAATATCTTAGTGTGTTTGGGAGAAGGCAAGAGAGGTAGTTGTGCAGGTTTTGTATATAGTCCACTTGCTGTTTCTCTTTCCCTAATTTTCTATAATCATTGTTTCCATTTTTTAAACTCTCTCTCTCTCTCTGTGTGTGTGTGTGTGTGTGTGTGTGTGTGGTGTGTGTGTGTGTGTGAGAGAGGTATAATATAAAATATTCTGTTTGTTTACTGTTTTGTACTGATGTCTTTGCCTTTTTTGTTGTTAAATGAGCAGAAATATATTTCAAATTTTTCTCTTTCTTTTACTATGCATTGTAATCTTAGGCTCAGCAAAATTGACCAGATTGTTGCATTAAATCCTAAAATGAACTTCAGAGGCTTCATTCTTATTTTAAAGTAATTTTTCCTTTAACTGTTGCATCATAATAAATCAATGCAGTAGCTGAATTTAACCTTAAAATACTAGCCAGTCCATTATTAAAAGAGAAAGAAGATAACAATAGCAAACAGTTGTTTGAAAGAAAGTTTACTAGGCTATCTTAGTTTAGATTCCATCAATGGGGGTGGCAGGTAAAGTGATTATGGTGGCAAAGCTCCAATTTAACTCCATAAACCCACAAGTGCACTAAACACTTCTGTCTTTAATGTAGCTCAAAGTATAGAGGAAATGCAACTTTAAAGGATCTAGAGAAAAACCTATACAGCTAAAACAGTATGTGAAAGAACCACAAATCACCTTCCTTTACCTTATAATGTACAAACATTGAGGAGTCAGCCTAATTTACCAATTTACTAATGGTTTTTAAAGTAAAATTTTTAAAGTCTTTGGATCTCTACCTGAATTGAAAAACAGAAGATTGCAAAATAACCAAGTGATTAATAATAATAAAATGTTTTGTTGCATGTTACTTTATCTTTGAAAAAGGAAAGTATCAGAATGCTTCCATGGCAAACTTCTGTGGCATTTCATAATAAGTTCTTTGAGGGTAATACATTTTTTTTTAAAAGCACAAAAAATACCTTGACACAAAAATAGGAATTTTTATCTATGCTTTGCAAAATCTATCAACCAATAAACTAGAAGGCATATTTTTTTTTGGGGGGGTATTATATTATCACAGAAATAATGTTTAAATTTAGTGGTTAAAAGTATTAGCATATATTTTCCTTCACTACAAAAAATGAAATTATAGAAGGATGGATATTAATAAATTTTATCAGTGTATACTATTATTACTACAATCTGAGCAGGGATATATCTGATTCTGATTTGACTGCAGGGATTCATTCCAGTCACATGAAACTGAGAGATATTATAACAGCATAAACATTCTGCAGACAAGTAACACATGGCTGCCTGGAGGAACTTGAGATTTCTCTCTCTCTCTCTTAAAATGTTTGGCAGGTAGTGATAACCTCCTAAAGATATGCTGGACAGCCCACAATCAGAAATGAGCAGCAGAGTTTCAGGTGGCAGTCAACTGTTTTCACTCTAGTGATCTCAAATTTTCAACTACAAAGGTCACACAGAAAAGTCTCAGCCTTTTAGTCAACAACAGAAAACAGTACTCTGTAATTCTAAAGCTATGCTGTACCAGTTGACAAAAATGCTAACTTGTAAAAAATAACAAAAAATAAATAAACTTTTTAAAAAATTATTCTTTTGCTGTGGTTTCAAGATTTTTTGGCTTAGAGTTTTCTTCAAACAAACAAAGCTATACTTATTTTGTTCTATTGTCATTTACACCACAGGGGGTCAATGATTAAAACTCTCTTTATATACATCAGTCTTCAATAAACATCAAGACACCCTGAAGATTCGTGAAATGTTTTGTCTAGTAGAAATGTTGATGATGGACCTTCAGAAGGTGCAAAACATCCTGAACACTTTTTTTTTTTTTTTGCAAAGATGTTCTGTGTAAGTTTCAAACTTTCTACCCCTATGACCTTTAAGCAAAGTGTTCTATTTTTGGCCAACCTTTCCCCATTTTTTTGTTTGAAATCACAGCATCACAATAAACACTTTTCCTTAGCAAAATATCATGGTCACTAACAAACAGAATAAGTTGGGAGTTTTTAATTTGATTGTCAATCAGTTTTCTGCAAATTAAAAGGAAGAATCCTGAACATGAACAATATTAAAATCTTTGGGCATTGTACTGGTCTTCAATTGTCTTGCTTTTTAATATGGAATTATTTAGTGGTATTCTTACAATCTAATCTAAAAAATACTTATACAAATTCTTTTTTCCCTACCTACCAAGTACTCCAAAGATAAATGATTAAAAATTCCAAATTATTAGAAGTAATATCTTAAAATGTTCATATTGTATTTTGATATTTCATTATTATTATGTTTTTAAGAATATATATTTCTTGTTCATAGTCTGAAATGGAATTTATCAAGCAAATAGGATATGTTCCTTTATAACTTCATTAGCATACAAAAATTACTGTTTAAACTGTCAGTTATCACTCACACTTCTACTTTTGACTCTCAATGGGAATAGGTGAAAGTCATGGATTCTCATATTCAGTGAACCAGAATTAAGCAATAAAGATCAGATAACTTCTATGAGGTCACCACATTTTGAAGGAATAGGTGGCTGAGTATCTATTTCTGTAGATTTTTACTTCCCCAGAAACCTTGAAGTAACCCCTCTGTTTGTACATTCTCAACATTGTGTTTCAGAACCTTCCCAGAGGAAATATGTTTTATCTGGTGCCACCACACAGAATTGTTTCTGTATATGTTTCAGTTATGTCTTAACAATTCTTCATGTTCTCTAAACATGTCCAACAAAGCTTTGTTCACAAGAATGGCAAATTCTTTGAAAGCAACATCATCAGTAATCTGGAAATAGATTCCTCTAATTTTTACACTTATTTATAGACATCTTTGTTATTGATTAATGATCTTTTTCTCTCTCTCTTCAACTCCATTAAGGAGAATGAACTTACAAAATTCTTAATTAAAAATTTTATTTCACTCAGTTCCAAAAGATAAAGGCAGGTATCTATCTTTTTGAAACTAAATGAAATAAATTTAAGAATCTGGTAAAATCATTTTCTTTTCCATGCTTGTAAACCAGAAAAACAAAATGACATAAAATACTGGTCACTGCTGAAAATAAGCTGTAGCCAATAAATAAGGAAGTCATCACCAATATGATGGTTCAGGAGGATATGTATCTAAAGCAAACAATCGGCAAACAGTAGTGAACTTGGACGGTAGGATTTAAACTCTGATATTAAAAGCCATGTTATACTGGTAACCCAAATGTTTCAGCAATAAAATGAAAATAAAAATTGTTCTATGCTCCTCAGAAATCATTTAACTTTCTTTGATTTCTATTTTAAAATCTAATAATGTTCTGATGCTTTTGGTATTAAGAGTAATGAGCAAAATGGCATAATACTTATCTATAACTCCTGTGATTGTAAGATTCTGTACTCAAATATAATTACCACTCTTGCAAAGCACTAAAATTAAGAATTAAGAAGGATTCTAAATAAGTCAGAAGAAGAAAAAAAATTATTTTAGCAACAGTTTTTTTTTAATGGACAATCGATTGGGATCTGACTAGATTTTGCATTTTTAAAAATTGTTAACCCTGTCATGCACTACGAATTCAAATGTATTAAATCTAAACTAACTTTACAAAAGCGTCTTTACAATAACACTATTACACAATAAAAAAGGAATAGTTTTTAGAGCTTTTATAGAAGCATTTGCAGTGATTTTAGTAATGCTGTATATTTGTGCTGATTTTTTTTTCTAAAGACTGTTAACACAAATGATAATTAAGAACAAAACAAGAAACAACCCACAAAAATACAAGCATGGGCAACTCAGAAGCAAAGTGACAACACTTTTACCAACATACAGCAGCAGCCTGTAGATGAAAAAAATTCCAAGCATCATTACATGTACTTGCAAAGCTCCATAAAAAAATGGCATTTAGAAATTTAATAAACTTAGGAACAACTATTTTAATGTTAAGCGTCATAAAATAATTGCAATCAAAATAAAACAAACTACAATGTTACTGAAATTATTTTGCTCGTAATTTTATGTTTAATTTAGTGTTTTTCTTTTACTTTCAAACTGCTTATTTTGGATCAATAGAAAACATCTTGTCTAATAGTATTCATGGAATTTTACTAATCAAATTTTGGAAATTTTCTGCTATAACTAAGTTTTTTCTTTCTGTTTTTTGTTAACCACTTGAATATTTTTTTTAATTACCTCATACTAAGATAGCTGCACTATGGACATTGGTACTGTACTATTTGAACTCCAATGATTTAACCAAGTGACAACTGATAACCACAGAGAGCAGTTATCACACATGATTTATGCAATACTCAAATATTTGCAAATGCTTTGAAGGCATGTTACTTTTCCTAAAAAATATTAGTTAATTAAAACTATATGTCAAATAATATTGTGCAGGATTCTGTAGTTTTCCATTTAAACTTTCAAGTAAGCAAAACTCAAAACTATAACATCAACCCACTTGTTCTACTTAACCTCCACTTTATTCTCAAGTAATAATATTACTTCATGACAAACATGTAGTAAACAGAATAGATGACTAGCATTATGAACAAGTAAAAGTTCAGAATATACTAGCATGTTTCTTCTGCTACATCCATCTGGTATAACAATTTAACTGTTGCTTAGTAAAATGCAAAGCAAGTTTTGTTATACTGAAATATTTGGCTTCATTTTCTTACAGTATCTTGTGTTATTTTATTTGTACCATATTGGCTTGTTTTACATCACAGTTTTTTAACTATTATTTTAAACTTTTATGAGTGCACACATTCAATGTGGTTTCAGTATAGGCCATTGTATCTTATGAATAAAATGAAAATTTCTGAAGAAAAAGAGGGAAGAGAAAACAAACAACTTATGCATTTACAAAATGTGAACAGTGAATCGCAGCATAAAACTTCTCAACATAAGTATTGCAGATAATTAAGAGCATAAAGAAGTAAAGCTTATTTACAAAAGTATAAACATGCCATTGATTCAATAAGTAGGTTTATTATCAGTAATACAAGTAATTCAACATTTTGTTTTTTTTGTCCAATCAATCATGGTTTAGTGCCAAATAGGACAGATTGTGTGTGCAAAACTATTATTTTTGCAGTGAAGTGTTTAAGTAGTTTGAGCAACAGGTTGTAGTTTTGTAATCAGCTTAAGTTCAAATGATATAATATGACCAGCTCTGTGCACAGCTGGGAGCCTTCTAGTTGCTTTGAAGAAATATATAAACACTGATCATAATTATATTTAGCTAACCCCCCCCCCTCTTCCAGGACAGCTAAGGCAATCTCTCACTCAGGTGAAAACGTGTTTATGTTGTCAGACCAACTGCATAAATCTCAACAGAGAAGTAAATGAGATATTCTTTAACCTACACCTATCCATATCTCATCATGTGAATGTTTTGGACTGCCTTTGTATTTCTTATGTATTTGGAGAAGAAAAAATTTTAAAAAACAACAACAAACCTTTTTCCTATTCTATACCATTAACATCTGTATCCTATTTAAAAATCTGAAAAAAAAATTTTTTTTTAAATATTGTGTGCAAATGTCTCACTTTTTCTTTCAAAATTAAAAGTGAGCAAAATTACTAAAGTTATTTTAGGTGTAGTGTCCACTCATTAAATTTTGAAAACTATTATGAAAACAATAAATCATTACACACACTTATTTTTATTTTATCTTAGAAGTATTTTCCTATATTTATGAAAAGGAAAAAAATAAATACATTAAGCTAATCTCTTAATATTAGCTTATGCAGCTGCACTATTGGTCATGCTCTTCATAAAAAATAACAATTCTGTTCTATTACTATATCCATGTAGCTATAATAATAATATAAAGTTTATACAGGGTTCCCTTACACCTATAAGGTCTTGTGGGAAATAGGGGGTTGGGGGGGGGGTGGTTTTCCTAAGTTGCCTGTTCCTTCACTACTGTGGTGCAGTAACATCTTTGGCAGTGGATGTGGCCAGAGCATTAGTGGTGGCTTTCTTAAAGAAGCTTAAGATGGAAGGCTGATTTTATTCTATAGCTCCTTGGGTCTCAATCTTCATGAAGAGGTCAGAGTGATTGGTAGCAAGCATCATTTGGTGACTTAGGTTTGCTAGAGCCATCTTCAGCTTTTCCACCATATCTTTGCTTTTGTCCTCTTTGTCACTAGGTAACCATATCAGCTCCTCAAGATCCTCCTCCACTTGTGACTGAAGGAGCTTACTGACCTTATTAGCCTGGATGTTGGTCAGCCCCTCGCCTCATTGTCAACCATAGGAACAGGAAAGCCTTAAGTCCTTTATTGCCTCCCTCCAAAGTTTCATTTAGCAGGCATTCAGTGTTGATGGCTTCACCACCTCAATGATGGTAATGCAGTCCATGATGTCACACTTTTTCCAATGCTGCCACTGTCGAGGTGGGGTCCTCCATGGCATCCTGATCCTGGTGGTGAAAGTGTGGCGTCATGTTGGGAGGCAGGAACGTGTTTTCAATATTCGGGTGGGCAAATTGGAGTAAGGCCAGTAGTTACTCATGCCTTATGGTTAGTGTGCCAAAAGACAAGGTGGTGGTTTTTTTCTTCCCCTTTTGGGCACAGGGGTTCTGTGAACTGGCATTGCCAAAAAGGAGAAGGATCAGTTGGTCCTTTGCTGCCTTGAATCCTGGAGCAGACATCTCAGACTTCGAGGGGAAAGTTCTATTAGGCATGCACTTCCAAAAAATTTCAGTCAGCATCAAAACCTGCTCTGGAAGGTAATCCTTCTCTTCACTCAACTCCTTCATTTGCTTTGGATACTTCCCAGTGGCTTTGTGATTTACTGAGGCAGATTCCCTCACAATCTTGACATTATGCAGGCTGTGCCTCTTAAAGTTTTCAAACCAGCCCTTACTGACTTGAAACCTAATGTCTTCAACATTTCACTCCCACAAAGTTTCCACAAGGTGTGTGTAGATATGCTTGGCCTTCTCATGTATTACTTGGCTACTTAGAAACATTTTTTCTTGGGCCTGGCTCCATTTTTTTCTATATTAAAGTCATATGGCATAAAGGTCGCCTTAGCACTTTAAGATGCGCCACCAGCAATACTCTAGCCTTACTTAAGCTTCACTTTTCTTTGTCCTAATGGTGGACTTGTTACCCAACGAGTCTCCACTCTAAAGCTGCACTCTCACCACGAGCAAGTTTCTCAACCACTTCTAATTTCTTTTCTAAAGAAAAAGCCTTTTTGTACTTTTTTCACCTTTACCACTGAGTACACACTTAGGGGCCATGTTTAAAGGCAAAATTATTGGTAATAAACAATAAATAAAGGTGAAGAAATGCAGAATAATATGGTGTAATCAACAATGTCCACTTGGTACAATAGTCATTGCACAAGAGACTGCATGATAAGATGACCAGCGGTGATGGGGATGCTGCATAGATGTACAAAATTCCATACCATGGTTGCTAAAATTGCACACAAAAGGAAACCATGGATACATGCATTCCGTAGTAGGAACAGGAATACTGTATACCCAAATATGTATATATATATATTAATCTCATTGACATTTTGTTGTTTGTCTAAAGTTAATTTCAGCAACATGGCTTTATGAATGCAAGAAAAACTGCTAAAAGTTACTTTTATAAACTATAAAATACTGCTATAACTATGCTGAAATTTGTAGAGTATATTTAAATGATAAATTTATGATAAAAGAGATGTAATTCTGTCCTATTTGTTACCTAGTCAGGAACAATAAATAATTATGTTCTACTGTTCAACCAATGACAAAAATTATTACTTTACCACATTGGCATTATATCAAAAGGTTTAAAGTCTCAAACTGATGATAAACTCTCACATCTATCCATGTATAAACATTATAATCTTGATTTCTTCATTTGTGCTAACTTTAGATTATTATTATTTTCTGCTGTATTTGGTTTAACTTTAATGTGAAAGATAATTTTCTATATGGCTTTGAACTTTTTTTGTAAAGATTTTTAAAAAGTAAAAAAAAAATTATTAGGATTCTTGAATACACTTCTACCAAATAATTAAAATCATCCATTACCCCCCCCCCAACCGAACAAACATCTCTCTGCTAACAGTTATGGAGGATCCTATTAAGACAATCATACTTTGGTTTAAAGTTCCTGCTCTATCAGCTGATAAATGCAATTTACAAAGCTGTAGAACTGATTTTGGCACATGCATTACTTGCATATGTAACATTCTTTCTCACTTGTGCTATAACCTGTAGAGATTATTCAAACATAGGATAATTTTAAAGTGATATTTACACTTGTCTTTAAAAAAAGGAAGCAGAGATATGCAGCTGACTGAGATGTGTACAAAATCAAGATAGTTTGTATCTGCATAGCCACTCCTAAATGCAGGGGCGGTCCGCCCCGGGCGGCACGTTTTGGGGGGGGGCGGCATTTTTTGGTCCAAGTGCGCGTTTGTCAAATTTAGTTCAGGACAGTATGTTACATATATAATGTATTTTTTCGTTCTATTTTTCCAGATATTATTTTTTTCCTGAATTTTTCGTTCATTTTTAATGGTAGTTTTTTTGAAAGGAAGAAAGTTTTTCTAAAATTTGCTGTAAAAGAAATTTGCTCACTTGAAGTGAGTCACTTCTAATTAATTTTGAATTGAATATCAATATTTTCTCATTATATTTTGATAATTTATTTTCTAATAGTACTTTTTTTCAATAAATAAATAAATAAAAAATGAATTTTTTGGAGGTTTTGAAATTCTACGTTATTTAGAGGGCGGCAAATTCTACGACCGCCCCGGGCGGCACAAACGCTAGCTACGCCCCTGCCTAAATGTATAAAGATTGAAATTCAACAGTTCCAAACTAACTTATTTTCATTTTGTTGTAGGAAAATCAAACTACTTTTCATTCAGTTTAAGTCTTTTCACACTAAAATTCATTTTCTCCACACCTGTTAAATCTCATACGTACTATTTTCCTTGTATAGATATTTCCCAAGCCATTAGTTAAAAAATCTAACTTAGATATGCAGTTGTTTTGGATCACATTTGTAAATTTAAACTTTAAATAATAATAAAAAGTTATACACTGGCAGTCTGCTATTTCGACCTTGTGAGATATGTGCATTTTCCCTCACCATTAAATTGCTTAGGGATTTTACTGTCATAAAAATAAACTTGGGGAAAAACAAGAAAAACCCAATATTTCAGGAATAACTGTGTTCGCATTGCTTAAAAGTAAGTAGCAGCTCTCCTATATCTTTTTCTCCCAGCTGAATTTTTGGTATTATCTCATGATGATAAAATCTTTGTCAATGCTAAATTTGAACTTGGGTTTTGTTTAATTGTTTGAAAAGGTCTAAAGTTCTCTGAGCAGCTTTCAAATTCATTTTTAAGCTAGAATGTTGTTTTTGTTGCTTTTCTTATACTGTGTTTTGTTAAGTACTGCTTTATAATTGCAAAAACAACATAATGATGAATTTTTTGTTGAAAAACAATTTCAAATTTGAAAAAAAAATTCACTTAGCATGCATGTCTGATATATATATATATATATATATATATATATATATATTAATAAAATGTTAATGATTACAAACCAAGTTGAATTTGAATTAAACTCAGAAATTTTTTTTTTTTTGTTTCTATGAAGTATGCTTATCTAAACAAAAAAACAATGTTGATAATATGTTAGCCTAGTCCAATGTTTTGAGGATTCCTTAAACCTCTACAATTTATTTGGACCTACTTCATAGCAAAACTATTTACTGCAAGAATAAATATGCTGGTTTAAGTTATAAGGCAAAGGTTGTGCACCATATTGGGTATAAGGAGGCCAATTAAAACCATATTTCTTAACACTCTTCCATAAATTCCATTGGTAGTTGGCAGGAGAAACAATATTGCACTGGCTCTTGCATTTGCTAGTTTTGGAATCTATTGAATAACCACAAATAGAATGATAGGTTAATTCAGATTAATACTCTGCTCCAAAAACAAACAGCATGCTATTCACAAGGATTTTTCTCAAAACAGTGTCTTCTGACCACTGGCAAACCAGGTAGCCAACTAATGTGTATTTCTGATTTTGAAATAGCTCCCTCAGTGGCAATCCACCACATGCAAAAAAAAGAAAAGTAGACTAAATAATAATACCAATAAAAATGTAAAAACACTCTATTTTAGAAATGGCATCGTATTCAGATTGGGTTGGATTGCAAATATGTAAAACATGTGTGTGTATCACTTAACTTAGGCTAAATAACAGTCAAAACTAGATGTTGAATAAGAATCTTATAGGCTATCAAATTCTGTGAAGAGAACTGAAACATTGACAAGCTGGCCAGTGATTACAATTAAAATAAAAGATACTGCTGAGAGCATCATGTGCAGAAGTCAAATAAATTTATAAATTAAGCTATTACAATTCACGTGGATAGAATCTAATTACAGTTGGCTTGAACAATGATTTATGCAACTTGAATCTAGTTGAAAAGAGCTGGAATATTTTGAAGTTGGTAAGAAAAAAATAGCCAACTTTTTGCTTACTATTCAGTACATCCACACACTAATGTTCTTGTGCAAAGCAGAGAGAGACAGACAGTGGTGGCAGTCACGTGTGAGATAAGAAGAGGAATAGGAAAAAAAAACTTCAGTTAAATCAAAACTGTATATTTTTCAGAAATAAATTTATTTACAATGAGATCTGATCAGCTTCATTAGCTAAAAGAATTTTATTGGTCAGTCATCTATCAATTTAAAAAAATTTTTATATGACTAAAGGAACATTAGAAGAGTTAGATATGAAAACATTCTGGAAATATTTCCAAGCTCTTATACTGTTATTTATATAGAACTGCTTTTCATTTAAAAAAAATTTTTTTAATTCAATAAAACAATTTTTAAAAAATTAAAATAAAAATGTCAGTGTATAGTTTGTAATTTCCTAACCACATATATATATATATATATATTTGCCTTTGTTTTACTTTATTATTGCTGGTGTAATATTTTTCTTTTTTGTTTGAATCATTAATATTCTTAATTTTCAAATTTTGAATCTTAACTTTAATCAAACTTGACTACCAAGATCTTTTGATTTGAAAAAAAAAATCATGAAAAGCTACCATGTGTAGGCTAGTGACAGCAAAGATTCATTATTGAGTGTCATGCCTCATTAAAAAGGTTGGTGGAAAATCTACAAATGAAAGCTAATGCCCCTCTATCACATAAAAAAGAAATGTTGAATATTTATTAGTTTGTGTTATTTGCAGCTGTTTAAATATTAAAAATGTAGTTTGATTTTCCAAAACAAGGAATCATTGCCATTAATCTGAAAGAAATATTTAACTGGTAGTTGCACAATATGATTAGACAGAGAAGTCCTCCAGATACTATCAGAAAAATTTAGATTGCCACTTGTTTCTTCTCCTTGTATACAATACTTAATATAAAAAAATAATCTTAGGGTCACCTGAATGAGGTCTCTCTGTGAACTGGCCAGTCTGAAGGTAATGGCAATTGTATTAGAACAGCATTCTACATCATCCATCCTTGAATCATTCTGATAGCCAGAGCCACTTCATTTAGTGCTAAATGGTGGCTAGGCATTCTAAATCAGACTTACACCACATACCTGGCCAGTTTATAGGGGAAATGATAATGGGTCATGTGCAAAGGTGTACTTAGATTGCATGGGAGAACTGATCTGCATGAGAGTTTCCAAGGTTGCTCACTTCCAAAAATGACTGTAATATTACAAGTTTGAGTTTCTTTCCTCAATAAGCAGGTTCTCTTCAACCAGAACATGACATGTTTGAACAATGTACCATATAAGCTCTGCAGGCTTGGAATTTTTATTGCTTATTATTTATTTTTTTGGTGAGTGTATGATGATTAAAAGGATCTGGTAAATATGGATATGTTAATGTTTTTCTGTTTTTGTCAATGAGTTAAAAGTTGTAAAAGCTCAAACCCTGAATCAAATTATTAAGTTCACCCAACTAAAATGACAAAAAACAATTAAAAAATAAAATATTCTTTCATTTTCATGTATTATCTTTTTGTGCTCCTCTTTGTAAAGCTATATTCTACACAGCATTCATATACTTCTGCTTGAGTAAAACTAAAGCTAGTATATTAATCTGAAGAGGCATTTCAGCAAATTAGATGACATGTATTCTCATTTTCTCAGCAATACTGCAGCAAAGCTATAAAGAGCCAACAGTATTTAGATCTGATTGAGAGAGATAGGTTGAGAATTTCTGAATGCAGTTGCTAGGCAGCACCCTCATTATTTATTGTGAGATGGATGAAGGCTTTATTTATTGTCAGACCAATCTTGTATTTTGTATGCATCAGTCACTCCAATGATCATATAACTCCAGCACCATATAGATTAGTAAGATAATTAAACAGATCAGATACCTATCATTGTTGCATTGCAGTTTCATGTTACCTTTGTTGATGAAGAAATCCAGGTATGATTAAAAACACTTACTGCTTGCATAGAAGTTTACAAATTATGCATATTTTCACATAGTTTTGTATTTGTAATTTGTAAATTTAAAATCTTCATATTTTACACATGAATATTTTGTAAATTTTACATGCAAATGTGTAGGTTTTTCATATGCCCCCTAGTAGAATACATCAGAATACTTTGACTAGTTTGAATTCAGATTTGTCATCATCATACAGTAACTCTCTTGTGTCATTTTGCTATTTTTGCATGCACTGTAGTTCTATAGCAAATTAGAATAACACTAAGAAGTTGCTGATTATTTTGTAAATGTCATTGTAGCAATTACAATAACTTTTTTGAAATTTTACTGAATTATTGTTAAAACATTTTTCAAAGTTGCTAACTCTTTACACAAACACCATTTGATATCTACTACATTTTTTTGTAATGGATTGATGAATATGGATATGTCATTATCTTCTGTTTGCATTTCTTGGATTAGTACAATCAGCAGGATCGGGGTGACTGGCCTGTGCATATTGAGAACATTTTATGGCCAGAAACCAGAAAATAATGATTTGGCTATGGAACAAATGTATGCACTAGATGCAGTACAGAAAAGTTGCATTGCACAGTAGGATTCAGTTATAAACTTTCAGTAGTACTGACAACTTAAAGATACAAGGCATCTACTTCAACAAATAATGTTGTGCATAATTTTATATTTTCAATCTCTAATATAATGTATTTTATTTTTAAAAAGATACGTAATTTTCATTTTTCTAAGATGGGTACACTTGATTGTCTAATATGGAGATCAAAAGGCTACTATAGCATATGTTACGTATTTGAAGTAATGAATTCAAATTACAATATTAAACACATTTGTCTAATTTTATATTTTCTACAAACTACTTCAGTTTAATAAAATCCTTGTGTTCTATCTACTAACTATTTAAAATCATGTAAATGATGGAAACGTGCTGAACTACAGGAAATAATTTAAAACACGTAAACTATTTTAATTTTTTTCCATGTGCTATACTACAAGTAATTAATTAATATTGTGTGAATGAATTCACTTGTCCTAAACATTTATTTGTTTTTTTTTATGAGTAGAAATATTACTTATCACTGATTATTTTTCATTAATTTGTTAAGGACATTGCATCTATTTTTGTCAAGTTATAAGGATAACATACTGCAACTTGTTATGCCCACCCCTTCAACAAAAGAATGGTTTGTTTCCAACTCTCTCATAATTTCAGCTGACTAACTACATGTGTGCAAACCACTAAACCACACCCTCTCTCTCTAGCCTTGTCGAGATGTTAAAAATTCTTTCTTTTTTTTGCCAATTTATATAAAATCTTTTATTAGAAAGAGTGGCAGCACACATCATCCTCACCATCAAGAAGTGGCACAGATAAAGAAATCAAGGCTGTTAGCTTTCATTCTGAAATTTCATTATGGTGCCACACCAAGAATTATTATTGAACAAGTTTACTACTCTTTAATTTGTCAAACTAATTTTAAGCTGTGTATGTGTAGAATTGCATAATTTTATTTAAGTACATTCTATTTAATCATCAAAATTAGTTATCTGTAATGTATTCACTTGAAAGGTCTTCAAGTGTAAAAAGAAAAAAGTTTATAAAATTTATAATCTGTCTTATCTTTTTTTTGTCAATAATAGATTAAAAAAAAATAATTAAAAGATTTGACACAATTACCCAATATCTTTTCCTTAAATTTTTATGTAGCATCCTCCCTTGCACACAAAAACCATTTAAAATTTGATTATCTGCTCAAAATTGACTTCATTTATTTACTTTTATTCTCCAAATCACCAACAATCTCCAGATTCACAAATCAATATGGTTATAAAAATTAGATTTAATGATCATAAAGCATATTTTCAAAATATTGGATTTTTATTTCAACAAGCTAAATTTGATAATTTACCAGAAATTCTGACTGATCTGCTGTTGAATTTTTTCTTTTCATTTTATTGACATTAATTGTGAAAAAAAAACAACAACTGTGGCTCCATTAAAAAAATTCCATGTCATACAAGTTGGCAGATAATCAAGTTCCTAATATTTCCATCTTTCTTTCTATATTTTATTTTGTAAAACTCTATTTAATGTATTTAAATAGCTAGTTTCCTGAAATCAATTTTTGCTTTGTATCACCATATTTGGTTATGTGAGTGCTGAAAGATTTTATAATTTTTAAAACCTGTATATATTATCAAAATGCAATATTTTAAACAAACCAACAATGAATAAGAAAAAATATAAAGCAAACGATGTGCCACATAGTCTAGCTTGAAAGAAAATGTGTTTACATCATGCTAAGATACACAGTGCATATTTTTGATGAAGACGACATCTGTATAAAACTGACTGTCATGGCCAAGGTAGAGTGACACTGAGCTGGAAGTGTAAAACAATTGAGTACTCACTTGAATCTTTCCTGTCTGTATGTGTATGATGAAAAGAAGAGAAAAGGTACCATAACTTTGATGAAAAGATAAACATTCATTGCTCTGGTCCCACACTTTGACAGTATTTGTTATGAAAAAGGTAGTACACTGGGAATAATGAAAATAATTTCTCAGCACAATCCCAAACTATTCTGGTGTTGGTTTTGTTGCTGCTATGCAAGTGGTTTGGGCTCAACGGTGCATTTCAAAAGCAACTCTGCTAGAGCAAAACATCTGCAGGTTTATAATAGTTGATTACTCAAAATATGAAGAACTAATTTAGGTTGCAGCTCAAACAAGTTGCACGGTCAAAACTCACTCTCTTTTTCCCTTTAATGCATATTGTCTAAGAAAGTAAATTTTTAAATAGTTAATTGAAGTTGAAAAGTTGTGTTTTTAAAGAAAAAGCATCAACTTATGATGCATGCAGTGAGAATGGTACTCTGTAGTGTACCTCAATGATTTTGCCTTTTAGTTTACAGACATTGCTAAAATCAACTGCCTTAGTCCAAAAAAGTAGTTTGGCTATTTAGTTTAAAAGTTTGAAACTAATTTAGCCAGAGAACGTAACTTTACTAAACAACATGTTATCACCACTTTTAAATATGTGCACAAATATCTGCTAATTTGGGCAAGAAATGAGATTTTCAAAACAAAAGTTTCAATCTAATAGTTTTAGTAGTATGACATTCATCTGCTTCTGACATCAAAATTTTTTTAAAAAAGAGAAAACCTTATTAAAATTCCTGCTGATTTTTTTTCACTTAAATTAGTGATTCATCTGCTTCTAAGGGTTGGTTTTGTTTGAAAAATTTTGCAATGTTTATTGAGACACCTCCATATTCTGGTAGATTATAATTACTTAAAGATCTGTCAAAATGAGGGACTACGATAATAACCAAATTAAGTGTCTTTCCTGTATGATGGATAAAATAAATAAAATCAGGAAAAAAACCATCAAAGCATGCCATGAAAGAACACAATAATAAAGAAATAACATAAGTGATGATGTCAATGATTGAAAACAAAGATTCAGTATCTTTAGACTTTCTGTTAAACTTTGCCATATTTACTTTGTTTGTGTGGGTTCATGTATGTATATATACACACACACACACACAAAAAGATCTTTATAAATAAAATCCTTTTTCCTGAACATCAAATAGCAACAGATTTTACTTACTTACTAGCAAAACAACAAACAAAAAACCCCACACTCACACCCAACCAACATAATGGCAGTGTGGCATGCACACCATAACCACATTTCTAAATTACTATTTTATTGACCATTACATTTGTCATTAATGCTAAATGTATTTATTTTGCAATAATAGCTTACCACTTCTTTTTGTCTTCTCATACCTGACATTCAAATCTGATAGACTGATACTTCTTTCTTGTTGATTAATTAATGGTGTAGATCAAGGCACATGCTGTAGAGGGTAACACACACACACACACACACACACACATGCAAGCACAAAAGTATGGCTGACTGATAATGATTAAAGCAGCAGTCTTGAAACTGATACACAATGGGGTATTTTTGTCAGAGTGAATGACTTACGATGCAGAAGACTAAAAGTACTCATAATAATAATGCTAATTCAACATTCATTTTCTTTTGGTGGTTTAACCATGAAAAACTATTTGGTTTCCATCTCTAAAACACGGTAGCTTAAAAGTAAATCCAAAACACACATTCTTTGCAATGTAAATAAGGTCTAGCATAACTTTCATGGACGTTCTGATAGTTAATAATCATTTAAAACGGACACCTCCCCCAAAATTATATCAGTACTTGTCAAATAAAAATCTTACATGAAACATTTGTTTCTGTATCACTGGAGTGTAGCTGGTAGTAGTAAAAAGGATGGTGCTGCTAACAATTTTCTAAGATGATATTCTAAAAGCTTAAAATAATAATTTAAAAATCTCTGAAAATAATGTTTCAAATTTTAATGCTAATAGGATTTTCAGGGTTAACCAGTGCTACATGTGAAATTTTCTGTGGGCAATCAGTGTTTTCTGTTTTTTCTCTCTCTTAATGCCCAGTTTCATCATTCAGTAAAGCAACCATTAATAAAAAATAAAACCAAATATGGATATAATAGTGACTGGGTGCTCATTTGAAAGAGCCAGCGCAATATAAGTAGATTAGTATCCTTCTCACTGTTGAATTTGTTTATTAAATATCACAATCCGTTTCTATATTTTAAGGCTCTATTATTATTTCATTAATTTTTCTTCGAACTTTCTGCAGTCAGTGTTTAATTAGTAACTGCTTTTATAAAATGCCTGAGTGTCACACTTCTTTAAATACATTTTTTCTTGTGTTACCACATTACACTGTTTAAACAAGTGTGAATAATCTGAAAACTGCAAATCTTTTCAACTACAAAGACAGAAGAAAAGAATTAAAACCAGTAAGGCCTTTAATTTCCAAATAATTTCTCAGTATTAATAGCTTCTTGAACATTTTATAAGAGGTGAAAAAGAAAAAGGAAAAGAATTTCCACCTTTGAATGGCTGCAGGAAAGCTTAATGTCTTATTTCATTTAATTTACACCAAGAATGAATCTGCTTATTTTCAATCTTTCAGAAATAAGAGGAGGTATGTTATAATGTATAAGTACATTATAAAGACAAATAATGCTCTTGGTGCTTTGATGGGAATGGGTGGGTGGATGGATGTGTACACACACAAAACATTAATTGATAATATAACATCTGCAATTTGTTTTACAATTTCTTTTCAACAGTTTTGAAAGCTTTTGCTGATAATTTAATAAAATTAAATAGTTTAATGGAATACATTAGAATTAATACTTTCTTGCAACTTGTCATGGCTTTGGATGATAAAAAGATTAAAGATAGGGAATTTTTTTACAAAAAAAGCAACAAAAAACTGAAGGAAAAAAAACCAATCTAAATGTGATCTTTCAGTACTTATTATATAACTTTAATTAATACAAGTACTGTAAAGTGCCATGTATTATGTGCACCCCAATTTTGATCTGTAAAACCACCAAAAACATAATTCCCATTATAATACGCATACATATTCAGCTCATATTTCAGGCACTGTCAGAAACCTCAAGGAGAAAGGGTGTTGTACAGCAGACAAATGGTCATCTTCAACATAAAATCAACTGAGAAATTATGATGTCTTTCCTTCAGTGGAGCCATCCAGAATAAACTAAATGTGGAGATATTTTATGGGGTGTAAATAATAGTTTCACAAAAATCTGAAAAATTCACTCAATCAGCTGCAGTACTGATGTGGTAAACCAAGTGAATGAAATGCACAAATCAGGTTTTCATGAATACCCCACGTATTACACCATGGCTTTCAAAGGTCTTTGTGAAAAAATTTCATTTCAATTACTATGCCACCTTGCCTACTACGCCATGGCATAGTAACCGAGGTATTACAGTAACATGTATATAAGCTCCGCCCAGATATAATCTCCATTCAGTCCCTGTTTCTACATACTGTTTCACACAACCACGCTGCCAACACAACATATGAGCTGCACTGTCACAGAGCTGTAGCCTGAAGGTTTGGAGTGAACGAGGTCAAAATCAGGTCTTGGTGACATTCTCAGGAGATGATTGAAGCCTATTCAAAGCTTGAAGATGTACTTTCCTTCATCACTGAAAGGCGCATGCTGGGCGTGGGGGTTTCCACCATAGAGATACACATGTATGTACTTTCTATCTACAAAACTAAATCTACACCTAACTTTAAGGCATCTCAGAAATGGTGCGTATACTTCATGTCCTACAACCAACTGAGCATATGCTGGACCACCACCATCGACCAGAAGCTACCTGATAATTATGAGGATCAGCTGTTGAGGTACCACCAGTTTGTCATCAAACTGAGTAGCTGACCGGATGACCATGACGTTTGACCATCACCATGAAGACCATTGGCCACAAGAAAACCCACTTCACAGTCATGCTGGGGGTGTATGGTTGACATAAGTAAACTCCCACCATACATCATCTTTGAGATGAAGATCATGCCAAAGCACCAGTACCCAAATGGTGTCAACATCCGGGTCCATGCCAAGGGGTGGATGGATGAAGTCCTCATGCTAGACATGGCGAACACCATGTGGGGCAGACAGGGTATCCTGCGCTGCAAACTCCTGCAGCTGGATGCCTCCAGATTTCATTACATGGAGTCCATGAAGATAGCCCTAAAGAAGACTCGCACAGACTTTGCCATCACCCCCAGAGATATGACGTTCATGCTAGAGGTCATGGATGTAGCTTGCAACTGCCCAGTCAAACATGGGGTCCAGCAGAGATGAAATACATGGATGATGGAGGGCGGACACACCGTCACCCCCACTGGTTGCATGTGCCAACCCAACATGCCTACCATTGCCACCTGGATCAGAGATGCCTGGGAAGTCTACCTCAAGGACATTAAGGTCTTCCTCAGGTGCTGCCTGTCTAATGCCACGGATGGAACCGAAAATGACATCCTGTGGTCTGAGCCAAGGGATGACGATGCAGTAGAAGCATCAGAGGGTGATAAAAACGATACCTACCATGACTGATGAACAGTTCTTGCAGTGGAGGAATAAGACAGCGGGGATGAGTTTTAATCTAGATGTAGATCATATCAACACAGGTCACTTATCCTCGATTATATTTATCATTTTCATTGAATTTCAATAAAATTGTGAAAAAAATATTATTTGCGTTTTTGTTCTTGTCGTTAAATTTTATAGAGTTTCAGTATGAACTTGTTCTGTTTCTACCCATTTCATTGCCAATATCAATGGTATTCAACCCAGTGACATTCAGTACTCATATTTCCAAAAACACAAAACAAGACAAAAAACTATCTTTTATTGATATTCAGTCAAATTGCCAATGTGGGATTTTCTAATGTATTATTACTCGTTTGTCTGTCACCAGCGTGGCCCCAGTGGTCTGGAAAAAAAAAAGAGCCTGCAACGTCTGATATCTTGTATAATACATATCCAATTTTGAAAGGATTCTTTAAAAAACCATGTATAATACACGGCACTTTACGGTAGATGATTTTTACAAACTCTACTAATAAGATCTACAATTGTATGTATTTATACTTTTCATGCTTAATCTTTAGAAGCATTTCTAAAGTTTTATGTAAGATTTTGTGGTTATATTACCAAATTTTTCTGGCTTCATATGCACAAAACCAACCAATCAAAGGAATTAAAATGAAAAATAAACAAACAAAAAAAACATGCATACATGCATTTTGTTTTTATTTTAATTTGCTAAAAATAAATGACTTAGGGCTCCTTTACATTTGCCATTTTTTAAAATGTAACATAATTAGCAATAATGGAAAAAAGTAGTAGTAACATGATATGAAACAGTGACTGATAATGCACACATACTATGGGGTAAAAGTCAGAAGTTTACTTGGACCCAAACACCAGAAGATAAAAATGTCTGGGTTGGTTATGAGCAAGGAGAGAAATACCACACAGATTGTAGTATACTGCTAAGCCAGTGCATCAACTTGTATGTTTTAATATTTGCAAAATTCAGTTTAAACAGCTTCGCTTGTTGGTTTCCAATTATATTGTTGGAAATCCTGTTTAAACCTAGAGTTTGTGGCCAAGATATAAAACTAATGTAAAAAAAAAAAAAAGGGAATATCATAAGCTAAATGTAAGGGAAGTAAATTCTACAGAATGACTCACCCTAAAAAAACATTCAAAACTCAAGCATGAAAAATGATTGTATTTTGAGACAATATAGATAGTCTAAACCACTGTTCAACAAATACTAAAGTATGGAAACATTGTGAAAGACATTTGAAACCTTGCAGTAACTCTGGTTCAAATCTTTCTAAATACAGAAAACAACAATTAAAAATATTCTGAGATCATTATAAATTTAACAAACTAAACAAGCAACTTAACTGCTGTGCCTGACATTTTATCTCAGGTCAAAATGTTTGTATGGTTGAGTTTTCACAAGATAGATAAAAAAAAAACAAACTGATAATCCATCCAAATTAAAGTCAATTATCCAGTCTTTAAAATTAAAGAAAGCTTTTGTATATTCATCTGGTAAAAATTTAGATCATGGGATTCTTCAGTTACAATTGTTTGAACATGCATTGTTCACTAATTCTGTTAATTCTGGGAGCTAATAGTCTTAATTAAACTGTCTCTTTATTCCTCATTATACAGAGCAGTCAACTTTTATCAGTATTCAGTATGAATAAGCATTTTCCGAATCACACTGATACATGTCCTATTTAATAAACCAAGTATTTCTACTCAATTCTGTTTTTGTTTAGTATTTAAACCACCTTCAGTTTTATTAGTGCTTTTAGTAAGACATATCCATTTGTTAGAAAGCATGAAACATTCATGGAAAACTATGATTATACAAACAAGATAGTGAAATTAAAAAAACAAACATTTTTTTAAAAAATTTAAATCAAAAATAGTATTTTTTTATAATTGGTCTTCCAACTAATGCATCAGTTATAAAATTAATCATGGTTGTAACAAAATGTAATTAATATTTAAAAAACAACAGCAACAGCACCACCATCTGTTGTAATGATTTAAAAATGAACTATTTCCATGGACTTGTATACCTATCATAAATAGTAGAATCTAGGACATCGTGTGGTCAAGTTTAGAAAATGCCTGGAAAGGCAAAGACTA
Source organism: Nautilus pompilius (assembly GCA_018389105.1). Taxonomy (NCBI): domain Eukaryota; kingdom Metazoa; phylum Mollusca; class Cephalopoda; order Nautilida; family Nautilidae; genus Nautilus; species Nautilus pompilius. The sequence continues at coordinate 1,631,583 of JACATO010000347.1, read as the reverse complement.
TCAAAATAACCTTATGTCTGATAGTGTAGAGCAGTTTGGCAAAAAGGGAATTTTGCTTACACTTGGGAACTTACTCAACAGTGATTGGGCAACAGAAGATATAGTAGAATTCACAAAATATTTGCTGAAGTCAGTCTAGCTGTTGCACAAAATCAAGTACCATTAATGTCTGAATGACAAGTTCCAGTAGGGAAAAAAATAATTTTTTTTATTTTGATGCATATGTAATAGCTCATTTGAAACCAGCAATAATAGAAAACTCATCAACAGGCAGCACTGACTACCAGTTAATTACAACCTAATATTTGAGATAAATTTTATTTTCAATATGCTAACTACAAGAAAGTACTAAACAGAATAGAATAGTAAATGCTAATGAAATAATTGTTCTATTCTCAGGAGCAAAAGTGCAGTTAGCTATTTAATTTTTAGTTGTTGTACACTGTGAAATCATTAAAAATGACTTATTTACTTTTTACTACTTTTGATAACTTAAAGTTTTCAAGAAGCAAATATGTAAAAATATTAAAATAAAAATTTCATATAATATCAACATTAATAGATCCATATGTATGTAAATAGTGAACATGGAAAAAAAAAGTTAAGTGTTGAATTGACAAATCATTTTTCTTGAAGTAAAATAATTTTAAAATACACTTGTTTCAATAATTGCTGTGCACTGTATATAGAAGCTGCTGACATGTTTGACTATTAATATTAAAAACAATTTTTGTTTTGAGATAACCTTGCATGTGTGCATGCGGGTGCGTATGAGTGTGTGTTAACTTCATCAACTATTATTAGATTATTTAAGAACAGTTTCTGATTACTAAACATGAAAATTAAACTTACAGTTGTATTTAATGAAGCAAAAATTAGTTCAAAGTGACAGCAGATTTTTATACTTTATAATACAATATAATTTACTCTCATTTTAGTGAAACAAAACAAAAAGTAATGAATTTGACACTTTCCTCCTCAGTTAAGTATGTATATTTATAATACTGCACAGATAATAATATCACAAAAATTGTTTATAGAAAAAATTTTTTTAATTATTAAAATTCAGATGTATGGGCAGGCAAATTACCATATTTATACAGTTAGTTACATTATGACAATAATCTCCTAAACTGCAAAGCATCCATTATCTCCATACATAATAGTTAAATCAAGGAAAGTTGAGTCTTTCTTTCACTGAGAAATTAGTTATTAAAGTTAAAAGTAAATGTGACTGTGGAATGTTATCCAGTCTGTTTTATGGTGTAGTGTGGGTCTTTGTTAATGATACTATTCAGGTGGTAAACTAATCTATGTTATCAACTCAGTGCTTCCACAATTATCTAACAAGATCTCTTTATATTTTGCATATCTTTTGAAGCTTGGTACAGTAGGATAAACTATGAAGTTTGCTTGTTTTTAATCAAACAATAATGCATTAAAAATGTGACAAAATAAAACTGCGACATAGCGATGTACAAGCCATTGAGAATATTTTCCAAGATTTTGACTATAATGCAAAATACAAAAAAAAACTGGGACTTCTGTAACTCTGCAATGTGAAAATTTATATTTAATGATGAAAAGGTGGGTGAGCCAGTCAGTGAGTGAACAGAACAAGGTAACTTTCCTTTTTAATAACTAAATTCTGCTCTTTCTCTATCAAGATTTACATCTATTTTTAGGCTTTGCCTTGTAGGCATATGCTGAACTTTTGTTTATTTAAAGAATGTTGGCCTCAACAATCAGTTAGCAGCTTGAGCATATCACAGATTTTGATGTAGTCTTTTTTAAACTTTCAATAAATATTAATAAATAAGGTTTGCTTTATTTTTGAATGGTGTCATTTATGGAGATAAGATAAAATTCTTTTTTGAAACAAATTAAAAATTTTAATTTCCTTTCTAAACTAGAATCATCAGCAAAGCTGCATATAAATTGGCGACATTGTTTTTATAATGGATCCCTGATTGATAAATGGCATGATGCTTTTCTCTCCATTAAATGAGGCTTCCCCTGAATTCTCTAGTTTTGCACCCAAAACTAAAAGAATAAAATTTCTCATAGGTTTTAAAGCATCTCAGTCCGGAGACCTTTCAGCATCTCGCAGCACTAGGGTCTGGTCTTATAGTAGTAGATTCTATAGGTAAATCAAGATTTTTTCCGTGTTTTTCATCCATTAAGCACACCAGTAAAGATGTAGATTTCCCACTATATGCAAAAGGGTGGAAATGTTGGGAATAGTTTAACTCAATGACTTGAAAATAACTATTCATGTAACTTTTTAAATATCCTCAAATCATTTTCTGACTAAATCAATGCCTTACTTTTTTTTTTAATTCAAATTTTGTGATAGTTTTATCTTCAGAGGAATTATACAAAAACAATAAAATACCAAACTTTCCTTTCTTTTCTACTGGATTTTTAATCAAATTTTATTTTATTTTTTGAAAATTCTATGCTGCCTTTTTAAAAAAAGGATTTATGATGACATAAAAATATTTGATTTTCAATTTGTTAACTGTAAAGATAAAGACAAAAGTCATTTGGATTTTAAAAAAAAAACAACAAACATCTATTTCCTTTTTTTCAGGATTGCGATGATTTCATAACTGTAATATCAAATGTTTTTCTCTCATCAATGTCTCTGCAGGCTATAAATGGACGATCTAATAAACCTTTGAAATTGGCTTATGATGAATGCTACTCTGCCTACTTGACATTTCACAGAATTGGGAAGTGTTATATAAAATGTGAAATTATTGAAAGATAGATTAGGTGGGCTTTTTGTATTCCTAATCATGCTTCCCTCATTGTTCTTGGAACACTTATCATGATCTAAGTTTTTATTATTTTCTTAAATTACAGAGAAACATTTTAATCAAAAGATGCAAAACATGAAATTGTTTGTCTGACAAGGATTTATGTTAGAAAAGACAAAGATTTTAGTTCCAGTAAATTTGTTTCTTGTTTTGTAGTGTGTAGGAAAGTAAATGGCAACTTCATATGTATTCTGAATAATGTCAGTAATTTCCTAATACATTCACTACATAATTTTGACTTTGTCAAAGGACAAACTTTAAAGTGAGCCAATGCTGCTGCATACCTAATCCCAACCATTTATACATGTACATCATACATGATTATTCTAATGTTAAAATCTAAAACAAAGAACCAACAATACCCATTTTCTACTTTTTAGGATTAGGCCCAGCACTGAAACTGTCAGAATATCATGTGATATCACCTGCAACTGTGAGCATAAAACAATGATGATGCAATAATTGTTGAAGAAAGGTTTTTATGAAAAAAAAACATATTAACATTTATTTTGGTTGACAATTGCATCATTTGTTAAATTATCATACAAATAGCTAAAAATCTATTTAACTCCCCAAAATGGAAAGCAAATATATATATATAAAAAATGCATTGTCTAGTAGTGAACCGAAAATAGCCCAATGTGTTGCCTTCATAGGAAATAGTGCTGATGGCTATGTATGATTGGTACTGGGCCAGAGGTGAGTCTCAACTCTAATCATAATGTTCTAGCTTCAAAATATTCATTATTTATCTAAACACTGATTAAATGTAACTTGAAGACTTAGCAATTCATTAGGTTAACCTTCAGATCTAGATGCAAATAAGCTTGTCTTATTGTTGCTGCCATTATGTTTAGCCCTTCAGTTTTATAACCAATTTTACAGTCAATCACAGCATATTTTCTTTTTTATAAAAATGTATTCTAACATAAAATTGGATGTACTCTTTAAAAAAATTGTAAAAATGAATAAAAACAAAAAAAAACAAACAAACAAGAAATCAAATTTTTATACACTGTGATAAGAGTGTTTAGATCACAACTATAAACATTCTTACTCAATATAACTATTAGAATATGGCCAGAATGATGCGGCTGGAATAGTAATTCTGTGAATCAAAACTATATTTTTAAGTCTAAAATGAAACACTTATGTAAGTACATTTTCTTCTTTGCAATTTTACTAACCCTACCTCACCAAAGCCACTATCCAAACTAGCTTTGCTCTAAAACCAACAGCACAAAAAATACTAAAATTAAATAAAATAAAACAGCAAATAATTTTTTCTAAATGTTTGCTCTTGATTAAAGTTAACAACAGCAAAGAAGACCCTAGTTAAAATAGTATTGTAGAACTAACTGGTCCTAGGAAAAAGTTGTACATTTTTATAAACTTTTCAACAAAATCAATTAATAAAGATAAAATACTAAAAAAAATTTATGCATCAGCTATGCACAAGGAAAATATGGATACCTAAAAATCAGAAACAAAAAATAACTAATGACAATATTTCTACTACAGGGTTTATTATTCTGTTGCAGTCGGTCATAAAATCTTAGAGAAGCATATTATTAATGAAACTAGATATTTAACAAAATATGCAAATATTAATTCAGATATATACACTTGAATACTAATTATTTATAAACACAGCTTTTAAGCACTCACAAACTTATCTTACTATTTACATTAGAAACACAAAAGATATAGTTTCTTGTAAAATCTTGAGACCTTCTCATTGCTGCATAATATTAGTAGTCTTTAAATGGGAATAATTATAAATTATATCAGTAATCTTTTAAGGCAGTATAAATTGTAATCTTCTTCCTAATCACAAAAACAAAAAACAAAACAAAACATTCAGTACATGAAACATGAAAAAGTTTCTTTAAATAATATTGGTGCTTTGATAACAGAGGTGAACAAGGGATACTAACCGCCTTCCAAAGTACGAACTTGGACAGCATCACTGGGGGTGCCTTGGCCCAGTTTGTTCACAGCCAGCACTCTGAACTCATAATCAGTGTAGCTATTTAAGTTTCTAACTATGTACCTGGTTTCCTGAATATCTGTTAATTCTGCATAACTCTCAGCACTTTGATTTTTAGGTTTGTACTGGATAACATAGGACAGAACTGTTTCTGTAGCATTTCCAGGCTTCCACGACAAAGTGACTGAGTTTTCTTTTAGGTTTGACAGTGTAACACGCAGGGGCTTGCTCGGTACCCCTGAAGCAGAGGTGGTAAAGGTAACTGTTGTGAAAACCAACCAGAAGTAAAACATCTCCATCTTCCAAACAGGCAGAAACTGTGGAGGTGCCAAGAGTAAGGTAAAATCCTGCTAGTGTGCTGCTTGTTATCACACTGAATCAATTCCAGTCTGTGCTATACCTCTCTGTAGCCTATTACTGAAAGTATCTTATTAACTTTGATGGCAGGCAAGTGATGTGGGGAAAAGCCCATAGAAGCAGGAGTCTGCATTGACTAGAAGGGGTAAGATTTCACTTCACTTGGAAGATAAGGTTGTGACACCAGAACAGGAGTTAAAAGAAGCCCTACCATTGGTTGCAGCCAGAGAGACCAGCCAGCATGAAATTTTCATCACTCTCTAGTTACCATGGAAATATCTTGGGGGCACATACTAGTTTTGCTTTAGGCTTATCATCAGACAGAGGAGGAGAGTTTTGGGGGCACAAAACAGGCCAGAGCAGGAAGTAAGGAAAAACCAGATTAAAACAAATAAATAACAAATAGAATATATTATACTAAAGTTTGAAAGAAAATGTTAAATTAGAATATTAATTTTTAAAATGATGAGTATAAAGTAATATGAATTTTTTTAATAAAAGGGAAAAAAACATTATTTTAATACTTCAGTTTGCTAAATTAAAACTACTTATAAGAGAGAAACATTATACAAAGCAATAAAGAAAGATTCCTTTACCTTTGACTATCACTTGAGCTGTGGCTTCTATTATTCCTAAGTCTGAAGAAGCTACACAGGTGTAGTTCTTTGATTCTCTGACATCCTTTAGCTCTAGGACATTACGCCCAATGGGAACATCTGTATCTAGGGTGAGTTCTTCTCCACCTTGACGCCACTTGACATAGGGCATGGGAGAGCCCACAGCAACACATGTCAGGTTTACTTCACTTTGTGGCATCACTTCAGCATCCTCTGGAGGAATGGAGAAGTGTGGTGGGACACGGCGAACTAGGTTAAAGAAAAAATTTATCAGTGTCAATAAAAGTGTAAAAATTATATTTTAAAACATTCATTTTTGCTTCTGGGATAAAAACAACAATACCCACTAGCCTCTAAAGTTATTCAGACATATCACTTTTAAAGTCTACCAAAATATAAAAGTGAAAAATCCTAACCATACTAAGACGGAGTTGATGACCTACCTTATCCAAGACAAATTAAAAAAATTCCTAGATCTAGCAAGAGGTAGACCAAATGATACCTCAGAATCTGAGAGGCTTAATCTTCTTATACCGTACAACAGCAATAATTTAAAAAAGCATTTTTAAAGAATGCTGTGTATGCATACAAATTTCAATGTTGAACCACACAGATTATTTTTACATAATCTTATCTTCTATACTTAAATTATATTTTGATAAATTTCATAGATCTAAGTTGACATTTACTGAATTTTTAGCATTAGTAGTTAGTTTGGGTTTACCATAATATACAATTTTTTAAAAAATTAGTTTTTCAACATATAATTCAACAATTATACCATTAAATATCATCAGCTTTATTGCTGCACTACATCTGTATATTACTGATTTGTTTTATTTTGATTTTCCTTTTAAACATCTTACAAAATTTTTTTTTAAATCAGTATTTTCCTATCTCTACTCTAATCTGCAGAGCCACAGTCAGATAGGAAAATGATTAGTTAAACATGTGGTTAGCACACTAGTGTTATGTCATTCATCCAGCCAGCAGGCACTCCTCCCCAATGGGTGGTCTTCTAATCCTACAAGAATGTTTCTGGAGTGATTGAGCAACTTTTGGTCCATGCTATTGTTACCTTTTCCCAAGATGTAAAAAATTACACAAGAAGCCTGAAACAATAAACATCATTGAGAACTGCTGAAAACCACAACATCCCTTTTACATTTTTTTTATCTTTCATAGTATGAACATCGTTTTTTAAAAAAGTTAATTCTGAAAACAAAAATACAGCTACTCCTATCTCCAAATATATAAAAAAAATATTAATAGATTTAGAAATAAAATGACAAGCTTATTGGTTCTTTAAATTATATGGATTTTTTTTATAGGTAAAGGCTTCTACTAGATGATCAACATTTTAAATTTAGCACCAGATAATCTGTACATTAGCTTTCTCCATATATTTATAAATTATCTCCCTTTCTTGCTTTCAATGATGATATTAGCTGCCATAAAGATAAACTATTCTAGTTAGAAGGGGGCAGATTAGGAAAGGTTGTCTGTCCTGCCTTTGGATTGACTTCATTGAAGCATGTTGAAGAGATTACTTGGTTTTTTTTTAAGTACAAAGACTACAGGGCTTGTTCATGAAGAAAAGAAAGTTGCAGAGAACAAATAACTCTATATTTCTATTAAAGTAGTAAAAACAACCAAATAAGCAAACAAAGGAAAGCTACTACAAAGAAGGTAAAATTGTTTTCTTTACCACTAGCAATTTCTAGTGTTTAGCATTTGTTTAAGGTAATCTCTTAAGAGTTCTATTAGTTTAAAATAAGTAAAATCATCAGCAAACCATTTTCTTTACATATACGTTTTTCTTCTTCTTTCAGTAATCAAAAAATATATGTTTATTTTTACAATCTTTTAAACCATTTTGTAATGTTTAAATTTACATTCAGGAACAAATGATTTTAAAACCTAATTTATGATCAACACCACCACTAACAAATAGATTTTTTAAATTCATTTTTTTAATACTCCTGTGAATAAAAATCTAGCTTACATAGATATAGTCATTAAAGACTATTAAAAGCATATAAAGGTTTGGCTAGTAAAGCATAAATTGACAAAATAAATTCTAGGTTTCATTTACTTTAAAAGTGTTCATTAGCTTGGGTGTTACAGTGATGAAATAAAGACAAAAAATAAGTGTTTGATGTGTCGTCTAATTGGTTTGACTTAAAATTAAGCAGGTAACAATGTTATTAACCAGCACAACAGGAACTCACAGGTGAGAACTCTGCTTGTGCAAGTGAACATTTTGTATAATGTTCTGTGATGTGGTGAACTGAGTAATACTGTAACTAACATCAGCCTGGCCTGTATAAGTGAGTGATTAATATAAGTTAAAGCTAAATGTTTTCTTTAATTTCTCTTTCCTTATTATTCTTCCATAGGTTTTTGTAATTTCTAGAGTTTATAACTTATCCAATGTTTCAATATTAACAAATTCTGGTTTTTCCAATAAAAAAATTATAAATTTACATTAAAATGAGGGTAAAATACAGACATTTTATGTTATAATTGTTAACTCTTTAATAACTACAAAACATTTGTATTAAAAATTTATTTAAAATGTTTTTGAATGACTTAATTTCCTAATTTTCCATGGTGTTAAGCTTAAAAGAAATCCTCAGAGATAGTCTGCTCCTTTCAGGAACAAGCAGGTGCAGGAGATGATGATCTGAAAAAGCAAAGTTTCAGCAAGGAATGAAACCAAAATAGATCTGGGGGGGGGTAGAGAGGTTCATGGTGGGCATTATTGTAAGGATCAGATTTCCTTCTCTGAAGGGTCACCAGATGACAACAGACACTGGGGTTACTGACTTTCCCTCTGATAGGCTGGACAGGATAACTGGCTTTACCAGAACCTCATTATCCTGGGAGCTAGAATACTAAATTGAATTACACTAAGGAACAAGTGCTAGCTAATAGATAGCACCACCTTATTGCCATTAGCAATGATAGTCTGGCTAAAACTGATGTCTTTTGAGAGCAATGCTGCCTCTAGGTCTTTTGTTAAGACCAGCAGTATCAAATACAGGCTCTGTACCTCTGAGTGTGTTCAGCAGGGAGTACTGGGGAGAAACTCACCTTCCCACTGATTCCAAAGAGTTAGGGAGTCAGTCTAAGGCTAGCCTGACTGGAGATGTACCAAATGGCTTTAGCTGCAAGTAGCTTTGGCTATCTTATCTACTCATGCTCTTTGGAGCACTAGGTGTACACAACTGCACACATTTGTATCACATGCACCAAATGACAAAAAATCTGGTTCCAAAGAAAATTGTCAAAGATTTCTTATGTTCACTTACAAGAATTAATTTTTTTTTGTTTTACTTGTATTGCAAACATACTACACACACCACTTTAAAATCCAATAAAATTATATCTATTAATAAACCTCATTTCCATATCTGGTAAAGTACATATAAACTGAAAAGGAATTAAACAAAGTTTCTTCTAATTTTAAAATAGTTTAATTCTTAACAAATGGCTCTATACTAGGCATATGATTTGCTAGTTGAAGGATAAAAAATGGACAGTGCCAGTATTGTGAATTGATTCAGGAAAATTTCTGGTTTTATAAACAACTTAATATGGCGCATTCTAGGATTGAAATGGGGATGTTTTATGTAGATGGATGTACCAATATATATATTTTTAAAGAATATTTTATTTTTCATCTAACTTATACTACAAATGTCAAACTATTATTACTGCAAACCTGTTGGTCAATGAAAATTCAAATGTCCTGATATTGTCAGTTAATACGACATCTTTCTGTTAGTTACTGTTCTCCAAATATTAATGCCAATCATTCTTTTTCAAGGAAAGAAAGTATTTCACAAATTTTCTGCCAAACAGAATAGATAACTTCTAATTGCCCTAAGTGACTCTTGGTTTAAAAAGTTGATATCAACAGTCATCACAAAGTAATGTCAAAGCTACACCAAATAACTTTGCCTGGCCAATTTATATTCTGAATGAAACTGGCAGCAATGGTCACTGTTTGGTATTTTTGTCCAGTTATTGACTCAAGCTCTTCAAACCCCTATTTTCATCTCAATTTAAAAAAAAGAAAGAAAGATAGATATATCAGTTTTCTTCACAAATGCTGATTCTTTTGATTGTTTTAATACTGCCCACGTTGCTGTAATGTTGAAAATCCCACAAGTGACCAAACAAGTTGACAGTGATTGCCATGTATTGCCAAATGTGGAACAATTCCTCATGACTGAGATTGCATGACAATTTTACTTTAGATCAATCATAATGGTTCTTACAAAGTAGTTAATGACCCAGAAAAAAATAATTCTAATATATTTTATTTTTGAAAAAAAAATAATAATAAAAAGTTGAATTCTACAGAAAAGTTCCATGTCTGTAAAGTGATCATTTATACACCTGTCATCTAAATGGTGAGTTTGATACTCCCACTAAATAATTCTATCAACCAAAATTAAGCAAATAATTCCACAAAGCAGTGTTCCCTTGGTTAAACTGATAATTTTAGAAAAAGATAGAAATAGCTGTTTTAGTTCATGGTTTGAACTTGTACTCAACAGATAATGTTCTGTTGCAATGCATTTTCATAGAAACCAGAATGCTTCAAATACAAATTCTACCTTTCATGAATGATCAATATATCTTTATTCTTTTTTTAAAGTAAATAACTAGCCACAGATGCAAACTCTTTTAGCACTAAAAGTCAGAACTGTTAAGGAAAAAAAAGAAAGCAACTAAGTACAAACGTCACATAATATAGATCACAAGGAAAGAAAAAAGGCTTCACAGAAAAAAGCATTTATAAGTTTTGATAGATACTGCTCTTATTCTTTTATGGTTTATGTTCCACCATTTCCTTAACTGTAAAGCAATATTTATAAAACATGCAACTGATGTTTAAATAATATTCTGTATCAAAAACTTTAGGGAGTGGCAAGCTAAAGTTGACATAGATGTCATGCATATGATCATCATCTGACAGATGTGTTCTCTGCGGGAAAACGACATCCTTCATGATTTACATTTTAGGCTGGTGTATAATCATTTGGTGTAATTGAGGGGGAATTTAAAAAAAAAAAAATTTCACTTATAAATTTAAAGGCCACCTTTTTTAAAAGTCTAGGACTGTTTATACAGCAAGCGACTAGACATTTGAAACCCCCATCCAAGTCCCTTGGTCACTAATTGAAGCTTTTGAAGTTAGAACCATCTGCTTGGATGTCAGAGCATCATGTAATTGATCGCACTAATAACATGTCAGTATCATGCACATATTTTTACAATAATAAATTCTGTTCAATACTGGGAAGATTATAATTTGTCTTTCCATTCAACATTTTCATTTTTGTTGTTGCCTCATAATAGATAGATCAATCTTTTTATTATTTGAAACTTTTGTTCTGTTGTTTGCTAATTGAAAATACTACCATGTCTTGTTTTATAAAGGTGGGCAGACAGCAAGCCTTGCCATGCTCAAAGATTCTTGTGCTGGAAAAAAGCAACTTCATTAACCACTATACTGGGTTATTAGACCTTTTTTGTATGAAAGCTAATCCACACCATTACTCTTCCTAATAGTTATTTCATTTCACAAGAGTCCAAAAGTCTCAAAGCAGCAGATTTTACCCATTTTTAACTCTAGTTTTTGTCATCATCCCAATATATAGATGTTTCAAACACACTGAATTCTAAGGTGGCAAACCTTTAGCATCAGCAGCATAAAGCCATGTATGATTCACATCACTTCTCAGATTAAAAAAAAAATTTTTAATTAGTAACATAGATAATGATAATAATAATAAAAAAACTTTTCAGGGATAAATATGTGACAATGGTAGTAGATACAGAGTAAATCTAAAAGTCATTTCCTAGCAAATGGAGGAGGGGGATGTTATCCTATGTAGATGATGTATGTTATCATATACTGTAATGCTAACTCATTCATAAACATATATTTCATGTTACCACTTGTAAACATTCAAAAGTAAATAACTAACTATTCAGATTTATCTAATTATCATTATTATTAAAATCTCCATTTTAATAATAATTTTAAACACAGTGATAGCAATAATTTAGATAAACAAGTCAACAATAATAATTAAATTTGATAAAAACTTGCCAAAATTCTAATTTTATTAGCTGTAACCATTTAACCAATATAAAGAAAGTACAGGGAACTGCAGTTTTATCATTAATTACACTGCAGAAATGACTTCAATTGACCAAATTATGGTTTGATATCTATTTGGCAACTAACTTACTGTCTCCAATGCACCGTCTTTAGACTTGCCAATAGACATATTAATGCACTTCTGCTAGCTTTTATGACTTGTTTTATTGGGTGCAGTTTGTCATTAAGTTATACATTACTTTTTTGAATCCCGGACATCACATTCTAACAAGAACAAACAAAATTAATTACAATTCAGAAGAATGTCAGATAGGTACTCTTTTATTGGTTAGATTGCAGGACACTTTTTATAAAGTCTCTGGATTTTTAAGCATTTGTGTGACAGGAACTTGTTTTTCCTACATAACTTTTAGGTGTCACCAAATTCGAACAGTTTTTCAATGTAATTTGTTAGAAATGATTCCCTACATCAACTTAAACAAGCACACAAACAGACAAAATTTAGAGTAACTGTTATTCTTAACAGTTTATTTTAGGAAAGTTTTCCAGTTTTTTGATAACCACTAACTGTGTCTGTAATTTGATAGTGGAAAGTTCTAAATCTTATGGTCAAACGAACCAATGAAACTATAACAGGTTTAAAAGTTTCTTTCTGTTAATCAGCATGAGGTCAGAGTGAACTATAATGAAAAGTACCCAAATATGAATTTTTAAAAATACCATAGTTATACAAGTGTAATGCATTACTGTACATTTCCGATGATCTTGCACGTATCACATGGCTGAATGTTTAAAAATTTTATAATAAAATATATATGCATATTCATTTAATTTGAAACTTAGGTAAAACAACACCAAATGTTAGAAGCATTAGCATTATGTACAATGTGTGTAAAGTACACATTTGGGTTTTCATGCAATCACTCCAGGATAATGAACAAAGGTCAGATCAGCCAATTGAGTTACATCATTTAGTCATATGCTTTAGTCATTAACTACAAACTCAAATAAGAAATCCTTTTAAGATAGGGCCAGCCCTTCATGACTCATTTCCAGGGTTCATTTCCCAATAGGTATCTATGTTTTATTTATTTTGTACACAATACAAAAGCTATTTTAATATATTTGCTATCATTAATGTAGGACTGAACATATTCATATTTCACAATCCTTACAGATTTTTAGCTGAAATAAGAAAACAAGGAGACATTTTTGTTTATTTTGTTTTTGCCAAGTTGAGAGAGAATGCTGTTGTAAACTGTTGAGTATGGGAATTTAAGTACAATTTACTGAAAAAGTATTTGTGAAAATTTGTAATTGTTTTGTTCCAAAAGAGTAATCCAGCCCACTAAAAATGATTCTCACACACAAAAAAACTAATTAACTATTAACTTTTAAAAGCAAATTTAAAAAAAAATAAATAAAAGCTTATTTTCAAAATACCAAATTCTGACAGAAACAGCCAGCCCCTACACATACTTTTTAACAGTACAGAGGTGCTGACAGGGCACACAGAAACATGGGTATAATACTTTGTCTAGTTTTTAAATATTTGAGAGAATGAAGATAACTAAAGCTTGAATATTAACCTCTCTGTTATGCATAATGAAAAAAAAATTTTTTTTATATGAGAAAGATAATGAATGGGCTTTCACAAATTCTATGGGGAAAAGAGATTTTTTTGGATGGGTGAAATTCCCATTGAAGCTATAAATAAAATGTTCACTAGTTTAAGATTTTTGTATTCATAGATGTTCTTACACCAGCAAGTCATAACAAACCCTGCCTTACTCCGCATTGTGCAAAGAGTGATAATAACTGAATAATGGAAGATAATCAAAAGTTCGCCATGCTTGTTTTTATCTATTTTGCAGTATACTTTCTAAATAAATAAATAAAAATAACTTTCTTAAAGTTCATTTTTTTCGTGTTGGTTTAGATTTAACTAAGTACTGTGTGCTTAGTTACCTTTATACACCTTGATGCAGGAAGCCATTATGGGTTACACAAGATCTCCACAGTATTTGTATCTGCCTCGCTGTTTACAGTAAAGCTGGTATTGATTACAGTGATCACATATTAGTGCTACTATTTTAAAAATAATGAAGTCAGTTAAAATAAGCAATCATGGTAATTTTTTTCCTTAATCTGACAAACCATAACTTTGGGATGAAATTAGAATTTTGTCCAAGACATCACTCATTGCTGGAGTTTAATGAGAATTATGTATATGGCTCCTGTTGCATGAGAAGACCAGCGATTGACAAAGCTTTGAATTTATAAAGAAAATATGGCCAATATGATGCCAAGAACCACTAACATTAGCTGCAAGATGCTGGAATAAATATAGGTAGACAATTCAACAATTGCTATTAAAGAGAGTAATGATTTCTCTTTATGGCTTCAAAAGTTCACCAAGGTGATGTTTGTGTTCCAAATGATGATTACACCTGATGCCTGGATGACCACCTATACTTTGGAAAATAAGTCACAGACTGGTGGAAGATTGATAGATTACTATGGTTGTGTACAAAGAACGTGAATCATGATCATTGTTGGCTGTCTGTTAATTAAGAAAAGGTAAGAGGTGAGATACAGTTGATATTCATTTAAAAGTAAATTCCTAGTTAAATATTTTTTTAAATCACTAAACAAAGGAAGAAAAAAATCTTAAAATTTATTGTTGCCATAACCTCATCAGTAAGATGTTAAACATCTAGAACCCTCCAAAAAAAAAAAAAAGACTGAAAAAACTGTTTTTAGCTATTTAATATTGAATGTAATTATACCGTATTAAAAAAAAACAAACAAGAAATATTTAACTTATTTTAAGCTACTGTTTAACTTCTTTAAGTAATACAATATGAAAAACAAAGAGAGGTTGTTCTCTGGTTGGCTAAAATAACTGAAAACTGTCTCTCTATTGGAAACTAGAAAGTGAGAATGAAACAAGATTAACAGATGTGAGATAAATACATCTTTTTATTTTAAAATCCTGTTAACCATGTTAACTTCAATTTGCTCTAGCTATATAATGAAAACAGTTCTTTTTTTTTTAAAAAAATATATGTACACCTTTATTTTTAAATAACATTTTTGGCATTATTTGATAGATTGCTAAATTGCCAGTATAACCAACCTTAAAAGTATTTTTTTAAAGTTTGTCTTCTATATCCTATAATAAGTCAATATGTTTTGAATAAACTTGACCCATAAGAAATTTAACTAGGCTAATAAAATTTGGTCTGTATTATCCTTTATCTTTTAGTAATAGGCTGTATTGTTGTTTATTGTATACTTTTTAATTACACGTTGAAAAATATGAAGTCTTGATCAAAATAGTATTTAAATGTCTGCAAAATAAAAGGTGTGCATCCCAGTTTGGCAGTGTTCAGTCAAACGAGTCCTAGTTAGGTTTACTTAGTATATAGCAATCTCATCTAAGTAGCACTGAATCAACAAGGATAGGCTAGCTAAGAGACGTAGAACATTTGCCATGCCAGTAATTGCAGTCTAAACTTTAACATTGTACAGACGTGGATAAAAATAGCATTTTTTATTTTGAGAAATACAGAAACTTTTAAATTCTGCAAGCTTATTATTAGTCACATGTCTAAGTGTTTGTCATGTTGTTAACATTTTCGCAATACATGAAGCACTAATGTTATTTCACTTTACTAAAAGCATCACCAGTATTGTTTTGCTCCATATTCACACTCTTTTTAACACCTCTACCACTTTACCTAAAGGCAAATCATAACTTTGCATAATGGATATCCACATTTTATATGTAATTTAGTTGTCTTGAAAAAACTCACTCATAAATACAAAAGTCAATGCAAGAAAAGCAAGCAGCTTGAGATAAGGTACCACCTACCTTATGTACAATTTGAATTAAGTGGACTATCAGTGTGATATAGATCTAGATAAATTCACCTCATTTAATTGCTGATGCTTATTTCCTCCTGGCTACTGCATACATTGTTTTGTTTCTTTGGCTCATCTATTCATTGAATAAGTTCGACAGAGTATTGTTTATTTACTTTTCTCTGAATTGCTATTAGAAATAATAAAAACGCCAAGGGAAACCAATAAAAAATGAATACCTGGTAATGATATAACAAACATGTCATCTCCATGATGTAGATTGGCTTCAAACTTCAACATAAAGTTGTGTTTGTATTATTTTATTACATGTTAGTCTATCTGGAAATTGTCTAGATGCACCTCAGACAGTTGGGATATTATCCAACTGGGACTGTAAGTGGCATGAAATCCAATCGAATCCACAGACCTGCACGCTCCACTTTATGGTATACATTAAAAAAAAAACGAGCTGATGAGTTCAAGTGTGGTAGAACCAACATCAAAGATGACACCAGACTAAAAGAATCAAATACCAGAAATGGTTAATGACATACATATGTGCTGATGAGCTACTACTAAAAATGCTAAGATGCTTGAAATCATTTGTGCCCTGTATAGTCTTTAACAAAATTCTTATTAAAAGTCAATTGTCAGCAATGTGCGTACTCAGAATTTATCAATCTGAGAAAGAGAATGAACATGTGCAGAGGTCTTTTAAGTGATTTTATTAAATCCAGAAGATTTTTTTTAAAACCCCAATTGTGACACAGGGTGAAACTATATTAAGACATTTCTCTGATAAAATACTAATTGGAAAGGTAAATTACAGATTAATTTTCATGTGAATCTTTATGCTGACTGACAAAATAATTCCCAATCTAATAATTATATTCTACAAAATCAATATACTAGAATAATAAGTCCTTTGAATGTAATTTTAAAAAGTAGCAAATGGACAAAAATTGTATTTGTATTATTATTTTTAAAAGTTTGTAAAATGAAATAATTGATTAACTGTAACTTTTAAGAGGCTATATTTCTCTGAGACTTGTAGCATCTTCAACAGAAGCTAACAGCATTAGCATAAACATTTAAAACCAGAGGCAGAAGGAAAAAGTGCTAAGTGATGATGAAACTGCACATGGCAAGGCCATTTTTGTTAATCAGGTAGCTAAGCTTGATGAAATATGGCTTTAAAATGAGCAATACAAAACAAAACAACATAAATCATCAAATTATTGACTGGCATAAACAAAATTTATGTCCATCATAATGTTTAATAAAGGCTACACACCTAGAAAAGTGTAACACAAGTTGTTCACCATCAAGTTTCTTAATTACGCATGTATATTGTTTATTTGTTAAAATATCTGATGGGGTATTATTTAGATCTCAAGTCAGATACATTATATAATTCTTGTGTATTTTACTGCCATAAATTTCAGTTTTTGAAAAAAAAAGTTGTACATTCCACTCCAAAATTATGGGAGTAATGCTTATAGTCTGAATATTTAGAAAATATACATACAGGAATTCCTCTTTATCTGAAAGTCTGATTGATGCATTTTCAGTTTAAAAAATTGTTTCTAGGGACACATCCATTAATAGAGTTGTCTCTGTATAGTTATAATATGCTTTGTCTAATTTAAGTCTTTTGATTATTTCACATGGATATGTATTATTATGCAAATTTAAAAATACTACTGTCTTTAGGTTTGTATGCAGAATACTACAACAATAAGATGTAAAGTGAACAAGGCAGTACTTGACTGGACTAAGTGAGCCAGTCATTTATGTCCTTATAACATTGCATAAAAATCTAATTTCATGTGATTAGACCAGAGTTAGAATATGCACTGAGATGGAATAAATGCCAAATAGGTAATAAAGCTAGTGTATGTCCAAAAAGTATCTATTATACTCTAGCAAAGCTGCTGAATTCCTCAATAAAGGGCATTAGGTACAAGAAAATTATCTCTCAATCAAATCACTATATTGCAAGGGATTTGATCACAACAAACCTTAAAAACTATAGTGATAAGCCAGTATACCTTATTCCTATTAAATGTCACTGAGGGGATGCTGGAATTCAAGGTCATTTTACTGCCTGAAAACCTTTGATTAAATAACAACTGAAATGACCCAGATATCACAAAGACCACAAAACATTTTTTTCAGACAGACTAAGTATACTGTTTAGTTCCAAATGAAGAGTAGTTTAGCAACATTAAGGCAAGTGTTTGGTGGAAGAAAGGTTATGGTAAGGCGATAGTTTGTAGAGAATTCCAATGAAGATATCCCTTTGCAAGGTAGATGGAATTATGGAAAAAGTGCCATCACATTCTTGTCAACCATACCTTTAAGACTAAATCTTATTGGCTAAACATTCACCAAAGTTGTGCAAACCCAAGAACACTGAAGAATTAGTATCCCCTTTTGGATATTTTAATGATAAATTAAGTTGTAGCATGATACTGCAACAAATTTAAAATGCAAAAACTTTTAGAAAATATGTGCTTTATCTGTAGTTAGTCACTATTTCCTTTAATATTCTATTCTGATGAATTAAAGGCTAAAGAAATAGCTCCTTATATTGTCAACACCACAATTTACATTGATATCTAATAAGAAAATACATTGTGTGTGAAGTAATTAAAAAATGGTATAGTTGACTTCAAGATTCTGAAGAGGATCACATCAGAGAGATGCAGTAGATCTGCTAACACAGTAGACAAAATGTCTTGACAGTGAATTCTGACAAACTCCTGAACTTTCAAAAATCAACAAAAGATTTATATATTTAGTTTATCTGTGATCAACCTCAAAACATTTAACCACTGATTTTGTATTTTAATCCATTTTTCCAACCAATTTTTTTTCTTTTTTTTTTTTACCATATAGTATCTGGCCAAGTTTCATTAGAACATCCTTAGTATTTGTCCAAAAGATATGCAACATTATTTAGTTAAGTAAAAGAAAAAAAAATATTAGTAAATATAAGAACCATGTTATTGTTAAAACAATTCCAAAGAGAACATGACTTTCACATAATTAGTAGCAAAGCAAATGAGTAATAAATTGTTTTTTGATATAGCAGCCATACCTGTAAGTTTGTTTTTACTCATAATATTGACACCCACTAAGTTTCTGAGAAAAAATAGCATTCTATTTAAATTATTTTAAGTTGTTTTACTGTGTAAAAGCTGAAAACAACTCCCCAACAATTGTAGACAGCTACTGATCAGTTTCAACATTATCAAGTCATTCCTGTTGCTAATCTACATGCTAATGTGTGATGTGTAATTCTGACTTTATCTTTGCTTACCATGATATCAGTATTTGAAATACTTGTTGAAAACTAAGTATAAGTGTATATTTTAGAGAACTTGTTACTTGCTCATTTTTTTTTTTTTTAGCATTTAAAAGTTAATAATGAAGAAATTTCCCCAGATATGCTGGTAGAAAAACCTAATTTTATCAATACCTAAATATAGTACAAAGCAAGAATTGAGTGAGTATAGTAAGCCTCCGTGATATGTTAATTTGGGATACGGAAATTCACTCTTACAGAAAACGTAAATCGTGACCACCAAATTCAGGAAACAGCCTGGAAATCCATCCTTAAGGAAATTGAAAAAAATTTTCATTATTTTAAAACAGACCACAGAAAAATATAGCATTTTGCGCATTTGTCAGTGTGTGTGGATATACGTGTAGCATTATGGCCTTCATCCACCATTATCTTGTTTTATTCTGGCTGTAGTCTGTAGGCATATGTGGGATTGTGAATTAAAGAGTATAAACGCTAATGATAATTTTACACCTTGGTCAGTGTCATGATCTGGACTATGATGATGATTAAAAGAATGTTCATTCTTTTGCTTGTGCATATTGGATAGTACACAATTTATGCACTTCTATTTTTGTTTTTAATTCATAAATTAGAATAATTTATCATTAACTACTTGGGTGATTAATAATCAAAAACTGTTGTGGATTTCCAAAGGCCACAACAGTTATAAGTTAATAAAAAAGTAAGATATCCCGGTTAGTATCACTTCACTCACCAATCAACATTGTTTTTGCTGAATTAATTTCTTTTGTGTATAATTATGTTATATCACAAAAGAATCCATTATCTATTAAATGTTATTTTAAGTATATTTTCTTTCTTAAGAGTGTTTTTATTACTTATTTTAGTAAAAGATGTTTCCATAGGAATGCATCTTCAAATATATAATAAACGTCAATAGGAAAATTATGTTCGTGTTATGGAAAACTTTATAGGAATGCATCTCTTCCGTATTGCGGGGGATTACTGTATTTTAAAACTTTACTGAAAAAATGACCACAAAGTTTTTAATTTCTGTGTTGCTTCACTGCTGTTTAGGTCTCTAGTGATAATGGAAAAAATACAGAGAAAGTGAAGACTTATTATTTTTTAGTTTTCAAAGTTAATAACATTAAAAAAAAATGTTACTAGTGCTCTTTTGTTCATTTTTTTTAACGTGTAACTTTACTGATTTTAGCCTAGTCCCTAGTGCAATTCCATGAATTGCATTTTGGTTCTATACTAGTTTACGAAAACTTGTAGCTGATGAAACAAGGATTTTAACTGCAATCACAGGTACAAATACACTTTAACAACATGTTCTGTGTAAAATCAATATCAAATCTTTTATCTTATGTAAAGTATCACTGAATTTCACCTTGAAAATTATTATAGTCAAATGATATGCACACTCTTCTAATAAATGCAATCAGAGTAGATGATTAAGATTTTCAGTATTAAGTTTTGAAAATAAACTTTTCCCTTATGTAAAGACCTACTAGATTTCATATTACTTGTTACTATAAAAATAAATTATATAATAAGAAAGTGATAAATGTTGTACTGTTATTTTCAAAACCAATCACTTGCATATTTTAATGTTCTCTGTATGTACAGGTGCATCTAAAAAAATTAGAATCTTGTGGAAGATTTCACTATTTTTTGATAGTTATTTCAGAAAGTGAAAAACTATATATTCTAGACCAGGGATTCCCAACCGGTGGGTCGCGAAGCCTTGGCAGGGGGGTCACGAAGCCGTGCTAAAAGTGGCTTGGGATAATATTAATTTCAACTCATCAATTACATTTTTTATGTTCTTACATATTTTTTGTTTTTGTTTCAGTGCAAAAAAACGTGTGTTACAGCGGTTCAATGTCATTAGATGATATTGGGGGTGTCTGTACTAGCGAGTATGTGAGTGTCTGTTTAGCTGTGTGTGCGCTCACTGTCGACACATGAGTCGCATGCTCGTCGCTGATTGGTCGATGACGAATCACGCGACTGGCCCGGACTGGGATGCGGGGCCGGGGGAAGTGCGTGGCATAAGGCAGCTAGAAGATGAAGCATGGAATAAAGGGGTTGCGTACCTTGCTGACATTTTCGACCAGCTGAACAATCTAAATTTGAAGCTTCAAGGAAGTGAAACACATATTCTCCTTTTTCAAGATAGTCTCCGGGCCTTTGTTTCCAAACTGCAGAACTGGCGTCGGAAAACCAATCTTGGAAACATCGCTATGTTCGAAAAACTTTGTGGAGTGATGGATGAATCTCAGGTCCAACTGGATCAGTTCTTCAAGGATGAGATTACTGAACATCTTCAGTTTCTAGAAGAGGAATTCGAGCAATACTTCCCTGAGCTATCAGAGGAACAGGAGGCCCTGGTAAGGAACCCATTTTGTACTGCACTTGATGTATCCAGCATCCCAGATGAGATCCAAGAAGAATTTCTGGATCTAAGGAACGACTCTCCAGCTCGTGATCTCTTCAAGGTGAAATCGGTGACTCAGCTCTGGTGCGCTATGTATCAGTCATACTCCAAAGTCAGCATGATAGCCTTACATGTCCTTGTTCCATTCGCTTCTACCTACCTGTGTGAAGCAGGATTTTCAACTCTTGTCAATATAAAAACGAAGAATAGGAACAGATTAGATGTTGGAGATGACATGAGACTGGCTCTAACAAACGCTCTGCCATGAATTTCAAAGCTTGCTGCTCAAATGCAACATCAGGCATCCCACTAGCTGGGCTGGATAGCTGTTGGAACCTATGTTGATATTATTGTAAGAATAATTGTTCTTTTTGTGAATTAAGGTTGGACCAATGTTGTGATTTAGTTTGCTAATAAATAATTACAGGATTCTTAAATAAATTTTTTGTTAGATGTTTCTTTCCCTCTACTTCACAGAAAAGGGGTCGCGAGTGCAAAAACGTTGGGAACCACTGTTCTAGACTCATTACATATAAACTAAAATGTTTCAAGCCTTTTTTTGTTTTAATTTTGATGATTACAGCTTACAGCTCATGAAAATAAAAAATCCACTATCTCAAAATATTAGAATATTTCATAAGATCAATAATAAAAAAAAGGATTTATAATATAGAAATGTCGAACTTCTGAAAAGTATGTTCATTTATGCACTCAATACTTGGTCGAGGCTCCTTTTGCACGAATCACTGCATAAATGCGGCATGGCATGGAGACGATCAGCCTGTGGCACTGCTGAGGTGTTATGGAAGCCCAGGTTGCTTTGATAGCGGTCTTCAGCTCGTCTGTATTGTTGGGTCTGGTGTCTCTCATCTTCCTCTTGACAATACCCCATAGAGAATCTATGGGGTTCAGGTCAGATGACTTGGCTGACCTTGATTTCCAAATGAAATGCAAAATTTACTTGCATCTGAAAAGAGGACTTTGGACCACTGAGCAATGGCCCGGCC
This sequence comes from Nautilus pompilius, assembly GCA_018389105.1. Taxonomy (NCBI): domain Eukaryota; kingdom Metazoa; phylum Mollusca; class Cephalopoda; order Nautilida; family Nautilidae; genus Nautilus; species Nautilus pompilius. Next base: position 1,609,022 of record JACATO010000347.1, on the reverse strand, counting down.
CAGTTCTTTTTCTCCTTAGCCCAGGTAAGATGCTTCTGACATTGTTGCTGGTTCAGGAGTGGCTTGTTACTAGGAATGCAACACTCGTAGCCCATTTCCTAGACACGTCTGTGCGTGGTGGCTCTTGATGCACTGACTCCAGCCTCAGTCCACTCCTTGTGAAGCTCCCCCAAGTTCTTGAATCAGCTTTGCTTGACAATCCTCTCAAGGCTGCGGTCATCCTTCTTGCTTGTGCACCTTTTCCTACCACACTTTTCCCCTCTAGTCAACTTTCCATGAATATGCTTTGATATAACACTCTGCGAACAGCCTGCCCTTTCAGCACTGATACTGAACCAGACTGAGAAATTCATGGTATTTATCCTGCATAAATAGTGATTTACTCAAACTCAAAATGGAATATTCTAATATTTTGAGATGTTTTTTCTATTTTTTGAGTTGTAGGCCATAATTATCAAAATTAAAATTAAAAAATGCTTGAAACATTTTAGTTTACATGTAATGAGTCTAGAATATATTCAATTTTCACTTTCTGAAATAACTGACAAAAAATATTGAACTCTTCCACAATATTCCAATTTTTTGAGATGCACCTGTAAATGTAAAAGTAAGGTATTCCAAATAAAGTTGCAGGCTGGACAAACATCTTTAAAAGGGTTGATCAATGGGAAGTTGCAATGATTCAGTAATTCATCTTTGATTTTGGGGCCAATTTGAAAATCTGATTAACATTAACTGTATATCATAGTGTGGTATGGGATTCCCTATACATGTTGTGTGCCAATTATTAGATGCTGACAAATCATTGGTAATAAATTTGTCATGGAGGTTAATTAACCTGAATGAATGTTTTGGATCTATACTAAAAATGTTACTGAATAATCAGTGTCCTTTCTTGCGGCATTTCTTTTTACCTGAAATCATATTATACAGGCTATTTATTCATTGTGTGGCCAGAGATCTCAGCATTTCTTGGAAATCTGTGGCCAATATTATTGCAAAGTTCACTAATGCAAATATCACTGCTGTGGCAAAATGACCATAAGATGTCATTATTTGACACATTTACACTTATCAATATTATTTTGTGCAGCAGAAATGATCAATGTTATTCCCACCAACTTTGTTGCAAAGCATGTGTAATGTGTAAGAAATCCAGTCTGTTCAGAGGATGTATCTGTCAAGACCCTTATGTATTCATTTCTGATAAGTTAATAGTTCAGCAGTAATTCATGTCTGGAAGTAACAAGACAATTGGTATTTGTCAATGAATATTGCATTTCTTTTAGATACACTGGCATTTTAAGGACATGCCATCTACCATTGTATTTCCAAGTAATACAGATTTGATTTCTGCATTCTTCAGAAGGATGGCACTACATGTTGCACCACTTGTGTGACCACAGTCTGGAAAAGTAATAAACGAATTCAAATTCCCCTGAGCATCTCCAAGCCATGACAATCTGATCAAATACTTCTAGGGGCATCTAAATATGTTGAGAACAACCTATCAACATCCTGCCAAGATAATGGCAGTAAAGGAAGTTCACATGAATATTGAGAAATCTGCACCAGACTATGATACAAAATCTTGTTGATTCAATACCAAAAGGTAAAAAATGGCTCAACCAAGTTTTAACATAAAAAAATGTCACTATTGTTTGTTCTTAATTGCCACTTTCTACAACGACCAGAAACACAACAGGTGACCAAATTATTATGGCAGGAGGCTTCAAAGATGCTGAAATTTTTGTGGTTTTAAACATTGTTCTCTCTCTTTCTGCTTGACAAAATTTTAGGATTTTTCTAAGAACTAGCACCATTTATCCAGCACCTTAAATTGAGCTTAATAGGGCAAACAACATTTCTCCATTTCATAAAAAATATCTTTCAACACGACAAAATCAAATGAGTTAGTTAAACTAAAAATGCTTCATTTTGATTGAGACATTACATTCACTTTTGAAAAACATTATTGATCAGCAGATGAAGAGTCATTAATAATATCCTGATGGACTCCTTGAATGTTTTTCACTTCCAGTTGCTATTCATCTCCAGTGATTTTGCTTTAGAAACACAGATTCCATAACCTGTTACCTGAGCAGAGATGGCTGACTGCTTTTGGGTGTTTCCTTAGGCAATCATTACATAATAATGTTTAACCAGGCTATTTTTAGCATCCTACTTGTCTGTTCAAGCTTTACACGATGTATAAAAATACCCACAGTACCAAAAAATACTATTTAGATTAGGTCTATTGTTCTATTTTAAAAAATTTTAATATACCTGAAATTATTAATAATTTAATGAAAATTAAGGGGGTTAAAGTGTGTAGCTCTTCCTACATCCATGAATAATGAGATCTGACTAAAAACTGATGATAATGAAGCAAAAACAAGCATACACAATGTTTATTTCATGTTTTATCATAATATAGTCTTAAAATGTAACAATAAATGATGATAAATCCTCTGGGTCTTTACCAAGTATAAAAGTCTGAACACCTTTTCTGTTTGCATGTTTCAGTCACAAAACCTTCAAACCTCCGTGGCTGTTCTCTTCAATAATATTTTTATTTTAAAAACAATTTAAAATAGTTTGTTAATTTTATTAGCATAAAAATAATACAGTATTCATAGGCTAGAGCAAAGTGGAGGTGAACACAAGACATAGCTGCTCCCACCTATGAGGAAAGGTCATGTCAGCTTGTCTGTCTGTAGTTTGGTGACTGTGTACAGAAAACGACCCACCTCAAGTGATTGCATGCAGTGCCCTTATGTGGTGGCAGAGTTTTCATTAAAATACAACAGATGACTGAATGCTAAGTGGGATAACTGGGCAGAGGCAGATTGGACTCTGAAGCCTTGGTTTGGAACCAGTCTGAAGCAAGCACTAAAATCAAAACCACATAGGGCTTGTCCGCCTTTAGCCAGGAAACTGCCCCCCCCCTCTATCCTATATGGATCAGGTACATAAGAAAGACACATTCCAGTGTTTAGGGGATGTGTGGCTGGATCAACAAGACTCCTTCTTTAGGTCTGTCTACCAGTGTCCACTGGTGCTAGAATACTACTGTAGGAGGAAGGAGAGTCAGGATCTGGATGTTTGACCCCCTACAACACTCTCTACAGACGAATACAGCTTCTCAGAGAAAGAGAAAGTGATGAAAACAACCACACTTCTACCTTGGGAAAAGCTACCAAATGCAAAAGTAGTACTTAGAACAATTGAAACTGAGAGAAGAGAAGCAAAGCAAATAAGAAAACTATCAGATATGCCAAAAGAAATTAAAATTTTGCATTTAGGGAAACAATCTGAGAAAGAAACACACTTGTATACAAAAAAATAAATATGCATGTGGTGGTCAGAAAAGAAAGTAACATAATGAGAAAAATGCTGCAGAGGCAATAAACTGATGAGCCCTTAGCAAAAAATTCCAGAAGGTTGAAAGAAACTACATAAACAAAGAATTATTATCCACTTAAAAAAGAGAAAGTGACAAAGAAACAAATGACAGTGCTTCAATAAAAATATTGTGATGGAATAATGTACAATCAATGATAAATAAACTGGAATGTATCATTGGAACAAGAGTTTTCAGAGCTACAAATTATCCAAATCTTTTGGAGCCTATTAACCTCTATGGAACACCCGAGAATGGAGAAAAGAAAATGTAGAGTTTTGTCATGTGCCAAGATGTGGAGAAGATAAGCATACATAACCTGGAAGCCATTTTAGCAAGATTTATTCTCCAAGGAGAAAAAGTAACAATCATATCCCAGTCCATGTTCCAACAAAGGTACAATCAGATTTAGAATTATTGATCTAAAGGAGAAATGTGATAATGTGCAAGAATCTAAATGGAATCTACAGAACATTAGGAAAGTTTAAAGACTGGCACATTTGGAAGAAAACTAAATGATTTTTTTTGTCAAAGTGATCTAATAATATTAATATTAAACAATGGCACACATTCACCAATGTGTAGCAACAGGGACTACAGATGCACTAGATCTGTTTGCAGTGTCACCATCTCTTTATATGAATTCTGAAGAATGGGAGATAGGAGATGACATTGGAGAGAGACTACTTTAGTATTAATCTCAAGCAGGAAGCACAGGAGGGAAAGCCAAACAAAAAATTTTTAAATCCAGAAAGTAAACTGGACAGAATATTAAGTATTAATAAAACAGATCAGATCCATGCAATGTCATGACTAAATTCAGCAAAATAATTATGTCAGCTGCATATAAAACTATCCCAGAGAATAAGCCTAAAAATCACACAAGAAATGATCCCTTGTGGAACAAAGAGACTAAAATGGATTTAAGGGAGAAAATAAATTCCCGTAGAATATGGAAAAGAAAAAGGACCAGTGCATGGTGACAAGAGTTCAACAAAAATAAAAAGTAGCCATCTTACGATTGATAAAATAGGAAAAATAAGTACCATGGAGGCAGTACTGATATGTATCTTCAATAGGTTGAAAGAAGCAGAATCTGCAGCTATCCAGCTATTTTATAGGACCCAAGAGAATCAACAATGATGAAAAAGCAGAAGTCTTTAACAATTTTTGTCAGTCAAAGCATTTTACTCAGTACTAATCCCAATGAAAAGAACCTAAAAAATATGCAGATGTGCAGCTGAAAACTATCTGAGAAAGGCAACATCCCTGATCTCCTATTCACTTAACAGAACTACAAATGGCTTTAATCACACCATTTAAAGTTCTTTTGGAGAAAATTAATAAGATTTGTATCATCCAAGATGAATGAAAAATAGGAGAGATCAATCCCATATTAAAAACCAAAAAGGACAAACGCCAACTTATTATATCATATAGCGCAATACCACTAAATTTGTGCTTGGGAAAACTCATGGAAAGAGATTTTTTAATAGAATATCATGGAATTTGAAACTAAAAAGACCTTGTCCTCAATTCAATGTGAATTTTGACCAGGTACAGGGAAAACTGAGGTACTAATCAAAATCCACACAACAGGTAATAGTGGAAGTTCTCTTTGACTTTGCAAGTGCTTTTGATAAGCCATGCTAGGGTATGATTATTGATAAGCTAGCAACAAAAGGAGTACAAGGATATATGATCATCAAAACAGGAAGTTTTGAGTTAACAGAAGTTGATGTGGAAGCAAAAACTCTGCAGGGATGAATTAAAAGTCCAACTACGTTTAACATTCTTTTATTTTATCTACACAAAGAAATTAAAGGGACCATCCAAAGCAATTTTTTCTTTTAACAGGTAGCACCAAATTATGAACTAATTCAGCTAAGGATATAAGCAGATCTGACCACCAAAATGGAAGCTTTCAATATCAAGAGAAAAAACAACAAAAAGATCTCCCAAAATCAATTAATTTGAAAATATCCAATCATAGAACTGCAATATAAATTAAACCCTGAAGTCGAAGGTGTAAGGCTGGACCCAAAACTAACATGGCCAAAGAATGGGAAAATGACATCTGGTCAAAGATAACTTATGCAGCAAAGGTTTTTGTGGGTGTGCAGCAGGGAGATTGCAGAAACTGGAGAGAATTCAAAACACTGCTCTCTGCCTAATCACAAGATGCATGAAATAAACAATGATTAAAGCATTACAAATATAAGCAAATATCCTTTCTCTGACTATATTATAAAAAAAAAGTTTTCCCAAAAATATTATAAACTACATCTTCCTAAACATCATGCAAACAAAAGTAACTGAAAAATCTAACTATAACACTTTCAGAATATGAGCTGCAGACAAAATGAAAAGAATGAACCTAACCAGATGAGACAACCCAGCTCATGTCATGGTAAACTGCATTAGCAATGGAACCCACCTGAAATTGAAACAAAGAACAGCAATACCAGATCAAATAAGCAACTACCTTGGAAGAAAAATACCATGACTATGACCAAATACATATAAATGGGTCCTTGGATATGGAAAATAACAAAATAAGGAAAGTAGTTTATATTTCAAAAACAGACAAAAATATTCTCATACTATTCACCTCTTTGGTCTATAACGGATACAGAGATGATACCATGAAGAGCAGCGAAAGAAGTCAAAGTCAAGGATAAGGCAAATTGATCATCTTTACTGATTTCCTTTTAGCTCTTTACAAGCATTTGGAAAATACAAACTATCAGCTTACTATCACCGCATGCATGCTATATACCAACTATTACCCAGCATAACCAACCAAAAAATAGTTTTTCAATGGATATAAACCATGTGATGTGCAGGGAAATGAGAAAGGTAAAGAACTTTCAAAAGTAGTAGCAGATTTCTAGCTGGTTGAGCAGGCAGCAGTATTACAAGACTTAAAACTAGAACAAATAGCACCAAAGCAAGAAATTGCTATAGGAACCAGAAAAACCCAAACACAAGTTATAAGTTGCTTCAAGATTGGTCTCTTCCCATGCAATAAATTATTCCATTGCTTCAACATGGTTGAATCTGTCTCTTGTTAAGTGAAATGCTGACTTGAACTTGAATGAGAAGAACTGCCTAGAAGGGATGAGAGAAAAACCGTTCTGGAGGCATCCTGCTGGGGACCCATTTTTGCACTAATCATCAAGGCAACATGCTTTAGTTTCATGAATAGCACACACACACACACACTATTAAGAAGCTGAAGGAAACTTCCTGATAACAAATCAAGAACTAAAAAAAAAAGAAAGTGATAATCAAGACTCACTAAAAAAAATGTTATGACTATTTTGCTAGTTAAAATGAAGGTTGGGAAAATTCAGCATATGGCTGATTGCAAGCCTGTTGAGTGGCAACACATACTGTGCATTCTTCATATGTGAATTTTGGTTATGCAGTAAATGTGGCACTAAGCAAAGCTGGAAAGAAAATTATCCCCCAAAACATATCTGAATAATATAATAGACAGTGGATTCAACTGTAATAGTAAAATAACATCATTTTTATATGCAGTTGTTCACAATTGTGTGCTAAACTGTTTTTAGTCAAGTCTGCAATTTAGAATTGAGAATTTTGGTACAGTGGTAGTTCAGAAAGTAAACAGACACATGAAAACAAAGCAAATTGCTTTATCTTTATTGTTAATTATTTTTATATTCTTTTAATTTAAAGACTTTTCTAGGCCATAAGCCTTTTCCAGTCAAGGAGAGTAATCATTTTTTCCCATGTCTAGTGAAGATTTGATAGTCTTGTTATTTATGTCTATCTTACATCATTAAAATTAAGTTCTCATTAATTTTTTCTTGTAATAGATTATAATTTATTTGCATAGTTGGTTGTATACAAATTGATGGGAAATATTAATAGATAAATGGAGGACTGTTGAAAACCAATCAAAAATTTAAAAATCTTTATGGAAACTTGGAAAGTTTTTTATATTGTGTGTGTGTTAATTTCAATGAAGTAATGTAATTCATTAACATGTTTTTAGTAAAAGGGGTCTAAATCCTTTCTACTTTCAAAATAATTTAAATGAATGGTCAGTAGTTCCCAGGAGTACCTTTATCATCATCATTTTGAGATTGGAGTAATATAAGTTTTCTTTTGCTCATCTGAAACAATCAATCAATCTTCTATGGATGAATAACTTTGATATACCATCTTTCAATTTATTTTTCCTTCCTATACAACATCCGATGTTGTGTAATACTAGTGTCATATAATAGGTGTCATTACTGAAAAACTGGCTGGTTGGTTTCCTGGAGCTAAACTTAAAGCATATATGCATTTTGGCACCAGCACAGCAAGGGGATGTAGGTAGAGAGCAAAAAAATTAGTGTGCAGCCATAAGTGATACTCTATTCTTCTTCTCAGGACAACCCTCTGAGAACACCGCTAGACCATGTAGGATGAAGTCGTTTCATGCTGCATCCTTGTGTCCTACAGACTTCTCCAATAAAAGGTTGAAGAGCAATATTAAGGAAGGAGTGACTCAGAAAAGATGACACATTTAACACAGCAGCAATTTATGGCAGTCTTCTCATTAAACACCCTGAAATCCTAGGCATGGGCCAATCATTGCCAAGTCCCAAAAGCTCCTATGAAAAAAAACAACAAACACTGGATCTATTTTACAAAAATGAAACTATATATATATAGAGAGAGAGTGGTGTTTTGTAAGAAAAAATAATACTGATTTACCAATTATGAGCTTTGTGCTTGAGATACTTTGGCACACTGGAATATGTTGCAAAGGTTAAAGACGCCAGAAGTTCAATTTCCTATGTCTAACACACTGGCTCGTAGACAGCGCTCCAGTTTCTGCTACTTGAACATAATTGCAGGTCTCACCTGATCCTCAATGTAAAAAAAAAGGGGGGACGAACAAGCAGGGTATGAAACAAATCCCCAAATATAATCATCTCATTTTGCTGGTAGTATTTTGGAGTGTTAGGGTTAAGCAATAACTGAATTTTTTTTTAAAATCATGCACATCTGTCCTGACTTGCTTTATACAAAATACTAAAGGACACCCCCCCCCAATCTCTAGATTTTGGTGTGGCAGCTCAGGACATGCACCTTTCCATTCTCAAATTTCCATATTCAGCCACTCCTTCACTTACGTATCACTTGACACACACAAATTCAATTTTACGGTTAAAAAATCCAACATGCAAAATATTTTTATGGAGATATGTAAAGTGCTACTTTGTTCTAAGAAGAAAACTGCTACGTGACTCGCTGCCAGTCTCACGTAGCTGCCTTACCGTGTAGAGTTCTGTTGCTCCGTAAGACTTAGACCGTTTTCCTTAATTATCACCCAAACTGTTGCTGTTGCAATCATGACTGGAAAGCGTAAGAGTGATGTGAAAAATAATGGATCTAAGAAGCGCAAGACAATTACACTTGAAGAAAAACTAGAGTGTAAAGTGACATGAAGGTGGATAAACATTAACAGTGATTGCACGTCCTCTTGGAAAGGCTGTCTCATCTGGGAATATGATTGTAAAGGATAAAGGTTGTATTAACGAACACGTGAAAAGATCTGTCCCATGAAATCCACTAATAACTAAGAGGACTGGTTGGATCTATGAGATGGAAAATTCTTGACTGTGTATATTGAAGATCAAACCCAGCGTCATATTCCTTTTAGCATGGGATTGATTCAGGACAGGGGGAGAAATCTCTAAGAAGACTTAAAGGCTAAGAGTGGTGAAACAGAGGAGTCATTTGTGGCTAGCTATGGATGGTTTCAGCAGTTTAAGGCTCATGCTAATGTGCAAGCAACAAGTGAATTTCCTAAAGTGTTGGCACAAATAATTGAAGGGTAAATATATTTGCTGGAACAGGTGTTTAATTGTGATGAAACTGAATTGTACTGGAAGAAAATGTCAGACTGTACATACATAGTGGAGGAGATGATGACGATGCTGCAGTTTAAGGCAGCAAAGGACCATCTTACATTGTTGCTTGGTGGTAATGTGGCTGAGAACTTAAAACTGAAACCCCTCATGGTGTATCACTCCAAGAATCCCCAGGCTTTGAAAATATGCAAAAGCACTCTTCCAGTTGTCTGGAAGTCAAACCCAAAGACCTGCGTTAATCTAGAGATATTTGAGGATTGGTTTTGGCACCACCTGGTTCCTCAGCTGAAAGATTATTGCTGAGACAAAGGAATTCCATTTGAGATCCTCCTTGTTCTTAATGCCCCTGGCCATCCAACATACATTGATGATTACCATCCTGACATCAAGGTGATGTACTTGCTGCCAAATACCACTTCACTGTTGCAGCTGATAGATCAGGGGGTTATTGCAGCATTCAAGCCGTATTACCTTTGTTGCATGTATGCCCAGGCTATCAAGGCTACCTACTGAGAGGGAGAACAGAATGATGCTGAAGGGGTTTTGGAAGGGCTTCAACATCCACGATGCCATCAAGAATATTGCAGCATCTTGGCAAGAGAGTAAGTCCACAAATAAGAATGGTGTGTGGAAGAAACTCTGCCTTCAGTTTGTCCACGGCTTCTGGGCATTCATGGAGCCTGATGAGGGAGTGGTCCAGAAAGTTGTTAACTTTGCTCGTCAGCTGGAAGTTGATGATGTGGAACAGCTCCTGAATAGTCATTTTGAAGAGCTTTCAAATGAGGACCCCATGCAGTTGGAGGCACAGAAGGTTGCTGAGGTGGAGAGGCAGGAAGAGGATCCACACATTGTTCAACCCTCAAAGAGGTTCACCACAAGGGATTTAGCAGAAGCATTCTGTCATTTTGATGCTGGGGTGGTGGCACATGAAAATACTGACCCCAATGAAAAAAGATTCAAAAACTTCAGCAGGGCGATTCAGGATGACCCCTCATACTACAAGCTTATTTATGGGCAGAAGAAGTGAGCAACTGTCCAGTCAACCCTCGACCACTTCATAAAAAAGGCTTTAGTGACCTTTAGCATCTCATGAACTTGTGCTTTCAACCTCTGGTCTTTCAACTCCTGTTCCTGCAACATATACACCTTGAAGCCCTGAAGATGGTAATGACCCTACAGAGGAGTTTGTTGTCTTTTCCTCCTCCTCTCCCACACTGTAAACAACACACCACCACCACCACCACCACCAATAGGAATTAATATAATGTGCTAGTGAATATTCTATACTGTATTTTATGTAAATTCAATACATACAAAATGATAATTATTTACATTTTAAAAATTTGCTTTGATGTATACTAGGTATTATGCAGATTACATTCAGTAGGTAGACTACTCACTTCATGTTTTTGAGTAAACTCTGACTTACGTAAGTTGAGGAGTATCTGTACATGCAAATGTTTGTATTTTTTTTTTATGAAGTCAATAGCTTTTTGGCAACATGCTAAAAAAACTTAGTGCTATTAAAAGAGTGAAGTTTATCAGAAAATCAAGACTATGCAATGATCTTCCATTCTTCTTTAAATCAAAAAGTAGTTTAAAGCATATTACACTTATACATTTCTCAGCTGCTGTAACTGTTCTGAATAAATTAATGTAGTTTGTTATTAAAGGAGATTTTTAAAAAAATTTCATTTCTTTTTTCATTAAAATGAAATAGTTATTGTTAGGCTAGAAGAGAACTTCCAAAAGCAATGAATAACAATAATAATTTGATTGAATTTACGATAAAACTTTTAAATTAGATGATGCCTTATTAGATAAGAATTTTTGTAAATCAAAATGTTCAGAATAAAAACCAAACCCAGAACCACTCAACCCATCCCTGGTTTCATTCTAAGATGCATGCAGTTAAAATCGGTAAATCAGTAGAGTTTTTTTGCTGGCCATTTGATGTGACTCTTGAAAAAAATCAACAATAAATATGATGCTAAAAATGTAGATATTTTACATAAGAGATTAACATTTGAGAAAAAAAAACAACATGTCATAGCAGTCAGTCATCCAGTGGTAGTATTTCCTCTCTTAGCCAAATAAACGTTATTGAACAATCAACTACATAAGTGGCTGGTGGCAAAGCACCTGAGTTTGATTCCCAGTCATAGTCAGCTTGATTTGACATACCTCTCCAGCATGGTTTCTTTTGTTCTTGTTCCCCAGCTGGCCACATGGGATTCATCCCACATCTAAAAACAGAGTTTTAGTAGGGCTTATCAAGCCAAAGTCAGAAATGCCAGACCCCTTGTAACATAGAATAGCCAACTCTCTGTATTGGATAACATTGGCACTACATTCCCTCATGAGGGTTGCCTCCATTTTTGAGACTGGTTTATAACACAATTACATATATTAATAAGCATATTTAATGCTTTACTGTGAACATTTTAAGTACATTCCTACAAATAAATTTGATGTTATGATATTACCTAGTTCTGAATCCATAAATTCCCTCTAGACTAGAAATGTTGGACTGGAACTGGTCCTTATTTTTAGATATTTGAGGAAAAAAATAAAATTTGTTTGCTTATTGAAATAAAGTTCTACATATAGAGTAACCTTTGTCTTGTAAAAAAACTAAAATGTACAATAAATTTACTTGACTACTGCAATATACCCAATGTGAAGAGAAAAAAAATATTAAAATAATAAATAGACTGAAATTTCCCAAAAAGGAATTCCAGAAAATATGGGGAAAAAAAGAACACTTCCAGACAGCAAGTAAAACAAATGGGCTAAACTTTTGGATAATTTGCTAAAAAAAAAAGAGAAATACATCTGTCTTATAGCATTAAAAAAATTTTTAAATAAATAAATAAATTTAAATTACACAGAAATTCTGACTAATACAAGTTTACTATATAATTCTGTAGAATAACCACCTATCAGTATGACCATTTCTGGTCATTGCACCCACATTAATGAGTAATATACTGTAGCTGTCACATACCCCCCTCTGAAAACAATGCCAAACCACAAATTAAGACACTCACCTTTAACATATAGATTAGCAGCATATGAATATTTCACACCTTTATCATTTTCTGCTACACATTCATATTTGCCAACATCTGACTCTTGACTTCTTTCTATTTGGAGGTTGCCTGAAACAACGAATTTTTGTGCATTTATATAAAAGAAATCGTTAATACATGTAATGAGGTAATAAACCACAACAACAAAAATAAAATGTAAAGTAATTTAGTTAGTAATGTTTGCTTGTTAATTAAGGAGAAACTAGTACCTGAAATCTTTATTTCTTTATTTTTGAAGATATCTGTTGCCTTAGTAATGGTGGTGAGTGATGTGAAGGCATGGTTAATACATGGAATTTGTTTAGCGGTGCAATTACTATAATTTTTTGAGAAAATACATATATTTAAAACATGTCACCTGATGGTATCACATTTCAGGATGAAAGAGTCTCTGATTGTAAAAAGAAAAACATTAAAAGGCTCCAGAAATATATTTGTTCCAAGTTGATTGAAAATCGGACTGTCCTTATTAAGAAATAGCACCCAAAGATTTCTATGTCTATCTTACAGGTTCATAAAGCCCGCCTTCACAGCTTTCTAGCTGTACAATCTTAAGTGAACAAGCTCTCTTGGCCTGTCAGCTTTAGATGGAGCGCACCCAATTCATTCAGTATATTTTACTTCAGCAGTCTGCATTAATTGCCATCATGTCCAATGTTTCTGAAAGCTAGGATACCAGTAGCACAAAATAGAATGGAAACATTAATTTAACTTTCCATAGGTGTATGGCATATATAGATTTGTTTACAGGAACCACAAACAATTTACTTGAATTAGTTAAAAGATACCTTTATTTTGCAATAGGCAGTTTTGGATAGGTGCCTTGGAAAGGTTAGTTGGAGACTTTTTTTTTTTTTCAATTTAACTCTGCCAACCTCAGAAATTACCCCCAAAATATGCCATTTTCAAGTGCTGGTCTCTCCTTAAATTACAACAATGATAAAAATTAAAGTTGTGGAGAAAACATCAGTATATTTTCTAGTTAATGAAAATATTAGATTTTTCATAACTGAACATACAATTCCTGAAAATTAAATTAATCATGGTTTCACTTTAGTGTTTAGAATTTCTCTGATATTGAATCAGCAATTAAATGAAACAGAATAGTTATGCAACTTGGGTATTTATTGTAATCATGATCAGAAACAGTAATTTCCATACTTTCCTGCTATCACTCAAGTCTGGTTATGTAATAAAATTAGACATCTTTTGATTTCAGAAAGAACTGTGAAAACAGCTAAAGCATGTTGCAGTGGGAAGAAACTGAAGTAGTACCTGAAGAAAACCCATGTTGGTGGACTGGAACAGAAGAGAGAAGAAACCATGCTATAAAAGGGTCACCAAACCAAGTTGGTCTCTAAAGGAGATTGAATTTGGGCACCTGTACTTGGCCATTCACCATTTGTAAAGTTTATACTAAGAAACTCATGATAAACAAATCCCTAATGGATTATGAAAAAATTTAAAAAATCTCGGTAAAAAGTCACTCTGCTTTAGAAAGAAAAAAAACTAACTAAAAACAAATAGATTTTGTTAAGAATAATTCAATAAACTGAGTTGTTGATAGATACAGTAGGATAGTCAATCAGTTTCTATCATTAATGTGACAGAAAAATATCTGTTATGAATATGTTGTATGCATTAGCTGAAATGAATGGAGTGACAAACTTTCAAATGACAGATGTGATGACACTAAGTTTTTGTTTTAGTGTAATTTCTTTCAAAAAGTTTTTTTTTACAATAAAAGAATTAAAGCATAGTTGTATGCTTACTAAACCTTGAGGAAAACAAAAGACTTGGAATTGATTATGATGATAAAATCTAAGGACATAGAAGATAATGACAAAATATGAAGCAAGCAAGAAGATATAAGCTATAAGGGAGAGAATAAAACCATCGTAAAGAAGCAAAGCAGTTTTTCAAAGATTGTTTTTTTTTTAAATAGAAAACTTTAAATGAGTTCATGGACAATTATTATTTGAGAATTTTATGCATAAAAGATAAATTTTAATGTATGACACTGGCCATCATTATCTAAAATTATCTGCTATACAAACAAAACATATGCAACATTTAGATACATGACAAAAGTATCAGAAGTGAATTACTGATTTCTCTCATCCTCTTCTCCTACCACCAAGGTGAGAAGCGAGAGAGAGAGAGAGAGAGAGAGAGAGAGTGTGTGTGTGCGTGTGTGTCGCACGAGAATGGGTTAACAAGTCACTAGTGTGTAAATATGCAAAACTCCAAAGTTGAAAGTTTGATAGCTAATAATAACTACTGTACCATTCAAAGTAATTATTTATTTTTAATAGGATATGCAGTGCTTCCACAAAAATTGTCTGATTTTCATTTTTATATAAAGTATTGGAAATAATTATGGAAACAGAAAAAATGAGTATAAATCGCAAAAACACAAGATAGAATTGTATATTGTGCATAAAAATTAAATGCTACATAGTACAGTTATGTACTGATATAATATGATTGGTTGTCATGCATGTAATAAGAAAATAGCACAACTGCAAAGAACTATAAAAGTATAGGCAGTGATATCTTTGTATTGTAGAAAATGTGTGATTTTAGCTAGTGAAGGCTAATCTATGTGGCAGATTGCAGCCTGGCTTCATGTTTCAGAAACAGCAGTATGCAAGACACTGAGAAGGATGCACATAACTACTAGCACTGTTGACAACAAAGGTGATTAAGGAAGAAAGTCCAAAGTCTTCAAAAGTGATAGGGGTATATTTTTTTGTGTTAAAAGATAATCTAGTAAAAATCTTGCAAATGACCTAGCTTCAAGTACAGATATAAACATTTCTCAAGAACAGTAAGATACATACTAGTGCAAAGAAGTCTCAATGGATGTGTAGCTATTCAAAAACCTTTGCTAAGCAGCAAACAAATGGCAAAGCTAAAATGGGCAGTAGGGTGACCAAACCTGGAAGAAGGTGCTCTTTACAGATGACTCCAAGTTTAAACTGTTTGGAAAAAATCAATAGTAGTTTGTTTAAGGCAGACTAGGGAGAGCTACAACAGTTGATGTACAACAGCTGCAGTGAAGGTATGACAGAGATTTGCATAAAATTGGAGGTATACTGACTGATGACAGGTACTAGCAAGTTTTGATCCATCATGCCATTTCATCAAAATCAGCAGTAATCCCAAGCATAGTTGTTCACCACATCAGCTAATAGAACACTCACAAAGATTTCTTGACCTGCACAAAGTTCTCATTTGAACATAAGTGAGGCTATATGGTTACTGACAAAGTTAAATAAGAACTGAATATCTTGGATGAATTGTGAAAAGCACTACAGAATATTTGGAACAACATTCCACAGTCATACATCAATAATCTGTATGAGAGCATAAAAACAAGGTGACATGCTCTATATAAAGCAAAGGGCTCACATGTCAAATATTAAAGCACTGTACAACATATTAATTTTGTTTTTGTATATTTTCTGTAATAATGCACTATGTATGTATTATATATGTATTAGATATGCATATCCTGTATGGGTTTCCATAATTATTTCTAATACTGTACATATTTGTGTAAGAGATACAATATAAGCAATATGAGGAATACCTTAGGAGATACTGAAGAATTTGTCATTTATGATGATGTTGACACTAAGTCTAATAAATCTGTTTACCATTGTGAAGAATTTTTAACAACGGAAATGGCTTGTTAATAGTCTTTAATGACCAAAGTAGAGCATAGAGATCTTATTTTTAGCATGAAGGAAGTCTTATTAAAGACTTTCCATTTAGAGAATTGAGAACTCAGACATGCAGAATGATTGGTCGAAAGTGTTTAACCATCACCTGGCATGACCATCAAACCATGTTGCGACTTACCAGCACAAAACCCAATTTGCCTGCTGTTATGTACCTAGCATCTTTTGTTAATTATCCTCATGTGTTCATTTATTTCTGCCCCTTAATAGGGTTGATAATGTTTATTAGTTTTATAGTTTTACTTTTTAACAATTAAATGAACAAACAGCAGCAAATATGCAATTAAACTGGCAATTGGCTTATTGATGACTTATTTTATTCAAATAAAGGTTTCAAGATGCTCTCTTTGATGTAATGTGTCTTTGTCAGCAGTGGAATTTTCAATCCACCAGCATTAATCTTTGTAAGCTCCTACCTTCCTGTACATGATCCCTTTGAGATGTCTCCACATGTTAAATAGGCTGATAGGCCAGGCTTTAAGAGCACATGGTAGATTTTTTCTCTGCAAAGATAATGTTATCATGCAAAGTTTTCCACAAAGTGATGAGGAGACCAAGTTGGGGCAGAAGAAATAATGACCATCAGTGTGTTGCTGGTTGATGAATGGTATCAATTTCTTTACAGTTTGATGAGTACTTTTCTCACCATTTAGAGTTCCTTCAGAATCCTCTTTTTTAAAAAAAAGAGGGAAGTTCCAGATATTTTCCTTTTATTTTCTTCAGAGATAGTCAGCCATAATGATAAACTTTATGTGAACTTCTTTAACCGCCAATGGTAGTATTTCTTTTCAGGTTAGTAGTAATAAGAATTACCAGCTGTCTTAGCATCCACTGTAACATAGCAGTAATCATAAGCAGCTTCAGCAATTTGTTCAAACATTGAATACTCATTCTGACAGATATTTTGGGCAAGGGTTACAAATGGATTCTTCAATATCTAGTTGACATTTGACTGATTTTGAACACCCTAACCTAACCCTGCTCTCATTATAGCCTTGTTAACAACTGCATTGTGAATATGAAGTACATGATAAGTTGTCTGAATGAATCCTGGGTTTTCAAAATATTCCAACTGTGACGTCTACTACATTAAGTGGCAAAAAAAAAAATCAAAAAAATCATGGGTTATTCTGAGTCCTCTTGTTGTTTACTTAATTTTTAAAAAAATTTTCTAAAGCTTTTAAAATGTGCTAAGAGATTTCTGAAATGGATACCTATGTTAAAGTGTATACATCTAATTGTTTTGGTCATTTAAAGAATTTAATTTAAAAATTAAAACAATGTTACCCAATGTAGAATTAACAGTTTTATAACTTAAAATATTTATTCTTGTGCAAAGTTTAGTTTTGGTGAATAGAATTGCTATCACCTAAACTCTGCAAAGAGTTAGTAAAATCTCTTGAAAAAAACAAAAGAAAAATAGTTACAAACTCTGTTCCTCATCTGTACAATGGAGATGACCTATCTTTGCCAGGCCTGTCACTAATGCTAACATCACCAATCTGGTGGTGATAGGTGTACACAGAGTTGTGTACTAACTGTGCAACAATGCAATCTCTGGTCATGTAATGTATGGCTGTTGGTTATCATTGTGGATTTTACTGCACTAATAATATCAGTTATATTGCACCCACATTTTGATACCCATGCATTTTGAAACTCATGTTTTTATCCAACATGTGATTTTTATGACTAGAGGGTCATGTGACATCAAAGAATGCATTTAAGTGTTTCCACTAGATTTTAATTCTCTGAGTCATCAATGCCTAATGATAATCTATGTTTTAGGCACTCATAATGTACCTTAAATTAAAATATTCCTAGACTTTTGTGCTCATTACACAAAACATCAGGTTGTCGGTTTGCTAGCTGACAGCTCAGCTGCTACAAGAAAGCAAAAAGCTGCCAAGGTTTATAGCTTGAGAGAAAAAAAAAGAACCATCCATCAATCTGATTTACACTATCTATATATACTACCACCAAAGGCAATTTATTCATTTATTTAATCTATTGCTAATGCCAAGTCATGCTGATACTTAAATAGCTATGAGTTTGCATTTTAAACAACAGAGCCCAAACAATTTGTGAATATCTGCACTCTTAGGTCTCACAAGCAATAATATACAAACTGATTAAATATAACAATATTTTAAATTATTCTATATGCATCAAATCCTGGTAGCATTCTAGAAAGCAAATGTTAAATGAGGCTTTGATGAGCTAAAACCTTATAATGGAACTAACATTTCTTTGGTTTAATGTTAGATAACTCAGTTAATTATTTCTGTCAGCTTTATTTGCAGTTTATTTCAAATTTAAGAATTTTATTGATGATGATCCACAAATCATTTTCATAAAATTTTTTTTTTCCCAATCTAGTATCTGTCAAACTGATAGGAAGATTCCAGCTCTTGTTCTAATGCCTAATCGTAAAACAGGTTTAGTGTTTATAATACTAATAGATTACAAATAGCATCACAAATCAAAATCATAATCATAAATAAAGTTGTAAATTAAAAATTTTTCTTAAAGTTAAATTAAAAACATAACTGGAAAGACTTGTATGAAGAAGAGGAATTTTTTCCTCTTGAATATGAATAAAATCATTTTATTCTCTATTTAATTAAATTTTTGAAAAATTAAAATCAGATCCAGATGTATTTTCCTCATCTAAATAAAACTGTTGCTATTAGTAGAAATTTTTATACACAGTGTTTGGAGGATAATTCAACCAAGCTCCAGTTATAAAGACACCATATAACAGCCAATCATCTTTCCTGCTCTCAGGTACTGATATTAATATCAGAAACCCTCCACTGATGTATCTATCTGACCAATCCTCAGCTTCCAAAGGGAAAAAAAGAAATCTAGCCCTTGCACCACAACTCAAAAAAACAGACACTAGTGTTTTTTCCTTCCATTCATGAGAAGTGAAAAAAATGATGAATGTCAAGTTCACTTGTGCAATGTAAATGACCAGTTTCCATATAGATTTTATTTATCAGTGCAGCTTTTGCTGTTCTGATTCACTGGTGTACATTAATATGGAAAGTAATAAATTTTTATTTATAGTATTTTTCCTAAAGATGGAATTGTTAAAGTTACATTTTTAAAAAATAATGTTAACAGACTGTTTGAATTTTCAGTGTATTCAAATTCTTCCAATTTGGTTCAATTATATGATCATATTTAGTGTTTAGGATAAATAATCCTCCTAATTCAAGTTATCTCCACCTTGAGTTTATTAAATAAAACAGCAAAAACCTCTCTTCTTAACATGACACAAAAGATTCATATTTGCAACTTTCTGCTTCTAATCCAATCACCTCTATTTAGATTTATCAAGCATAGCAGGCAAATGGTCATCTATACTGCTCAAGTGAATTAGAAATTTTTCATTTGTATACTATAATTTTTTTTCCAATTCTTGTGAATGGAAGAAACAACACTAGTGTTTGGTTTCTGAGTTGTGGTGCAAAATGTCCAATTACACAGATTTTGAGTAGGGCATAATCTGGCTACAGTGTTGTTGTTTTTTAAATACTTTGAGGAACCCAACAAATACTGAAGATTGAGCAATCATGGTACATTTATGTAATCATTCACCTTATTTTTGCATCCATAGCTGTTCTAATGATTGTAGAATTTATACAACTGCAGCAGATCTAAGAGTTTTATATGGTTTTGCACATTATTCTAAGAAACAAAAAAGGTAGCCAATAACTCTCTAGTAGAAAATATCTGAAGGTCATGTATAAGTCATCTGTAATTACTATAGACAACATGCTAGTTAGAGAAATTAAATAAGATTTTTCTTTTACCAATTTTAAGTAGTTTAATAAAATTAACTTCCTAACTTTTCTCAGGTTATTAGACATATCTTCAAAAGAAACGATTGTTTAATTCATTCCCCCCTTTCCCACTTTGAAGTTGGTAATTAGATGTTTTCAGCATATTTCCGAATAACTAATAGATGGTAGCAAAGAAAAGACTAGAAATAATTTGTGATAATTTTCATAAAATACTGTCTGGAAGAGGAAAAGTTAACTGTGGTTATCTACTGTTCATGATAAGAAGTTTCCTGTAATGTCCTTCAGTGGGAATAACCCAGATTTGTTTATCTCAGCTTTCTTCAAGCTTTAGCAACAACACTGGCAACAGGCCAACCAACATATAACTTTATGGTAGGGGCACCATGACTTTCACATCTAAAGTCTGACCTCTATCTTTTTAGAAGCATGGTTCACAGTCTGAAATAAATATACATTTCAGTAAAGTTTGCACCACTTTTTTTTTAAAGCAGAGGCTAACAAAGTATTTCTGTTGTAAAATCATGAAAAAAAAAAAAAATCATAATGTTTATAAAAAAAAAATGGCCGTGCTATAAGGATTAAATTGCTTTCTATGTTTAGTCTGCTGGGGTTTAGGAACTTCTTTGGCACAGGGAAGGGAAGGGAATGCATGTCACTAGAATTATAATCCTGTGAATAATTCTTTGATGAAAAATCAGCTTTTTATATATGTATATACACACACATAAGGATGTTACAGATAATGGAATAAACATGGTAATCAAATGTGTACCGTATTACAAAAATAAAATTCCCTCTCAAAAAGAGAGAAAAAAACAAAACATAACAGACTTCCAATGCTGTGGTAAAATAAACTGTGTGTAAGGGTTTGGAGTTATCTCTCTATCACAACAGAGCAGACTAATAGGAATTTTTACTTTAAAAGGAAAAAAAGAGGAAAAGAAAATGCTCATCCTGATACTTGTTATAAATATATTACTTATTACATTTTGTTTGTCAATGCTAATCTTCTAGTTAAAAATAATTTAAAAAAAAAAACCCATTAAATTAGTTATAACAGTGTTATATGATACTGAATATTGCTTTTGGTAAATCTCATTGATAAGCACAGCACAACTTCAGGCTGGGTGAACCATCTAAAAGATTACTTTCAGGTCAAGATGAAGTAGATTCAAGCAAAAACACCTTGTATGAGAAGACTAAAATATAAAGTGATAAAGTTGTTTTTATTACAAAGTACTTCAGTCCACTAGTAAAAATCTTAATTTTTTCTCAGTAGTTAACATAAGAAGAGAGAGAAAAAGAGGAATTTAACGTGTTTTAAATTGCATTCTTTTGGATAAAGCATGTAAAAATTTAGACAGTATGGAGTAATTGTGGCTGCGTGTTTCTAGATTTCATTTCGGAAGAAATTAAAATGCATACATGTACACTTTCTTTTCTTTTTTAAAAAAACAATTTTTTTTCAAAGCACGTCTTGAAGTGGTTTTTCTTAATCTGTTATCAAGGAATCATTCTGGCTAACCCTGACATCTGATACTTTGTAAACATATTTCTTCTGACTCAAGCCTGCCAAGAATTCATACAAAATCAGTCAAATACATGACAAGTCCCACATCTGCAATTACTAAAGAAACACCAACATATTGATGCAAAGTGGGTAAAGACTAATGGATATTAAAATTTATCTATGCTTGATTTTAGGTAAGTAAATGGATTTCGCTTCTCTTTCTTAAAGTTAGCTGTTCTTTATTTTCATCTTATTCTCTAATATAAATGATATATGCTTTGTTTTGTCTTTTTAAATCAAAAATATTAATTTGAAAACTAAATTGTACAAGTAATAAAATTTGTAAGTACATTTTGAAAAATAATATCTAAACTAAAAGAGATTCTGCTTTGCAGTCAGCCAATAAGACAAGAGAAATATCTCAAATTATTTTGTTAAAATTTATGACTAAAGACCTTGAAAATCATATTAAAATTTGACAAAAATTATTTAAAAAACAATAAAGAAAATCAATAAATCAACAGTACTTGAAACACATTTTAAACATTTTCTGTTTCAGAAAGTAAAGGCAATTTCTAAATACAACAAGTGACTGGGTATGATTTATTGGAATGTGTCACTTCTCTACATAGTCCCTATTTTGTAACACATACAGTCTAAATACTCACAGGTTTTTAGTTGCTAGGTAAACACAAATGTATCACCTATTAGACTTGTGGTCACTGGAAAATTCTTGACCTCAGAGGCCATCTTTTAGGAGTCAAAAGAGGTGAAAAGTGAACAGGGTAAGATCCCGACTGCAGGGAAAATATGGAAGCGGTTCAAAGTGTTAATGGTTGCCAAAGTACTGTGTAGTCTCTCATTGACACGTTGCAACAGAACATACTTTTTGAAAGTTCAGGTGTTTGTGGATACTGCCTGCACTCATGCCAAATGCATTAAAAAGTTTACCAAAACCCACTCATTGGTTATCATGGAGAACTGTGTTTATCTTACCAATGTTTTCATCACTACCTGGGAGACATGGATGATCTTCATCTATGTATGACTGGAGTTTGATCATTTTAAAACCCAACTACCCTTTCATACATTTTTATTTGCACCATACAGTTGTCTTCATAGTGCACCAACATTCCTCAGCAAATTTCAGATCAATGTGTTTCTCTGGTACAAAATGACAACTACATGACCATGTTTTCGTTCTCATTAATATCACAAGAGCACAATTCAGAGTATGTGTTTATTGCTTTGTTGTATGTAGAAAGCACTGATATAAACATTGCCTTTATTTTCTGAAATGCACTTGTATATATAATGATTCTTGTTAACTTATCTAAAAATAAAAGAATTACTGTTAAAGAATAACCCAACCAATATACTGTTAAGTAACACAAGTCAGTGTAGTGCATTTGTACATTAGATGTAAATGGGCATGTCATTATGTAAGAGAAAGATACAAAAGATTTATTTTTTAAAGTTTGTTTTATGTAATCCATTTATATCAGTTGATATAATGGTAAACAGATAAAGCAAAGAAAAGAAACTGAAGTAGGTTAAGTTGCTATATTAGATAATGAGGTAAAAATTAGTTTAATTTCAGTTAAAAATGTATAGTTGGTTGGTCAATTTAAATGTTAACTTTGATGAACGTAAAATTCTCCAATAACAATTGGTTAAAACATCATATAATGTTACACACCACTAAATAGTACAAAAATATAGACTTGACATGCAAATAGATATTATCTGAGACTCAAATAGGTCACTCTAGTCATATGACTGCAAGCTGTAGCAATGCTGGAGAAAGTCTTAGTCTATCAAATTAGGACATGTTTGCTTATGTATAGTTTCTGTCTGTCTGTATGTCTGTTTGTTTAATGTAAATTTCACGTTTTCCCCTTTATGCATGGAATAGTTTTTGCTGCTGTGTTGTAATACTTCCATTGGTTAAATATTACTATTTTTATTAAGCAAATCTGTTTGAAGACCAATAATTTAAGATGCAAAAATATAATTTCTTCCAGTCTGCATCTATTTTATTATGTATTCCATTTAAGAATTTTTTTAAAAGAATAAATACAGAAAAACCCAAACAAACTGTACTAAAACTAACAGTCAGGCAGACATGTACAATAAGCAATAGGGTAAGCAAGAAGTATTTAAATCAATTTTCAAAAAATAAGTACTGCTTATCACAAGAAGAAATGTTTCAAAAATTATTTATGGACAACAAGGTTGTAGA
The DNA here is from genome assembly GCA_018389105.1 of Nautilus pompilius. Classification (NCBI taxonomy): domain Eukaryota; kingdom Metazoa; phylum Mollusca; class Cephalopoda; order Nautilida; family Nautilidae; genus Nautilus; species Nautilus pompilius. The sequence continues at coordinate 1,585,320 of JACATO010000347.1, read as the reverse complement.
ATCTAAGATGATGGATGAATCCTCAAACAAACAGCAATGTTTTATAAGTACAGTAGGTAAAATACTTTTCATACATTTGAAACTTCTACTATTAGTAAATGTGAATAAAACACCTGGTGCGTCTATGGAGAAAGGCATCTGTCATTACCTTGGAGATTTACTCTTGTATGGTTAGAAAGACACAGCAGCTGTAAAGCTTTTCTATGCAGCAACTATATATAGCATCCCCCCTTATCTATGGCCTGCTATCTGAAATGGTTAAGAATGTGTTATGACCTGATTTCTTATCTTTAGGTAATGTCTAATAATTTTGCAGATGTCTCAGTTTTTTTTACTTGTAATCTATTTGTTATTTCTAGTTCCTACTGCTGTCATTTAATGATTTCTTTCCCTTTTCTTAAGAAAAAATAATGATATTTGTATATCCATTTTAAAGTTATCCCAGAGTATAAATGGGTAACAAAGAGGTTTTTTTGGTCCAGTTTATTCATTTGGACAGTTCTTTGTTCTGAAGCTACTAAAGTTATTTTTGTGAAGACCAACAAAAATAAATCCTTTACTGAAAAACAATGACCCCCATTTATGATGTTAAACAACTTTCATTAATTAAAAACTGTCCTCCCTTAAATTTATTAGTATCTAATATTTGTTATTTCTTTCTTTTAAAATTAAAGAATAAGGGCAGCTCTCACTCACACACAATATCACTAAGAAAAGTATAGCATTTGCAACTTTGCTAATTGGAATACAAGTCTATAGAAGGTAGTGCTTAAATGGTTATTTTTCACCATGTGGAATGACAGCTGTAATATTCCAATGTATGATGATGTGACAAAATTTCCATGGTGACTCAGCCTACCATTATATACATATACATTTAAAGATATGTGCATGAGATTATAATTAATAAAACTGCAATTGAATCAATGTGTTCTAGCTGTTTGACTCTCCATTTAGCCTTTGCTGCTGCTGCTGGTTATTTCAAAGGTGAAAATTTAGTCAGTTTGGCCAGTTGGACCACATGATAAATAAAGGTTCAGGGCCATAGGGCATAGATACTCATAGTAGCATGAACCTCAAGACATCAGATACTGGCTCACTGGTGTATTTTGGTTTATACCAGTTGAAGTTCTACCTACAGATTTAAATAGAAAGGCAGGCGCTCAGATCATTAGCCTTTAACACCACAGTAAAACTAGAAAAAATTTGATACATGGTGGTGAAAATCCATCAGCTCTAATGGTCACTTTATTCTTGGTGGGAAACTAGTTTAGAATAGAATAAAAACATCATCATTCCAATGTGATCTACTATCAAATAGAAAAAGGGCAATGGAGTGAAGATTTAAATCTTGGTTGCAAGAGCTAGGCTTAAAACATTTCAATTATCTCCCTAATATAATAGTCAGGACTGATGTCTAATGTGAGGAAAGAGATAAGACAGTAGTTCACCATCCTAATAGGATAAAGGGTGTGAGGTAAAAAGTTCAGAAAAAGGAAAGTATTATCCGATGCTACTACAGGTACACAACCAAAACTACTAAAAAAGTTTCAATTTAAAAAAAAAAGAAATTCTTTTTGGAAATTGTCTGCCTAGAATGGCACAAGACTGAGGATCATAAATACTTCCAAAAACAACTGTAGAAAGCTTTCAAAAGCAATTAACAAACTCTGAAATGACAATTAAAAATTTTTTTTTAACTTTTTTAATTTCAATCTAGAACCTTCTAATAAAGAAGTTGGTCATCTATCAGAGCTGTATTTGATAAAATCAAAACTGTTGGATTTGTAAGAGTTTTCTCCTTTACCAGCATTACTTGTTGGCTAAATGGTCTTATTGACTACAGTGATAATGACAAGAGAGAGTCCAATTAGATTTTAAAACAAATATTTTTTCACATACATTTTAAAAATAAAATCAAAACACAATCCAAAAGACCTAATGTTAATTTCAGGTTTATGTATTTTATACACAGAAAATTTATGAGCATTAGTTTGTTTTTGAGTGGTTAAATCTTGTTTTGATAAAGAAAATTAAAATTCATATTAATTAATCAATAAGTAACAAATTACCCATGATCCTTTGCATTGCACTTTTTAACAAAGCATGCATAGGTGAGGCCTCACCTGGCCTTAGCAATGCTCTCAAAGCCATTTTGTGCTATTTTGCCCTTTTAGGTAATTTCTCTTGATTTTTCTTCGTGTGGTTCTTTTTTCCTTAGCATCTTTTCTTTCTCTCCACTTCTTGATTTCATTTTCCTTTCAACTTTGAAATTAATGTTATTACCTGAAGTTATGAGGCAAGTAGCTGTCTGTACTATAGTCTTCTGTGCTGTTATCTTTCACAATATTCCTTTTGGCCAGTAATTCAAAGGAAAGGCTACTAATCTAGTTCAGGGATGTTAAAAGTCTGCTGTGATTTCCAAAATATCGTTTCCTGTGTTCAAACCATTTTCTGCAATTCACTGCTTGTTTTGAACATTTACACCCATATATCCCTAAATCTATGATTTTGGTATCACCCATCATTATATGTACTGATGCACAACTTCATGCAGGGGAGGGGGGGAGGGACAGGAAATTAACTTCCAATTTCTAATGGTGATCTTCTGCAACATGGAAATTTGAAAGCACAATACAAAATGATCCAAATAAATTCAACCATTATTTTTTACCAAGTACAAAACAGAAGCCTGCTGAAAATTGTGTAACTTTGCCATGTTTTAATTCGACACACACTAGGCAATGACATCCAATTTCCAAGTCTCGAATGGTGGCCACTTGAATTAACAAGTGATCAAACACAAAGGAAAGAAGAATGGTCATAAACACCAACTGAAAATGATATTTCTTTGGAATGAAAGGATTTTAAAATTATGCTGGAAATACTCTGTAAACTTGGAAGAAACCTTCTGCAGCGTAGGTGTAATGAATTACCAATGTGGTGTTAATTTTTTATTTGATAAAAATAACTCTGACTCCTGATTACTTTGTAGCATGCTCTAATAGAGAAACTCGAATGTTTAAACTCTAGTACTTTCTAACTTAAAAATAACTGTAATTTCAGATTATCAGATGACTTCACAAAGACTTTTACATTAACTCTAGCTAAAAAAGGTTATCCTTGAGTTGTGAACAGCTTTATTTTGATTTATTGTTTGTCTTAAAAAATGAGAATATTTCCGCTTTCATATGCCAGATGAGCCTGTCATAGATCTAAATAAGTTAAAAAAAAAACAATATCTGTAAGCTGAAGTAAACTTATGAATTATCATATGTTTGAAATCAGTGAAACTCAGAGCTAATGTGATATCACCTTCCACATGTGTGTCTGCAAAGATTTTAGCAGCAGGTTTTTTCTGGTATCAAAGACAAAAGTACTTTTTAACTTCAGCATAAAAGCTGACTGATTTCTGATATAGCACACAATATAATTAACAAAGACATTTTGTTTGTTTGTTTGTTTCATTCAGGAATGTGTGGCTTTTGGAGAGAATTTGTTGGTAAGAGTATTTTTTATAGCAAAAATGGTCTACAATTTTACAGGATTGGTCATAAGGCCTTGCATAAAATGTTTTGGTCTGTTGTATTTCCTACTGTTTAAGAAAATTTGATAAGGAAGCAGGAAATCTAGAAAAACTCAAAAAGATATCCATAAAGCATTCAAGCTTACTACTATTTTCATAGTTAATGAAATTGACAAATTGCTTCAGTTTTTTTAACTGAAAAGTCTCCTGAGATTTTAGGTCATAGAAAGTTGGAAACGTTTTGTTATTTGTGATACTGAAATTAGCATCTGCTTATAGACTTAACAGATTTGAAAGTTGGACAGTGTTTTATGTCAAGATACACATCATAGGAAATCCCTGACCAAGATAAAGAAATGAATTATTATATTCTAGTGTCTATGGTTGTCTAAATCTCTAGAAAATGAAAACAATTACTTAAATACTACAATTAATAAAATAGACAAAAATGATTGTATTGTAATTGTTGGCTTTAAATTTTGTGACATTGCTTGGGATAAAGAAATAATTTATGTAACTGCTAATTTTGAATTTGTAAAAGCAATTATGGAGTTCTGTCCTTTGTTTCAAATCTTAACATAGTCTATTAAATAGCTATCAGAGAATCATTATGGAATAGTGAACATCAGATGGTAAATATGTTAAATGTAAATTGTCAACATTAATAATGACAAACAGAAAAGAGATTTAATAAGGTCAATACTATTTTATTTATCTCCCTAAACAAGATAAAATGAAACTCCTTCTACCAAAATGCAGATACAAACTGGATATTTACATTATTTTCTTAAATACATGTGTTAAATCAATCCCTTGTAAAAAAGTATAAAAAGGTTAAAACAACTGGCAACTATTATTATATATTGCAACAGAAAACTCTTCAAAAGGAATACCAGCAACAAGAGTTAGATCACAGAAAGAAAAGAAATTATTTGATCAAAATGTTTCAATACTAAATCAAACTTTACATGTTTTTGTATTTGTGCTCTGTCTATGAAGAATGTGGTTCACAAGCAATACAGTTGGATGCTTAAGTGATATCACAGGTAATCTAGTCAAGGGAAAAAAAGATTTCCCATTTATTAAACAATTATTTTTTCTATTGATAGAGGGGGCATAATCTTAAAAGAAAAATAAAACCTTGGTTACATTGAAGTCTAGATGTAAAATGCAATAAATTAAATGTTTAAAAAATCATTAGATTTTGATGGCATCAGTCCTAGATTTCTAAAAATTGTAGCAAACAATTAGCTTTTGCAATAGAATGTCAATAATGTGTTACATCCACTTTTAAGAAAGCTGATAAAAACAATCTAATTAACAAAAAAAAGTCAGTTTGGTAAACTTGTGGAATCAAACTGTGACATATTTGTTTGGTAGGTTTAATCATATAATCACATTTCAAATGTCATTTGTTTGGACTTCAGCAAATGGTCTGCTATAGCTCTCCATTAGTAGTTAAAGGTACTGGTGCTAGTCGAAACTTACTGCTTTAATGTGATTTAGTCAGTACCACATTTGCGCTAAAAGATGTTACAAGTGGTATACCTCATAGCTCCCCTCTGAGACCAGTCATGGGTTTGATTTACATAAATAACTGGTGTTTGATAATTGAATAAGCTAAAGAGGTTTGCTGTTTATGTTAAATTATATGGCAAGGCTGACAGGATGACTGGAACGATTTGAGGAATGAAGTATCTCAGTTATTCTCATTGTTTATAAAAGAATAAACTTCCTAGCTGGATAAAATTTTAAATGGTACAGAACAAGAAACCTTTTGAAAATGAGTACACTTTAAACTTTATAATAAGCTTGATATCCTTAAGTGGGTTTTCAGTGTTAGGGTGACATATGCATGGAACAGTCTGCTGAACAAAATTGTTTGATGCACTACCACTAATTTGTTAAAAATTGCACTGGTAAAGTATGCAGAAAAGACCTTTATATATGTTGATAAGCCTGCAATCAACAGCTCTGGGAAAATTTGGGCTGTACTAACAAGAGTTTATCTTATTCTTTTACATGTACAGAATTTTATATAACATGACCTTATATTTTGATTCTCAACCCAAGGATAGTGACAGACCATGGCAGCAGTAAATAAACTGCTACAAATGTTAAGAGATGAAGTTATATTAGTACTTAATTTCAATATTAAATAGCAGTTCAGTACAACTGGATATAATAAAATACGTCATCCTAACTAAGTCAAATCTGTATTTTTCATAGCACATGATTTATATAAATAGTTGTTGGTATTTAAAGTTTACTTTTTTATTCATGATCCTTTTCTGTCCTCCCCATTCCCCCATTCTACATACACTGCCCTTGGCTTTAAAAGTTATGACTACACAAATGTGGGTGGCAACTTGCTAATCAGTTTTGTAATCCATGTAAATTATACATGCACAATGACTAATCTATATATTTCTCTCTGAAACTATTTCAAAAATGCTATTCTATAAAATATCTTGTTGCTTTTCTTTTATCCATAATATATAACCATTTTCTAAAGCTTCTCTTGCTTTCTTCATAAAAAAAGCCAGCAAACATGATACCTCATAAACTGATAAAGTCTCAGTGTCCATTTCTGATAAAGTATTTGTGAAGTGGGCATGGAGCTGCCTGCCATAAACAGAAAACATATTTCTGAAATGTCAGACAGCTTTATCACAGCCACTTTTTTTTTTTTTTTTGATATAGCCAAACAATAAATTGGATTTTCTTAAACTATCCCCTTGTAGCATGCACATTTTTCATGACAGTAATAATTACTAGAGTGACCTAAAGATACGTCATACATCCGATCGTAGTCATACATATACTGTGAAATAAATGAAATAATGAATACTGATATATAAAAAAAACCACAAATAGCAGCTTTAAGCGTATCATACAAAATTGGAAAAAAAAAAGAAAGAACTTGGATATAATTTCAACTTAAAACAAGAGAAAAAAAATCATGCAAAAACATGCAGAGAATTGCCATAACATTCCAATTAAAATCATATGTTTAACTGGCTAGCTCTGTTATTTAACATTAATAATTTGTGTAAAAGTTTTGTTAAGTTGAAACACAATGCCTTTAATTAATATTCACTAACTTTTGAACCTACAAATATCTTAAAGCATAAATAATCAATTTTTCATTAAGAAATTTAAGTTACTAGCATATTTTTTCATTTACTCCTGTAGCCCAAAGCAGTGTTCTCACTAAAGGGAGATAATACAAATTTTGGACCAGTATTTTACTAAAGTTTTAAAAGCTTTGGGGTACACTAACACTAAAAAATAATACAGATCAAAATAAGACCTCACTTATAAACAGCTGTGGCGGCCAGTCGTGAAACCAACCCAGCTCCCACCACACACTTGCAACTTCACACACATACCCCAACATTTGCACCACCCCCCACACAAAAAAAGACATATATAAACACAAACAGTTAGTCATTTTGTGCATGCACACCACCAGGGGAGTGAGTGAATGTGTGTGGATTATGTGACACAAGCCACTACCATTATAAAAAAATTTTAAGTTCTTTCATCAAAGGACAATGACATAAGTAGTGCATTCGGGTAAACATGCATATCACCAGTGATTTGTCACAGGTGCACTTGCTTGAGCAACCATCTAAGTGATTATGTCATTTCTCGCCAATACTACTGCTGAGAAGATGGAAAACTTAAGCCAATCAGAGATTTATTCCCTTTTGAAATGTCAAATAGAGTAGTTTTATAATATCCCTAACATACTGACTGTGGGATATATCCTGGAAAACAGCAAACAGAACTTTTATGTATTTATTTTTGTAAATTTTTGAAAATAAAAATGAAAAAAAAAAAACAACAGCAAACAAATATCAAATCATTTTGTTTGTTCCAGAATATATCGTAGATGAGACAAACTTCACTGCAATTTTGTACCATACAAGATAATATCTACTGGTGCTTCATTTAAAACTTTTAAGCAAGATGGTATCATTTAATTTTGTATTAAAATTCTTGGAGTTTCATGAAAAAAAACAATCTGCTGTGCATTGTTAGGAATAAGTGTCTATCAATTTTTTTTTTTTGTTTCAGAAAAGGTGAAATGTTAGACCAACAGACTGATCAGCGGCCAGAATTCAAATGCAGTCTTACACCGGTGACACATTCTGTGCCATTTCATATGACAAGTCAAAATGTTTTAGGATAGAAATAAAATGCTGTGTGAGTGAAATTAGCTGTCATTATGTCCTATGATTTAATAGCAAGATCATTATTATGGTGCCACATAATATCTATTCCACAATTACTTTTTTCATGTTTACTCAGATTTTTAACTACTACTTCATTTATATGATCCTAGATAGTTAATTAATCATTGTTTTAATTCTGATCCAATATACTCTCCCACACAAGCCTGGAAAGCAAAAGCAGATTTACATGTAAACAAAATAAGTAGGACCCAGCAAAGAATAGAACTCATTAAAACAGTTAGATGGTCACCACTGTAATTTCCATCAGTATATATGACATGATTTTGTGTATCCAACAATAATAAAGTTTACATTGCTAGAAGCCTGATCCAGACCTACCGTAAAGTGCCATGTATTATATGCAATTTTATTAAGAAAAATTATCCTTTAAAAATTGGGTGTGCATTATACAAGATATCAGACATCACAGACTTTTTCCCCAGACCACTGGGGCTATTGCCGATGAGATGAGCAAGCAATAATATATACGTATACATTAGAAAATTCCATGGTGGCAATTTGACTGAATATCAATAAAAGATAGTTTGTGTCTTCTTTGTGTTTTTGGAGATATGAGTATTGAAGGTCACTGGGTTAAGTATCATTGATATTGGCAACAAAATCAGTAGAAAAAGAACAAGTTCATACCAAAACTCTGTAAAATTTAACCACAAAAACAAAAATGCAAATAATATTTTTTTTTTACAATTTTATTGAATTTCGATGAAATTGATAAATATAATAGAGGAAAAGTGACATGCATTGATATGATGTACATCTAGATTAAAACCCACCAAACCTATCCTTGCTGTTTTCTTCCCTTCACTGCAAGAGCTGTTCATCAGTCATAGCAGATATTGTTGTTATCGCCCTCTGATGCTTCTACTGCCTTATCATACCTCAGCTGTCATTTTCGGTTCTGTCCATGGCATTGGACAGTAGCACTGAGGAAGCCCTTCTTGATGGTCTCGGGGTTGACTTCTTCCAAGGCATCTTTGATCCTGGTGGCAATGGTAGGCATGTTGGGTTGGCACGTGCAACCAGTGGGGGTCAAGGTGTGTCTGCCCTCCGTCATCCAGGTATTTCACCTCTGCTGGACCCCATGTTTGACTGGGCGGTTGCAAGCTACGTCCATGACCTACAGCATGGATGTCATCCCCAGGGATGATGGCGAAGTCTGTGTGAGTCTTCTTTATGGTTGTCTTCATGGACTCCATGCAGTGCAGGATACCCTGTCTGTCCCAAATGGTGTTCATCTAGTCTAGCATGAGGGTTTCATCCATCCACCCCTTGGCAAGGATCTGTATGTGGACACCAATGAGGAACTGGTGCTTTGGCATGATCTTCCTCTTGAAGATGATGTATGGTAGGAGTTTATTTAAGTCAACCATACACCCCAGCATGACTGTGAAGTGGGTCTTTTCATGGCCGGTTGTCTTCATGGTGATGGTCTTTGACCAGATGAGGGCCACTGTGCTGTTGTAGGGATGGTCAAACGTCATTGTCATCCGGTCGGGTAGTCATGTTGTTTACTCAGTTTGATGACAAACTGTTGGTATCTCAACAGCTGATCCTCCATTGTATGCTCAGTTGGTTGTAGGATATGAAGCATGTGCACCATTTCTGAGATGCTTTAAAGTCAGGCATAGATTGAGTTTTGTAGACAGAAAGTGCATGCATGTGTATCTCTGTGGTGAAAACCCCCATACCCAGCATGCGCTTTTCAGTGATGAAGGAAAGTACCTCTTCAAGCTTGGGATAGGCTGCACCCTTGAACTGATCAGGAAGTTTTAAACACGGCATGGCTTAAATCTTCTTCTGAGAATGTTGCCATGACCTGATTTTGGCCTCATTCACTCCAAACCTTCAGGCTGCAGCTCTTCAACTGCATAGCTGATCATTTGGAGTTTATCTGCAGCAGTTTTGCTCATACGTTGTGTTGGCAGCATGGTTATATGTAACAGTATGTATAAACAGGGACTGAATGAAGATTATATCTGTGCTGAGTTTATATATATATGGGTTACCGTAATACCCCGGTTACTACACTATGCATAGTAGGTGAGATGTTGTAATAAACGCTGGTGGCATAGTAATTGAAATGAAATTTTTTTGCAAAGACCTTTGAAAGCCATGGTGTAATAAGCGAGGTATTCATGAAAACCTGATTTGTGCATTCCAGTGACTTGGTTTACCACGTCACTACGGCAGCTGAGTGAGTGAATTTTTCGGATTTTTGTGAAACTATTATTTTCACCTGTAAAATATCTCCACATTTAGTTTATTCCAGATGGCCCCACTAAAGGAGATGATGTTGTAATTTCTGTTGATTTTATGTTGAAGATGGCCATTTATCTGTTGTACAACACCCGTTCTCCTTCAGGTTGGCCCAATCTGACAGCGCCTGAAATATGAGCTAAATATGCCTGCATATTATAATGAAAATTATAAATTTTTGTGGGATTTTACAGATCAAAATCAGGGTCTGTATTATATACAAGAGCGTATAATACATGGAACTTCTTTACGGTAATATTAGCAAAAAAAATATTAAAAATTAAGGATTAAGGTTAACTTTGTGTGTATCTGACTGTTGCAACTTCATGGCAGAGAAGAAAGAATGCATCACTACTTAAGGACAACAGCAGGTACTACATGCAAATAATCCTGAAGATAGCAAACACAGAGATTATTTTTTAAAATTGTTTTTAAGCTATAGAGAGAAAAAAATGCAGTTAAAAGAATATATCTGTCAACAACCAAGAACTAGTATTTGGTAATTTGATATTTCTGCGACAAGAGTATGTCAGTAAATAAATTTCAAAATTGAAACAGTACAAAAAATTCCTCAAATTAACCTGCAATTTCCTTCCATCTCTTTAAGCTGGATGAACAAACAGCTATACACATCACCAAAAGTACATGACTTCTGGACTCCATCAATCAGTCAGTCATACATCAGGAAATTCTTCAACACATTTGTTTAATGATCTGTTAATAATTTCATGAAGTTCCAGGAGCCAGAGAACCACAAACAAGATAAAAAATAAACAAAAAAATGGTGTCTGTAGTAAATACAATTCATATTACCAAGATAATTTAATATGTCAAAATAAGATTGCAAAAGCTTTCACAATATGAATTGATTGCATAAAGTATTTAATCCATAATAAGTACAGCATTGACGTGCAGTCAGGGGAGGCAAGGGAGGCAGAGCCTCCCCAGTCATTCGCCAGTAAAAACTCTTGTAGTTAAATGTAAAAAATAATATTTATTCCATGTTATTATCAAAATTTTGTCAGAGAGAATCGGATAGGAGGCAGCAAGGGGCTTTGTCTCACTTCAAAACCGGTTGGAGTGTGAACCTATGAAAATCTATGTCAGAGATGTGCGGAAGGGAGGCAGCGAGGGGCTCTGCCTCCCTTTGAATGCACAATCGCTCAGAAACACGTTGAAGTGCGAGCCTATGAAAATTGTTAAAAAAATTATAGGAAAAAAATTTAAATAAAGTATTTACATTTTATGATTGTAGATAATTCAGATCAGATTGACCACAATTTTTGAGGGTCAAAATTCACTACCACTCAATGGGCATCAATGCAGCAATCATGTAATATTATGTTTAAAATTGTTATAAGATGTTCTATTTCATTTAAAAAAAACAAAAAAAAAAAAAACAACCCCCTACTTGAAGAAAAATCTAATTTAAAAAGGGGGGATGAAGAGTGCCTAGAAAAATGAAATATTTCTTGATATAAAATTGAAAAATACCAAAATGTTTTTTGATATTATTATTATTTTCATTAAAAAAATTATAGGCAAAAAGTTAAATAAAGCATATAAAATTGACGATCGCCTGAGCAACGGACATGTGTGTATCTAAAGGCCAGGGAAGGGGTAAAATTTTAGATCACATGCGGGTTAAGATCACACAACAATGGAGACAGACACCAAAGCATATTTTGAAGAATGGAAAAAGTCGTGTCTACTGGCAAATATTATTTATGGTCGAAATATTCCTGTACTATCTTCATATCCTGGTAGCTTGAACAATTCCAAGGTGAAAAAATTTTTTGTTTGAATTTTTTTAAACCATTGCGTGCTTACTTCAATTAAATTGTGTGATATTTTTTAATTGTAAATTGATTTTTAATGTAGAATTCTGCCTTATCCCCACAATCCTTAGCTGACCTGGCTGCAATGGTTTCACATGTACATTTCATAACTCCCAATATGCAAACTGCTGAAGGTGTTTTTAATTAAAGTTCAAATTTAAAAAAAAATTTTTATATTTTATTTTCAAGTTTTAAAATAATTTTTGCAGTTTCCAAAGACACTGAATCAGAAGGTTTAGTCATTGACCTCACTTTTGTTGCCATAGATACGCATAGTGATTGTGAGGATGAAAACAATTGAAAACAACCGATTTTAGCAACCAAATTATCCAGTGACTTAAATCAAAGCAATTCCAGCTTTTCACCTCACTCTTTTATTAGTCAAATTATTTTTTTTAATGATTATTGTGATATGTACTTTTTTATTAAAATAAAATTATAATTTATTTTATTATAAAATTTTAAGTAAAAGTATTAAAGCATATGTGGTGAAAAAAAAAAAAGGTACCAAGGCCTTTAACTGTTTTAGAAAAAAAAATGTTACATTCAGGCAAACATTTTGCTGAATGCTGAATTCAGTGCCTCCACTGTCATTGACCTCACCACACGTCACTGAAGTACAGTTGTAGTACATTATGCTTTGGCTGGTCAGGGTTTCCTTTTACATCTATCACAAGAGTTCTTATAGGGTCTTCCTCACTGAAAATGGTTTGCAATTGCCTCATACCATGATACAGTAAACTCTGGATATAGCAGCACTCTATCTAACAGCATGTGTCACAACTCTGGTGGCAGACATGGCAACCAACTTAAGTTTGTATACAGTCGCCATTTCAGAAGTCCACATAGCTCATTTCTCTTGTCTTTTATCACACGATAATGGCTCATAATTTGAAAAAGCAAGTACTGGAGAAAAATGGAGGACGACTACGCTTAACATTGCCGATAAAATTGAAATAGTCATGAAATTAGAAAAAGAAGCAAGCAGGAATGTTTTGATGTGAGAGTACAATGCTGGTTTGTCAATCGTTCTCCTGATGCAGCAATTGAAACAACAATGCCAGAGGAGCAGCAGGTGACAGAAGAGAAGTAAACAGTGTTGTGCATACATTTTAAAAATATAATTGTGTTGCATATTTTTTTAAGTGGATTATGTTTTATTTACATGTATTTTCTGTATGCAACTTGATGTAAATGCATTTTTTGAATATTTTGATTAAACTGGCAGCACATACAGGTCTGTTTTATATTCTATTATTTACACCTCCCTTATACCTTACTTATATGGATGCACCATAACGGAACATTCAATATAACGACATCCCTGATTCCTTGAGGGTGCCGTTATTTACAGAGTTTACTGTATTATGATTTTTATCTCTGTCTGTCAGTCAGTTTTGTGTGAACATAAACAATACTGCATTGTGTGGGGAAAGGAATCCTAAAAATCTTGTGACTTTAAAATGCTAACCTACTAGATGTTTTTACAACAATTTAAAAACAAATAAACATCTGAGTGTCTCCATTCTGCTTTACATCAGTCTCCTTCATAAATATATACTCTTTCTAAAGCCAGTCTCTAATAACTGGATTTTATTTTATGATTTCTATTAATGTTTATCTTTGCTGACTACAAATGGTAATAAAAATCTGTATTCACCAGCAGTAGCCATAGTTGTGGATTCACCAATAATATAAAATTTCATAAATATTAGTACCTACAGATATCATGCCTGTTAGAAAATGTGTACATTAAAAAGTCTGTTGCAAAAGTTCACACAGAAATTTTGATCACATAAGGCTTTCTCATCAAAATATCACCCCTTTGTTTTTGACAAATGCTTTACATATTTGTGGCATCCAAACTATAAATTTCCACATGTAGTGAGAAGGCAAAGAATTCCATTTCTCATTTTAATCATTCCACAACTGCAAAACATTAATTGGTCCCCCTAGCTTTAACTCCTTATATATACTTCATTCCAGATGAACTTGACATAGTTGACATCTGAATTTCAAGATGGCTAATTCATCATTTTCAAGGTTTGGTTTGCTTCTCCTCATGACAGATATTGTTTATTAACTTTAGCAGCATATTTGGGAAGCATTGTCCTCATTAGGCCCATCAATCGATACACAGAAATAAATTTCCTTCCCCATGCCTTACTGAAGCTTTCTCTAGCCTTTCTTCAGATGTGCTATCTTCAATATGACCCAAAGATTTCAAATTAGCTCTCATCTGACCATAACACCTTCAATCATTGTTGTAGTGTGTAATCTTGACGCTGTCTTGCCGTTTTCTCATATTTCTACAACCAAAATGGGGTTAGCAAACAGCTACCTGATCATTCAAATCAACCTCTCTGAAATATCTTTTGATCGTTGTCTTGGAGATGGAGTTTTATCTTGTCTTCATCTTGTTCAAACTTTGATTATTGTGATTATATAGGAAACTTTTTTTGGTCCTTGCCAAATCCATAGCAAAATTGCCTTGGCTAAAGAACACATCACACAGATGGGAAAAAAAAAAAACAAAAAAAACAACAAAAAACAAAAAAAACAACAAAACTATGATACTGGATAGAGATACCAAATAAAGCCCTAAATCATCAGGGAGTAAATAGTCAAAGATCACTATGGTAACCTCTTGTCTTCTAAAACTTTATTTATTAAAAAATTGAAACCAATTCTCTGGTGGCAAAAAAAAAAACAAAAACATGTACAGCATCTATTATTGTAATATTTTTGAAGAAATTTCTTGTTTCCTTGATTTTTAGTGCAGACTGGATTCATAGCCTTGGAATACGAACTCCATCTACTGGATTGCCAAGACTAGCATTTTTGTGATTTTTCATTTTCATGTTTGATTTCCACATTTTACTGAGTTCCACATTATGCATCATAAACAGATGAGGGGCTATATTTTAGGTATTATTTTCTCTCTTTGGTCATGCTGTTCTTGATTTATGATATTACAAACAGTTCACTATAGGCATTGATTACAGGGCCAAGTATAGTCTACTAATCTTCAACCCTGATTTTGGTTACACTGTCCCCCCCTCCACCACCTCTCTCTCTCTCTCTATATATATTATATTTGTTTGATTGGGATTGTGGTTTAAAAAAAAAGAAGCAAACTTACTTGAATCCAGAAGTGTCAATCGGGGATTGCTCATGTCCACAGGAATAAAATCTCTCAGCCACATTATAGTTGGTTCTGGATCTCCAGAAGCTTCACACTGCAAAACGGTATTTCTATCCTTTTCTACTGCCTTCAAGGTGGGATGAGTAACTATTCTTGGATAGCCTCCTGGCATTCCTGCAAAAATTCAAATTGTATTAGGCATGAGGTATTTTCTATCTAGCAAAAGAAGAGTATCTAAGGTATCAGAATGTAAGGATCAACTAATTGGTAAGGCAGACAAAAAAAAGTTCAATTTTTAACCCAGTATTTAATGAGTCAGAGTCCATTTTGACAAATACATATATATATATATAGCAAGGATGCTGTGCAGTCTACAAATGAAAGAAAAAATATGGCACAATATTTTAAACTTATGTAGATGTTTTTAACATTTCCTTCATTTAAAAGGGAATATCTGTAAAAAACTTAATTTTTCTTATGGAAATTCTGAATAATAAAAAATAAACAAACAAGTTATTTCATTTGTTACATAATTAAATTATATTCAAAAATGAAGTTTATTGAATCCACAAAGAAATTTTGACAACAAAGATACACTGGTTTAGAAATGTTTGGAGAATATCATGGAATGGTACTATATTTGAAGGGGGACCCCACCAGTATTCATGGCACCCTCCCTCTCCCCCCCTCTGTGTGTGTGAAGTAACACAAAAGAAGTGGTCTCAATACCTTTTGCATAGATTTCTTTCTTTATAACCTTTAATTAAAAAAAATAACAAATACTCTAAAGACATTTGAATGAAACTGGAGAATGGGTAAATACCAGTACAATAATGCTATTTTGGCTAATGGTGGGCCACTTGGGGTCAACCTTACGAGGGGGGGAGGCGAGTACTCTGTTTAGCAGAAGGCAGTCGGAAAGTCCTCTACCTGAAGAGTGGAGGCGAGTGGCGCTTTTTGCCTCTGGCGAGCCTTTCTGGCCAAGGAGGTTAGGTGCGTCCGTCAAGACCGGTTTCGGACTTGACGTGCTGAAGTTATTTTCCCAGAGTGGTTTTTTAGCTGGGGAAGCGATCAATCTCACACGGGGCGTTTTACGCCCCAAAACGCTGGCTGCTTTGGCGGCGGCCAGTTACACGAGGTGCTTTGGCACCTCAACGGCTTCGGACACCCTCCACTCCCTTCTACTCAGAGATACACACGCATACACGAACTTTCACACGCACCACTTACACATTCACCACAAAAAAGATAAAAAAAAAAGTTTTATTTTAATGTCCCTAGTACAGCAATACCCCTGCTGTTACTGCGGTTAATTCGTGTGGCAAAAACACCGCTGTAATTGAAGATATAAATACATGTAAAATCATCGATTGATGTACTTTTGAAAAATTTGAAAATTTTTAAAAAACATATGAAAATCAATATAAATAGAGAAGGAAACAAATTAATTGGATGAGTATTGTGTTTTACTAGCATCAGCATATGCAAAAAAATTAAATGCTTTTATTATTTATGAAAATATTGTAAAAGGGATGTCTGTTTCGATGATGCTTTCTTCTTCTCTTTGTACATGACCCTATAACAACTGAGTGCATCTTCAACTTGTCTTCTGACTTGCATCACTCTTTCTACATTTGGATCTGCATTCATTATCATCTGCTTTCCATCTTCAAAAGTTCTAAAAATAACATCGAGTTCCTTAATTGAGAATTCTTTCATTTGCATCTCAATTTCATCTGTTCCATCTTGGCTATCGTCCTCATTGTATGCATGCTGCTGCTCTGAATTTAAAAGGTCTCTATCATTAAGATCCACATTATGTGAGTCAAGCAATTCTCTGACATTGCCATTGTCTATTTCAGACATTCCCATGTTTAAACCAAGTTGAGTAATTTCTGTTATGGTCCCTGTGATTATTGTTAATTTTTCTTCCAATACAATAACTTTTCTCTTCTTCAATGCACTTTCATCACTTTTACTTGCAGTACTCACTCGTTTAGAACTCATGTGAAATAATAGTGAAACACTGCGCACTGTATGAAGGCGACAGAGATACTGAAGTGCTGATTCAGTGCATGTGTGCGTGCTGATATTGTATACGTACGTATGTATAAACAGACGAACAATGAATGGTACCACATTAAATCAAATCCTTATATGCAGTATTCAAATTTTTGGTATCAAACTGCCAACCGTACTAAATCAAAAAGTGCGGTAATGGGTATTGCTGTATAAAACAAGAAAACAAGTAGTATTCTGATACAGTGTTTCAAGCTTAACAAAAACATTAATATCAGTATTAATGCATATATTTTCCAGAGGAGAATGCTGCTTATGAAAATACAAACAGGGGTAAAAATTTCATAATTAATAGAACAAATATGTGATATTAGAAAACAGTAACAGTACATTAACCTTCTAGACATCACAAAATACTCTCAAGTTCTCATCTATAAGAAATAAGATGGTTCTGTACCATCAAAGCATTTATTTTATTAAGGAATTTTGATTATTTTGTTTTGTTTTAATATCTACAATGCTTTTAAGGAAATACGAGAGAGATAATCAGTGTTAGAGCTTTACTTAAGCTAAGAATTTCAGATCCATGTTCACGGTTATTGAACAATTTCTGGAAGGGTTAATTTTAATTACTTAAATGACAAAGTCTTCATTTGTAGATAATATTGCATCATGCTACTAAAATTTTTTTTTGAATTTGAAAGAAATGCCCTCGCTATATAAAAGACAAAGTAAATACACTTTAAAGATTAGCTCCATATTACATTATCATGCTAGGTGTGATTTTCACATAATTCCACCTATATGTGCTGTACTTTAGCCTGACCAGAAGAAATGAGGTTAGTTAAAGTACACTTGTATGAGAGAAACCTCTGATAATGAAGACTCATCTCTATAGTTGACCACAGACAGTGATGATGACAGATCATGGACACTACACCTGTGACAATATTTTCAAATAAAAAGAAAATCAGAAGAGGAATAATCCCATGCTTAGCTTGAGAGTTCACACATTATAGGAATGTCTCCTTAATTATTAAAGAAATGCTATACCTGCACTTTAAGAAAGAGAAAGAGAAAAATTATACTTATAGCATAATTGATTTTCTCTCCTTTCTTCTTCCTCAAACTAATAACAAAATAGAATTATTTTGTCTATAAACAGAAAATTTTGCACTGTAAGATATTAAACTTAGGCAAATCACTTACAATTATTTCTTGTTCTAAGATAAAATACTATTTAATACTTCTTGGACTAAAGGAACTTTAACTAAAACACAACAATAATATATCAGTTAATATTTATCATGAACTTCTAATGAATAATCCACTGATAAATAATAATAATTCAAAACCATTAATAGATTATTCATGGTCATAACAGTAAATGGCATTTTCTCTTGAAGTGAAATCCATTAATATTTAATAAATATGATTTTACCAAAATTTATGTATCATAACAGAGATTTTTCTTCAATAACTTTCTGTTATTGAATGTTGAGAGGTGAGGCATGTTCTATCATATACACACGCACACACAAAAGTAACAAAAGAAAAAATCTAAAAATTCTATAAAACAGAGCAGGGAATCTTTTTGGTGCTGATGTGTATGAAAATGATCAAAACAAGAATCAAAGAATGGAAGTAAAAGTAAAATTACTAACAGTTGTAAACTTTGCTGTGTGTGTGCAAAATTCTCTAATTATTAAGTTGTCAGAAAATTCTGTCATTTTATCAGTTCTACTTGAGGTATTAATACAAAAGACTGGTGTTGTCTGTCTACCACCAAGTCACAGTATGATTCATGCTTCGAGCTGGATAAAGGATGCACCATACCGAAATAAAAATTCCTTTGTTCTTTGAATTCCAAAGCAATAAAAGAGTTCAAAGGCTTATTATTAGTATATATCTAATCACAAGTTTCATATCACTGAGCACTGAATATAAGTAAACATATTCATGAATGTGCTTTATAATATCTGATGTTCATACTGAATATTTTTTGTCTTTCAACAAAGAAAACAAATGATTGTAAAACCTTTTTCCTCTTCCAATACAGAAAAAAATTTTTTAATTTAATTTTAAGTATGTGAGTGCAGACAAATCTGAGTTAAAAATACCAAACAACAGACTGTAGCAGTGCCATTGTAACTTTTATCATATTACAAGTTAATATTTATTGTAATTAGAACTGCAACCATACAAAGAATCACAAAAAAATTTATTCCATTAGCAGACATGTTGAATTTCTTGCTTGCAATCTCTTGATGTAACTGAGGATTACATTCTGATTAATGTATACCACTTAATCTTTGTCTGTGTGGTGTTTTTATTAACAAAACAAGTGAGTCCCCCCTACAGAATTTATCTGCACAAAGAAACTGGAATACTTGGTTAAAATAAATTAGTGCAGCAAATTCCAAATGCTACCCTATTACACTTTAGGGGCATAGGCCTCATTAATATTTAGGCATTTCCTAAAAAAGAACATTATTTAACATATAACTACATGCCACAATTAAGTTATTCTAATTAATATCTTTTACAACATTCTCCTCTCAAAAGAAGTAAGATTGACTAACTCCAAAATGTTAATTGCTATAATAATCTACTATTTTATCATCATCATTTAAAATGAGATGCACAGTATACTGACTAATAAATTAAAAAAATAGAGACAAATATATTGTCCTATATACTATAAGCTATGTTAGTTAAAAAATATGAAATTAAAGATTTAAACCTGGAATTAAAGAAAAATTCATGATCTCTTCAGAATGTATTAATATTCTAGGGATCATGCTAAAATGATTACTCATTTAGCTATCACTTATACAATAAGGACAATAATGCAAATTATAAATCATGCATTTTCTTTTTCATTGTTTCTAGAATATTTGTAGTGTTCATTGAATTTTTCCATGATATTAAACAGTAAAAAGATAGTTGTATGGTTCTAGATAATCTCCTAAGGGATCTGTTCTTTGCCTTTCTCATCAGAAAGCAGTCGTTACCGATAGGTTCCGAAAAAGTCTTTTTATCTAGATAACTCAACTCCAGGTATAGCATACCTGGTGTGGTGCCATTCATATTGCACAACAAAGCTGATTTCTTTTACTGGCATGAAAAACACCACTCTGGTGTAAGCTGCCACTGATATTATTTTGTTTATTTTCACATTGTCCCTTATTTCAAAAAAATGAAACCAAACAAACAAAAAAATTTTTTCTTAATATATCCATATTTCATAAATTTCTGGAAGAATTGCAACAAAAATACAGTATAATCAGTAAAATCATTAGACATATTGCTGACATAAAACTATAGGACAGATGTCTTTCTGTATACTTTGAGCTTAAACACAACAAAAAATGGGTGGTTATTGATGTTAACTAAAAGGAAACTAGAATTAGATTTGGTAAAGTTCCTTAGAGAACGAATGTCTATAGATCTATCTGTCGTGGATCTTTCTAAACAATTTGTTTAAATTTTTGCCTATCTTATAAAAAGAAAAAGAAAATGTAAATCAGCAATATACTCAAGCATGAACACTTATCTATAATGGTTACCCATCTTGCTTGCTTTATACCTACTTTACTGTCACCAAATTTTTATCATGTATCTTTGTATCCTTTACAACATTTTAAAGTAATAAAAGAAAAAAGTTTACATATTTTTTCAAAGATTATGGGTTAAATGAAAGATCAAGATACACATTGAGCTAAGACTGTAAATCTCTAAGAACAACCTTTTGATCAAGAAAATGAAGGATATGTTTTAGAAAATTTTTGCATAGCCATTCTGAGTTGTTGAAATTTTAGGAGAGAAAAAGAAAAACTCTTAATTGTCTTCATTAGGAAAGCATGAGAATTGGCTTGCTAAGAAAGAAAACTACCTGATAAACTTTCCAAAAAATAATAAAATATGAGGTTGGTTACATTAGCCTAATAGCCTAAAAACAATTAACAACACACCTGGAACATCTGGAATTCTTACCTACTAAATATGGGCTACATGTTTAAACTGTGAACATGGGATTTTAATAAAATCAAAATACAGAAGTAGTTTTTTTAAAAAACAAACAAACAAAAGCTCTAGTCCTTCCAACAACATCAACAACAAATTTATTTACTTATTACCATGCAATTTTTGCACTTTTCTAACATCAGACATAGAGCAAACTGAATAACAGGTATAGTGTAAGGAAAGTTACCATTACGTGTAGTTAGTAACAAACCTAGAGGAATGTTCCTACACATTGTGTGTAAAAAAAAAACAACAACAACAAAAGCCTATCCATGTAGATGCATAAAATAAACTAATAGCATTCTCCTGGTTAAATGGCTAGATTTGTATTTTTTTTTAAAAAAGAAGTTAATAAAGCTTTCTTGCACTTTATCTCATTCTCTGGCAAAACTCAAATGAGCATAATTAACAAAAGAAAAAAAAAAAAAAAATTTCAGCTTTTAGAATTCTTTAAATTTCAAGAATTTTATTTAAAATATAAATGAACAATACAATGTATTATGGAGGTGCAAAAGTGACAGACTTATTCCCTTGAATGATGTACCTCTAGATCCATAAAAAGAAAAAGAAAGCAACAGGAAACAACTTTTACATTTTCAGTAAAATATATGAGTCAGCAGCATTTTAAATGTGTTTATGGAAAAAAATAGCAGCCATATAGATTTTAATAATGGAGATAAATGATGTATACAAATAGCATTTATTGTAATATGTTAATCTACATGTATGTACATGTAGTACTGGGGATAAACATGATACATTTTCATAATAATAATTTTAAAAAATCAAAGTAAAATAAACCTTTCAGGAGGTGGAGATGGTAATGCATACATTATTATGAAGTTTATACATCTAAAAAAAAAAATTCAAATTTTGAACAGTGAAGGTCTAATTCCATCAGGAAATGCTAAATTCTTTATTAATAACTACCTACCCACAACATCATAATTACATATTGATATTATTGTGATTATCATCATCATCATTATTATTATTATTATTATTATCCCTTTTCCATTATGCAAGGTTTCTGGTAACTCAGAACAGTTCCAATACAGTAAACAAGCAAATGTAAACAGTCAAAATAACAATAGTAGTAGTTTTGTCAAACTGCTTGTTTTATAAAACAAATTATTACTATAAAATCTCCTGAAAATTAAAAAAAAACACACAACAGGGAATTTTTAAAAAAGTACAATTCAAAGAAATATTTATTATATATACTATTAAATTCTGATATGACATGTTCAATTCCAGTCAAGACAAACAATTTATTGGTTTTATATTATATTGCATTGCTAGTGCTATATATGATACTTCACAGGAAAAGAGCCACAGATACCATAATATTTATCTTCTCTCCTCAAGATAAATTCTGCTTCTTTTGGTTATATGCCAATGAAGAGATTATCTTACCATCATGGCTGGCACATGATCCATTACTGTAATACACAAATTGAATTTATTGACTGGAATGACCTTTGTGTTCATTAAACAAAACTTCTTAAATCCTCTTTTTCTTTTCTCTAATGTTAAAAAAATATATTACAGAATCTTCATAAGTTAAAAACTGTTTGATAAACAATGTTACTGTGAGTATTAATTAATTTATACTATTTTTTAATATGTAACTACTTCTCTGGCTGGTCAAATAAAAAATAATACAGAAGAAAACTGAAGTTGTTATGAAAATTAGCATATGTGTGTCTGAACTATAATTGCACATGTAGTCTTCTGTGGTGCCATTTTTGTGAATGCCTCATTATGAGAGAAACTGAAAAAAATTGAAGTCATGAATTAAGATCATTATCATTAGTCCCTGCAAATTATTTTGTCTATTTCTTGAGGCTGGAGACAAAACGGTTCAAATCCCCCCACCCAGAAAAGTGGGATCAGAAGGAAGTGAATACAACACAATCCAAATGATTAATTTGTGATGATGATAATGATAGTTTTGATGAAACTTTACTTCAGTTCCAGATCCCTAAAAACTGTTTGCTAAATTCAAATTCAAAATAATATTTGAAATAATAATTAGCTGTTTGATGATGAACTGCTTACAACTGTTATGGTAGCTATCCTGTTTTATTTAATCTGGTTAACCAAGGATCTAAACATTAAACCAAGGACTATCATAGTGTTCTGTTGACAGTAAATCCCTGTGGAAGTGGTAGTTTATTCCAGGTCAGTTAAAAAATCACTAATGCCATAAATAGCCTTGAAAAAAATTGTATTAAGGTTCCTTTTAGTATATGTAGATGGCCATTAGATAGGTCACAATGCAATAGGAGAAATTTTTTACTTTGCAGCTAACTCATAATATTAAGTTTATCGAAATTATAAAGCCACTGATTGGTAACAGAAGTACAACAGTATACTCGCTAAATTGCTGACCTTAGTTTACATTGCATTGATAGGGTAAATTTCTAATTCAAGTTACAGTAAAACAACAACTAATAATAAAAACAAAAATAAATAACTAAATAATCCATTAATACATAAAGATAAAAAACCATGGGAGCACTTGTAGATTCCAGCTAACTTTTCATAACTTTAAATTTATTTAAAGTTAGTTTAAACTTCAACATAATTCACTCTGTAAACCTGCTTTCTTAAAAATAGACCGGTCAAAATCTGACATTGCACTATGACATAGGGGCAGATAACTTAGTTGTTGTTTTATAATTAAAAAATAGATGTATAAAACACGAAGAACATATAAAAGTCATGTATAAAGATGCTAATAATATAGAATACTTTATGCTAATTAGTATCTGACTAACATTTTAGTATGGTTTCTATTTTTATTACATTTAAACATATCTTACAAAAAAGATGAACCACTGCCAAAAATGAAATATATGTTGAAACAGCTTTGTTTTTTTTATATGTATATATTGGATTGTCTGTTTCAGTAATGTGTTCCAAAATCAATTGACCATAGTGGGTGGTTGTGTAACACAGTACCTTCTAAGAGAGCTTGTAACATCTGATCACAAGCTGAGGAGCATTTATATCATCAATACTCCAGACAAAGTGCTGGCTGCTTTTAACAGAATTTTTTTTCTTCTTCTTTTCAAGATTGCACTTCCTACACTTGACATGCTTTAGTAAACTTGAGATAAAGACTGCTTACTAGCTTATTCCCAAGATAATGCTAAATCACATTACCATATACATTCACTTAACTTAATGTGATGAAAACAGATTTGAAACAGTAATAAAGCTAACTACCATAAAAGAAAATTATGCCAAATTAAATGTGAAGGGGTCAGGGTTACGAGTGCATTTAGTCTAGTATTAGTTATATACTATAACAGAAAATGTCTGCATTGATAACAATTCAAATTTCTTTCTAGCTATCAACTCGTTTGAATTTACAAGTGACCATTTCAAAAGACTTTGTTATGATTTTATAGCTATAATATCTATACTATGCTGACCTGGGAACAAGATCAGAAATGACAGCAGTCCCAATCTTAAATCAATTTTCAAAGTTGACCATGTTGTATTTAGATGACAACGTAAATAATTAGTTTTGCATCTTTATAAACTTATTTACTAAAAACCAACAATAGCCATGAATTCAAAGAATTCAATATACAGTTTGATTTTATGAAAGTGAGTTTCTACATTAAGCAAAAGAAGAAAAAAGAACCTAGTCATATTGTGTTTTCAAATGCATTAATTTATTTGAAAAAGCAAAACAATGTTTTGCAAATACATTAAACCTAATTCTTCTTTCCTTAAAAGATAATCTAATTTATACCTTTAATTAACGAAGGCTATCTAAGCTGTAAGTAACGTACAGCTTCTAAGCACATAAAACGATACTATGCACATGTCAAAGCAATTTCTTTTATCAAATACATATGGCATGAATGATGAACAGATGACTTGATACTTTATAACATATTAATTGTTGCCATACTATCCAAAATAGTTTGTTTGTTTAAAATACACTCAAGAAATTAAGTTTTTTCAAAACCTGGTGCATATCCAAATACATTTAGTGTGCTTTCTATTTTTATTTCATTTAAACACCTCTTACAAAAAGACATTTCCACAGACTCTGAGAGGTCAGTGGAGAGTACAGTCACCATTCAGATTTTCAGGACTGCAGAACTATGAAGATCTGTAGAGTGGCGTTTCATCAAAAATGTTAACAGATTTCTATTTTTGCATCATTCCACCCCCCCCATAGTTTCAGGTGAGAGTAAAATTAAATAAAAGTTTCTGATTAGTTATCTTACTGTGTTACTTTGCATGTTCCAGTTCCAAACTGATGTACTGCTAAATATCAGAGAGGAGTCATTTTTGTAAACTTCTCTGAAAGGTAAATTTTTGCTAATTTTATCAAATTTTGGTTCTAAGATACTCATTTCACACACAAACAAACATACAATAAAAGCAAAAACAAAGGCAAAATAATGCTCCTTTTCTTTATAAACATCTTGTAAGTGTTGTAAAATTATGCTGAAGTCCATAAATGTGGTCTAATCAATGCAAAACATCTTTTGTAATTAAAGTCTCAACATAAACTTGTTGTAATGTGTTTTGTAGTCTATATGTATTTAATAAGAGTCATATGCTAATAAACATAAAAATATAGATCATTGGTTCCCAAACTGGGGAGGCCTGCAGGAATTCCAGGTGGGGCATGAGGACATGAGAAAAAAATACAAACAACTTTTTAATCGCTGATGACTAGAAGATTCTAGAATTCAAAGTTATAAAAAATTGTCATTAAAATATTATTTTGCATTATTTGACATTATTTTTTTGTTAATTTGAAACTTTTTAATAAAATAAAATAATATTAAATGTCTATATGTGTATTTTTAAATAAATGAACCATTAAATTTATTTCAATAAAAAAATGGAGGGGAGCATGAGAGTTTGATGAATACCAAAAGGAAGGCATTATGTCAACAACTGATATAGATAGACATGTGCACTGTATGCATCACAATTTTTCCATTGGAGGGGGTAGAAGTAGCAAAAGGTGAACATCCTGACTAATCCACTGTGGCTGAGACCTCCAGATATTGCTGGTTCCATTCTAGATGGAAATAGAATTTTTGTAGCAGCAGACTCATTGAGCTGCAAATAAAATTCATCCTCTAGGTTGGTGTGGCATTGTACGCTATGTGCCATTTGTTGAGTGGTGTAGTCCCCTGACTGGCTTCTGTTATTTTTAAAGATGCATCACAGTTACAGATGTTTTCCAGGTCCAGAAAAAAGTGCGCTGAGGAGGTTGGATACCTGTTGCTGCCATTGCTAGAAGAGAAAAGAACCAGACTCAATCATTGCCCCTTCCACACAAGAGTCCAGGTCTACCACTGTCTACAGAGAAAAGATGCAAGCTGATAAACCACCACCAGACACTGAGATTGCACTGTGGCTCAGAGTTACTTTCTGGTAGTCCATTACACCAATGCCATGCTATAAACTGACGTGTACTGTAATGGAATCTGATGGAAGAGAAATCAAATGTCTGGTATCAACAGAGAAAAGTAAAACATTATTAAGAAAAGAGAAGAAAGAACAGATATCAAAGGTTATGATATCTTTTCTGAATTGGTAAATACAAAACTAGCTTTCTATAATGTCCATCATAAAATTCCTGAAACCATTTGACTTTTTAAAAATTTTTATTTTCATTTTAGATGCACATTTACCAAAGAAACAGAATCTCCTAAGTGCCATAAATTTATCTACTTGCTCCTAAAGAAGCAACTTCCCATGCAGATGCTACCATAAATATCTCTGATGCAGAAGCACCTCTTGAAACTGAAACCAGATCTTTTGGAAAAGAATCTTTAATGCCACATAGCAGCCTCATAAACAGTCATTAGAGAGGGGAAAATCTGAATTTACTGGATGAGAGTGACATTGGGCACAAATGCTACACATTAGCAGATGCCAAGAAAACAATTTTAACATTTCAGTGGAAACTACCCACAAACATTCAGTGCTTCAAATGAAACATAAAATGAGACAGTGGCCAGAAGCAGCAATGACATTTCAGTCCTCAGCTTTTTCAAGACACTCTAAGCATCTGGATAGAGTCTTCTGTGGAGCATGTTATGTATTTGTTTGACATTTGCAAGAAAGCAGTCTTGGTATATCAACACCAATGGCAGACTGGTCCTATGGGGAAAAAGATTCTTGAGAGGCATAGCAAGTTAAAAGAATATGGGAATACAATTGCTAGAACTGATGCATTAATACATGATTACAAAAGAAAACAAACAAAAACCTATTAGTGAAGCAGGATTAGAGAAAAAGATGAATGAATAGAGCATGTTTTGTGGCAGGTAAAAATCTTATCCTTTGTGATATAACACAGAACTAAGAAGACTCTAGACTATTGGAAATTTCATTGTACTTTTTGCATTACATCACTAAATTGGACCTGGTTGTCAAAGAATACCTGGATTTTGGACCATAGAATGCATATTTGCATAGTACAATATCACCACAAATTAAGAATGAGATGATGATACACCTGACAGGTTTAAAAATTAAAAACAAAATTCTGGCAAAAGTGAAGCAGCAAGATTCTTCAGCTTGATTGCAAATAGAACCCTGACATTTCCATGAAAGAACAGATAGTTCTGGTGGTGAGGTATGCTCAGTGAAATGGAAAAAGAACTGTGGAAATGCAAGAAGATTTTATTAAGTTTGTGGAAGCCTTGGGGACAACTAGTCAAGTATTTGCAGCGGAACTATTTTTGCAAAGACTCAATGCCTGCAGTATAGAAAAAGAATACAAGGCATGATAGAAGAGGCAACATGAGTAAGCAATTTAAAAAAATGCAAGCCAGAATTTGTGCAGTCCTTTCTGAAGCAACCTACACTGCCTACAAAGGCAATCAGGTGAATATACCAATTGTTCACTCATGTTTAACATGATCGAATGCAAACATATCTGTTACTTGCAGGAAGATAATAGCAGCATCAAAATCCTCTTCAAAGCATCACAATGAGTTAATCCTTTCCTGCTCTAGTTGGTTGAAACTATCTGGGGCAAATCAAACAGCTAAGCATTGATAAGTCATTTAATGACCACTTCCATCTATATTATAGATAGTAGATGTAGGATGATGCTGGTCCAGATTATCAATTCTATTTAAATCACTTCATCTTCTAGCAAAAGTGACTTTACTTGCCAGGCTGCTTATGTCATTGACTTGGATTACCTAGTAAATTATCTACTGTATTATTATCATCTACGTGATGTTGTGGTGTTGAGTGTTTATACCTTGGATCTCTCATCATAATGATAGACAAATGTAGGATGTAGAGGGTAGGAACAAGACTGTTGAGCAAGATTTTGGGTCAACTCTGGCAGATTATTTGTTTTTGCAGTTAATCAACCTGAAGATTGATGGCCTTAATGACCAAAGGCCAGTGGATTCTTCTATGAGGTGATACTAGAGGATTTTCTTCACCATCTAATTGAAGAGACAAACTGCTGTGCAACACAAATCCAGATGGAGGCAGACAAAGCTGACAACACCTGGATCGACACCACCAGGAAAAAGATTAAATGCCTGTAGTTGTAAACATAACTATAATTCTGTGCCATTCATTGAGGATTGAGTGAGTGAGGATGACAAACTTAGTGTCAAAAGTAATGACAGTAAGCAGATTCAAGAAAGTGAATCAGTGTTGGCACCTCTGTGGCAGCAGTAATCTGAATTTACTTTTTGTTTCACTTTCTGCTCTATAAATTAAATTTTACCTTTTGTTTTCAAGACATGTTTCCTTTTCATTTGGATTACTGAACTACATGCTAAACTCTTACCCTGCCACGTGACAATGATGACGATAAAGAAAACCATAGTACAGCCTTATGTGGACCAGGAAATACAATATATTAACAAGGCAAATTCACTTTGATGTTTCAAAGCAAAAATACATTGAGATAATCAGCACTTTGGAGAAAATTGCAGACTTTGACAGTAATACTGAAAGATTTCTTATTTTCTGTTACTACTAAGATTGATTTCTTCATTAATGTGGCATGTATAAAATTCATTCTGGGACTCATAAACCCTCTGCACTTTTATCTGCAACATGAAGATAATAATCTGGTTTAAACATGAGAAAAAAATGCAAATATTGAATTTATGTCTAGCAAATTGTGCATTTGTTGAAGAATGTATACAATGTCTGTGTAGAATAAAAATTCAGAAAAACAGTATCAATGCATCAGATCCTCAGGAATAATACAAGTAAACAGCTTTATAACTTTCTTACAACCATGTAGTTTCTGAACTGACAAAGCAGCTAATTGAATGTCACCCACATTTTCTTGCTCAGTATTTATTGCCAGATGATGCATATTATGGACACTATGTGTTGTGGAACTGCTGTGTATAATGCATGCAAATGTGACCTTTCCAGCCAAATAAAAAAAAGCCAAGTAATATCCTTTCTACTTTATTTCAAGTAAATCCTGTATTTTGTCCAGATATTAACACAGTTCTTAGTGTTTTGGCCACAATGCCAGTAAGTGTTGCAATGTTAGAAAGATCTTTTAGTGTACTTCAACAAATAAAGACCTGCAGATGGAATTCTATGAATGAAGATTGGCTTATAATTAATTATGTTAACAAACCTGCATTTACATCAAGATATTCCAGTTGACATTGACCAAGAAGTAGAAGATTTTTCCCCATGTGATAATTGTCAAAGTTAATTTTGTGGAAATGAGATACCTAGCATTTAAACTAGCTTTGCAGGGTAATTGAACAAAATGATTATAATTTGTTATATTGATGGAATGGTTTCTTACATTTTAGTTATTTGATTTGTATTCCTAAATCATTAACCCTGTATTTTAAATGTAGTCAAATGATTGTAGTAAATATTGTATTTTTACATGTCATAACAATGTACGTGTTGAGAGAAGATTGGCTATACCCCTGGATACATATGTAACTATATGCACTAATATATCAATTATTTATGGAGTCCACATACACACACAAAACCACCATTTCTAAGACAAATTATGAAAACAATTTACAAGGCTCAATAACAATTTGAATAACAAAAATGATAATATGGAAATGCTGCACACATAAGGAACATGATACATTAAATATCAAAACACAACAGCATTGTAAAAATTAGAAAACAAAAGTATATGGACATGCAACCTGTTAAAGATATACTTGTATATGCTTTTATTTAATATAGCATTTCCAAGCACTAAAAGAAATAAAGAAGACAGAAGCAAGCATGTTCAAAGAAATCTTAGCAGAAGGTAGTACATAAAATAATATATAATTAAGACAAAAATAGCTCAGGTGCAATTCAAATTTGGGAATGTATGATGAGAAGTACAAGCATATTCCTATTCATCCTATCAAACCCAATAGACATAATCAAAATTTGGTATTCCAACAAGACAAGCAACCAACCTACATATGAGAAAAATGATATGCCTTACTTCATAATCTCAAAATACCTTAGGGACAATATGAATTTTGGAAATGTTAAAGGAGATCTGAAATTCCTTTGAAACCTTTGACAGCATTACAAGTTTCTCAATATTTCATCAAAAGCTGTTTGAGAATTGCTATGCTGAGTAGAGAAACTTTGCAAAGCAAAAGAATTACACAAAAGATATTAAATTTTTCCTCTAATTCTTTCAATATTATGTTTGGGAATTTAATGTTCCTTATTGCTTGTTTATATAATTATCATCTACATAATATTTTCATGCTATACAAATGTTAATTTGGTTCTATAATTAGAGTCAATACTGTATACATGTATGTAAATATTCTTTTTAAATTCAAAGGAGAAAGCATTTAACCACAGTTTAAAGATTGACAAGAAAACAACAACAAAACAATTATATTTTAAAAAGATGAGTATGCCACTCATGCACATTGGATGAATGTATTATGGTTCATTGATAATTTACAGTACATGATCTACCACTTTTTAAGATGTAAAAATATTAACATGCTAGGACAGTTCAATTAGGAAACGCCACAGGCGATTTTTTTAAAACAAAAAAATCAATGTGCTATGGTGATTTAGACTTGTTAATACAATCTGATTTTTGTGGATGTGAAAAAAAAATGCAATTTTTATGCAAACAGAGTAATTATGCACCATGTACTAGAATGTGCACAAGGAAAAAAAGAAATCATTTTTGATTTTTTAAAATTAGGTGAAACCTACAGAACAAACAGAATCAGCATGAACATGACTTCTACTGTGCACTTTATTTCTTAATTATAAGCATACATAGCTGCATAATGGGAAACTTGATCAGCTTATGGGTATCAAATCCCTCTGGCAATTTATATTTATTTTAAAATAGTTTTGTAAAGCAGTAATCTAGTACAGCTGTTTCCACCATAATAATGTTGTCATAACTTTATTTTTCATTGAGTATATTACTCCTTTAAATTCCACTTTTTAAACAGAAATATAATACTTAAGTTTTAAAGTTTCCTCCCACAAAGTGAAAATGATAAACAATGAAGAAGCTGTACTAAAGAATAATAGTGTAGCTATGATTTTAGGATCAATGGGAATAGGTTACTAAATTTGTTTGCATACTCTGTTCTACTACTACCAAATGTCTCCATCTCTCTCATGCACGCACGCACGTACACACACACACACAACCAAAACAAAAAAAAAACCTGAATGTACTAGAATGCAATTGATTTTTTTATCAAGTTTAATATGACCACCATAAAATTATGTACATCAGTCACTATTATACAATGCTCTAACTTCTAGTCAAAAAGTCTTATCATTCCTGAAGCATCATTTTTTGCAAAACATTTAATAGGAGCATAAAAATGACAAGTAGGGGTTTTATTGCACAGAAAAAAAAAAAAAAATCCAAATGGTACTTCAAAGACATTTTTCTATAGAGAAATACCAAGCTGATCTCATTGTGAATTTTGGTGTTTCATAGTCAATTTTCATTAATAATCATTCTTGAGAAATGGCCAACACTGTCCTCAACAAATGAACTCCTCTAGAAGAAGCATTTAGTGGCATTCTTTTCCCATTGAGTATTCATAATATGGATATGGCCTCCACCCTGGAGAACAGACAATACCAGACTAAGGGAAGGAGGATCAACCTGAGGCTCACTAAAAGCATATAGCACCAAATTCCAGCCTAGGATAAGACATGCATACCAACTTGGTGAAAAATCACAAGAATTTTGACAGGAGATACAGTCAGAAAGCTTGGCATCTATCTTTTTGGCAAAATAGTAGTTCTTTAAACCTCATTTTCTTGTTTTGTTAATTCAAAATGTGAACAACATACAAAACATAAATATAGGTGTCCCCCAGTATTCGCGGGGGTTACGTTCCTAGAGCACCCGTGAAGAGTGAAAAACCGCGAATATTGGACGTGGTCCATATAAATGCCTATAAACGTCAAAATATAACATAAAATATATTAAAAAATATAAGTAAATATATAATAATAATTTAATAAAAAATACAACACTCAGAGAAACACTCGAGATAGCTACACGCAGTAAACTGGGATGATGCTGGGCTGCATCTGCCTGAGACAGCGCCTCATGGGCAGCAGCCAATCAGCAGCAAGGAGAAATGAATAATGCTCTCGGATTGGCTACTTTCAAACCTCCAACCAATAGCGTTTATTTTATACTGATATTTTGCTGAATTTACGTTCATATTTATATTACAAAATTAGTAAATTATATTGTTATTAATAATTTAGTGTTTAAAAGCATGAAAAAAATATATATTGCCACATAAAAAGCCATAAAAAAATCGCGGAAGGTATTTGCGATTCCGTGAATATGCGGGGGTTTCCACGAACAATTATTAGTCAGGTTCTAAGGAAAATTCTGCGAATAACTGGGGCCGTGAATGCTGAACCGCGATTACGCGGGGGTCGACTGTATTCAATAGCCCTGGATTCTTGTGTTGAGCATGTAACTTTGACTGACTATTCACATACTCTACAATCTCAAAACTAAAAAAACAAACAGTACTGAAGGTGCTGGTTTTAAATAATATGAAAACAAACTTATGTTAGTGACAGTTAACAAATTTATATTGATGAAAATAACACTTACACATTAACACCTACAATTGTGGTTATTATTTACACTGCTGTTATTGTTATCCTAACAATGTGGGACAGAGGTTAGTTTATTTCTATGTTAAATAGCTGAGATAAGTGATCAGGGAAATAATATATTTGTTTAGTATGAAAAGTTCCGATAGTTATTAAAATCAAATTCTGAAAGTGCATCCTTGATGGTTCTTTGTTTAACCATAGATTATGAGGGTGTTTCAGCTGAGCTACACAAAATTATATTTTCAGAAAGAGGGTTTATTTTATTTTTTTTTAATGACTTTATTATAATTCATACTCCTGAAAGAACACTTACATGAAGTAGTTTTAAGAGACATTGCCAAAAAAACCTAATAATCTAACTTTTAAAAAAGTGCTGTTGTTTCTGTAGCAGCAGCATTAAAGTTAATGCAAGGGAGTAGCTGGTAATGTGGTGTCTAATCCAAGTTAAAGTTTTCTTCTATGTATAATTTCTGACAAACCACTCAGAATGATGCTTTCATGCATTTCTTCCAACAACAGACAATATATATATATCCATTAATCTCTGATGATTTTCATTTAGTGTGGCAGGAAAAGAACTGTGACATTAAACTAAATTCCAAATTTTCATCCAGCTTATAATAAATGTCTATAAAATTGTCATAGCAAGTTCCAGAAGGAAGTCTATACAGCGAGACAGTGTCTGTGAAAAAGAAAAAAAAAAGCATACGTAATAACTATTGTCATACAATTCCCTTGATCAATCATCTCTCTATACTTGCATTTTTAAAACATAAACATCAACTTAATAACTAAGCTTTTTGTTATCAAATATTAACAATTCATTAGTATTATGGGCAGTATTTTAAATTTAAGCAAATTGACTAGATTTCAATCCATACACTCCAGTTTAAAGAGTTTCCATAAATGCCAGTGTTCGCTGATATACAAAATGCTATATATTTTTCCTTTTTTTTTTTTGAAAATATATTTCCTCCTACATTAGTATCCCTCCAAGAGAGATTTACCATACTGGCTATATGATTACCTACCTTGTCTATCATTAAAATTTAAAATTACAAAATTGTACTTTTGGTTCTATTTAAGTGTAAATGATTTTTTTTTTTTATTTTGAGGTTAAAAATTGCTCCAAACAATTTCATTCCTTGCATTTTTAAATGCAAATGAAACCTTTCATTTGTTTCTTCTAGAAATTTATTTAAGGAAACATTAAATAAAACAACTGGTGGAAAAAAAAAAAAAATGCAGGCTGACAAACAGTTTTAAATGTAAAACAACATAAAACATGTTAGTATAACAGTGCAAATAAGAAAAATGCTGTAAATACAATGATAATAAATAAACTCAAACTTTGTATCTATCACAAATTTATAAATCATCATAATTTTAAAGATGAAATATGTTTTTCCTAATTTTATTTCATTTATTTATTTTGTTAAAAAAACAACCCTTATGTTCTTTTCTTTCTTGAAATAATGTTAAACTGCTTCAATTAATTACAATACACAATGACAACCAATAATACTTCATCCATCAACTTTGCTACTGAGACATTTTTTGCCATCATATTATCTATATATGGAATGTATCTAGGAAGAACAACAACAACAAAAACTATACAAATTTCAGAGTTATCTATAAACATCTATATCATGAGCATTTTAAAATCTGAGTGGTCTTTGAGAAATTCAGATTTCATTTAGCAAGGAAAATAAATTATTGCTATAGTTTGAGTTACGTACTTGGGAGATTAAATATTTAAATTGTACAATAATCATTTATTTAATAAATACATTTATAATGTATTGTTTTCTCTTTTAAACTAATGTGAAAATATGCTGTAACCACAACACAACTAGGTGATTAGTAAATTTGTAATACAGATTTGTTTGTTTTTTTCTATATAACTATACATCATTTACTTATTTATTAACAATACATCGTAAAATCGAGTAACCCCACATCCATTATAAAGCTCAATGGCTGTTTATACAGTGTCTTGAATTATCTCCCTTACAAAACAAAAAAAATTCAAGAGGAGAAATGTACAGAATTATAAGTCACTTTATTGGCACAGTAGAAATCTAAATAGTGTACATACTGCAAACCAATGATATTATTATATTATTTTCAAATCTTAGGTAAAAGAGCTTGTACAAATTAGAAACAGTATGCATCAATTGTGGCTGATTACTGACTCGTTCACTATGTTGAGATGATAAAATACAAATATTAAACATTTCAGCTAATTCTGTAAGTCTGTACTTTTATTTTTATTGTTTTGTTTTGCTCATCATAAAAGTTCTTAATTAAATTCTATCTCTGGGGAAAAGAATGAACAAAAATAAATGGATTTTACCCATAACATCAAGAAATAAATGTAAATTGTTTTATCTTTAAGGTACATTACAAAATATCAAGATAACAGATGCTTCAAGTTATACCAGACTTTTCTGTTTATATCTAAGGTTGAAATATCAACCTAAAGATGATACAAAACATTTCTGCTTTTTTAGATGTCATTCTGTCATTCATAATGATAAATTTTACATAAAATAGATCAACTGTTCATTTTAAGGTGGTGTATGGCTTGTATGTATAACACCTTAACAAAGGTTTCCTAAATACTGTTTTATTACATTTTGCTCCCTTATTATCATTTACAAAATCTCTTCATTGACAAGTTATTTTGATGTTTTCCTGTAAATTAAAATTTTACTAAATAAGAAATAAAGATATATTTTTCTTTTTTTTTAAGATTCGGTTTTCATGCCCATTGAACAGATCTATTTTTTAAAATATTGCCAAAAAAATCAATCAGCAGGACCTGACAACAGTTAGAACCCCAATTATACTGAATCTATTACTGCTGCACAGAAACATTTATATAAATATTGTGAAAATAAATCATGTTAGAAATTTTACCTTAACAATTTCTATTTGTGAAATTCTGTAGGAATCTACAATAATAATAATATCCTATAATTTTACTAATTTTTGTTAGAAAGAAAATATTGTGCTTTTCTTTTTCAAATAAAAAAATATACAAATTTCCTTACCTAGTAATTAATAAAATGTGGCATATTTTTATTATTATTATTAAATTAAAACTAAAAACCTTTTCTTTTTCTTCTCTGCAGGAGGGGGTTATTTGATTAAATGCAATTGTTTATTTGAAAACAATTAATCGTCAGCGTATGCACATGTGAAGAGTATTACTCATCTTTCCCCATGATCATGGTAAATAAATGTACTTTGTTTAAATTCCATATATTTATGGCTTACTTAAAAGTCTCATAATATGAAGTAATTAGTTGTAATTTACTTTCTTTATGGAAATCTATCCACTGAAAGTGTTTTTTCAGTTAATTCCAAATTCTGATGACTACCAATCCATTAAGTAAATCAGCGTATATTTACAGGTTTAACTGAGGTGTACATAAACTAGTTATTCTATTTTTTATAGCAACACAATGCCAAAAACTTTTAGATATGAGAGATATAGACTAATTTAGTACGGGAAATGCCATGGCATAAGGAGTGATGTTTTACAACCACTATACCCCCTTTAAGCAGGCCTGTGAGGAGATATTCCAAAATGATATCAGTCCTAAATTCTGCACACTACCAACATCAATACACTACAACTTTGGGATGAAGTTGATAAGTGTATAATATTACTAGCCAGCACCTCAGACTAGGGCCCTCTTCAGGCCTTACAGAATGAGTGGAAGGACATAACCATAACAGGTTCTGTAATACTTGGTGACATCTTTGTGTCACAGGTATTTTAGGGTTTGACTGACTATTGTGATACACGTTACCCAAGTCACATTGCTAGGGTATTGCTGTGAGAAGTTCATTTAGCTATAAATATGTGCAAATTTATAAAGACAAGTGCCAGTAAATACATTTTATATGAACCTTTGAAAAGTATTAAATTATTATCTTTGTTTTGTATGGCACTGAATTTACTAAATATTTGCACTCCTAGCAAATTATGGCTCTAAAGCATGTTTGATTTTATGACAATTAGACTCCACCAAACGGTTTTGTAAACATTACTCCAACTTTTCTACTACCTAAAAAAAAAAAAAGAACTTTAGTGTAGCACCTTTCAAAAAGAAAATGAACATTGTAGTATAAAAACATAGTAATATATTTAATAATAATAATAATGGTTTAATTTTAGTAGTTAAAAATTATTGTAAATAAAGATTTTATCATACCTTAGTATTTACAAAAAAGAAAAGCAAGGTAGGGATTAGTGATATAAAGGGGTAACTTGTCTTATTTCCTACTGCATCTGATTGGCCTGGACCAAAGAACACCTCTGGTGCATGAAGAGCAAGAAGAAACCATGCCATGGAAGACTCACCAAGCTGAGTCATGAAGTTTCTTGGCAGGCATGCATATAATGATGTACCTGGCCCTCTGCCGCCCCATTAGGAGCTAATATAGAGTATTTGGGGAGCTATTAATGCATCACACTTGAGCATATTATCTAGTCAATTTGTTTATAAGATGGAGGTTGACTAATAATAATAATAATAATAATAATAATAATAATAATAATAATAATAATATTTCATTTTTTGTTGTTGAATGAGTCATGTTCTTGAAACTTCTTGAAACAGAATAATTTATCTTAATTATTACTGTCATACTAACCCAATTATAATTATAAAGAGACAATTTTTCTAATATACCTTTTCAGCACTATAATTTTCTAAATTGTATAAAAGAAATGAAAATTGTTAATTTACAATATACAAAGAAATTCAGACTCATTCGTAGTAGTTTGAATCTGCACAGAATAAAGAAAAAGTGAATATCAATGTAAACTAACAGGAACTGGTAATTACGTTTGGAAATGTTAAATTTATCAACTGGGATTTCAGTTAAGTGTTAAATTCTTAGAATCAGAACACATGAATTAAACCAGAAAATCAAATTACAAAAAAATAAATAAAAGACCAAAGCCAATTGTCCAGATAGTTTTATGTATGAAACTGGCTTTAACTGTAGCCTTCATTTTACCTATTCATTTCCAAGATCAAAAGCAGAAGTCAGAGGTCAAAATTCTGTTAAATTTAAAATAAAATCAAAAAGGATATTTTGGATATTTCTTGCCTTGTGGTAAGAACTGTTATTTTAAAAAAAATCTGCTAAGTTGGCTCTATCTATTAAAAATAAAGGTACTTAAAGGGAAATAACTCATCAAATTATAAACTTGTATTATTATTATTATTATTATTATTATTATTATTATTGAGTATATGAATACTTTTGAGATTCTAAATATGAATATTATTCCTTTAGTAAACACAGGTAGTTCTGTTTTCCTAAATAGCCATCATGGTTTATTTATTTTCTGTGATTTACCAAAAAAAATTAAATGAATATTTGAGTAATGCTGTACTAATAAGATAATTTGTCATCTTTAATCAAAACTTTCTTAGTGTGGCCAAACTAAACTAGAAAAAAATACTAATTAGTGGGGGAGTGTGGAGATTAATCATTCCAGCTTAAAATATTTAAAGTTTTTTTTGTTTATTTTTTTAAAGCTGAAGCTATAGAATTCTTGTAAGACATTGCTGAGAAATATTCTCTCCCCTTTCAAGATTTAGTATCCTCGGAAAAAAGAGACAAGTGATTGACTTGTAAGAAATGTAAGCCTCCACACATTAACTCTGGTCCTCTTTTTAAAACTTTATTGGCCATGAAAAGAAGACCAGTAACAAATAAATTTACAACTTTCAATAGCTTTTAATAAAATTAACATATAATTAACTGACTTAAAAAAACAACAAAAAGACAAGATAGAGAAAGAAAAAGAAAACAACAGTGACAAGAATACATAAAGTGCTTAAAATTATATTATCTTTAAAAAAGTCAGGAGAAACAAAGTATAACACAGACATAACAACAATGTGCAAGAGACAACAAAGAAGGTGCAATATAAATAATAAAAATTGAGTGTGAAGACATTCTGAACAAAACCAACACGTAGAACACCACATAGATGCTGAAAGCTAAGAGGGTACTGCTGATAGGTTGCTGAAGAATACTGGTGACACTATTCTAGTAGTATTCTAATATAATTTTGAGTGATCCCACACAAACTAGTTGCCATAAGTATGAACTCACCAATGGAACAAATATAGTTAAATGTATATAACTTATGACTGGCAAAAGTCTATGGCTGATGATTTACTCTATTAGTGAATCAACATTTATGGCTGCTAGTATGCATATGTGTACATACACATAAAAAAATGAAAAAAAAAATAAAATAAAATTAAAATAAAAGTAAAGGCTGTATAAGATAATTTTACCTTTAGTTTAAAAAGAACCTGTTTATTGCATTCAGATTATTATGACAAATTACGAAATTGAGTTTTGTTTTGTTTGTTAATTAATTTTAATTTGTATAATTTTTAAAATCAAATATTCTACACTTGTTATTTATCAAATAAAAAGCAAAAACAAACTTTTCCACTATGTTCTTCAATGGCAGTTGATTTTAATAATTCAAGAAAGGGCAACATTTGGAAAACTTATTTATGTATCCATTCTGAATATATTATTATTTTAATTGAAATACTAAGAAACACAATATGCATGAGATGATAACAAGTAGGTAGTACACATTGGTGTTAAACCTCATCATTATAATCACTGATATTCAGTGGCATTTTGTAGTCAAGTGAAACTAACTAAAAATTACATACATGCTGAGGGTGCAAGTTACAAATTCTAAATCATAAGAATTTAGGACAGTTGAACAAGCATACAAAACCTTTTTAAAATCTTAAATTGGCTTTATTTCTCTTAATTTTAGATAAAAGAATGTAGATTTTTAAAATCAAAATGTGCATAATATTAGGAACTTTACTAAGATCAAGTCATCTTAGACATCTAAGCTCTCTCTCTCTTTTTAATCAGAACAAATCACAGATACTACTACTCATCAACAACATTTATTAATTTGCAAAGGAATGATCTCCCTGTTTAATATGATTTACAATCATATTTTTGATGGTGAGAGATCAAGCATCAATTTATACTCTTTAAGTAGATTCTCTCATCTCTAACAATGCTCTGAAATAATTGGAAAACATTACAAATTAGTAATTAGATGTAATGCAAGTTTACTCACTAGAAACACCAGCCCTCTGAATGAATTACAATTAGTAAAATGTGAAGTTTAGTATAGGCATACATTAACTCTTTAATCACTAACAAACAGTAAGAAATTTAGGTGTAGCATTATAATAGCAAAAACAAGCAAATAAAGTACTAATAATTAATTATAAGAGCATATTTCCAAAATTTACATGCTTGTTAAATGAAACTTTTGTT
This sequence comes from Nautilus pompilius, assembly GCA_018389105.1. Taxonomy (NCBI): domain Eukaryota; kingdom Metazoa; phylum Mollusca; class Cephalopoda; order Nautilida; family Nautilidae; genus Nautilus; species Nautilus pompilius. Next base: position 1,544,769 of record JACATO010000347.1, on the reverse strand, counting down.
ATCCAACAGATATGTACACACAATCAAATGCCATTAATTTGAGAATATTCAGTTTGCTTTTGAAAGGCAAAAATAAAACACAACTATATACAATACCAGCCAAGCTACTGGGCCTCAATAATGGCATTTTAAAAAGAAAGAAAGAAACCAGTGGTCACAGTCTCTTTAGACTGGAGATAAAAACAAAATACACAAAAGGCATGGTGGTTCATTTGTCCACGATAATTAATCTTAATGGTTGCTGTAATGTCCTGGATTATCCTACAAAGCCTATCATGAAGGAATCCATGTACACCAGGTAGGAATTATAGGGAAGTAGAAACAATAGCCATCATAAAAATGTCAGATACTTGCACTCTCAACTTTGGCTCACCAACTCTTCTTTAGATCAGAGAGATGATTGTGTTTGTGTGTGGAAAGAAAAACAAAGAAACAAAAAGAATAATTCACCCAAGTAAGTTCCTTCATTAAAATAACAGAAATGAACAGCAAATGGCACTGCCACTATTGCCTTTATAGAGTAAAGACCAAGGTGTTCATCTGAATGGTTCTCTGTTGACACTGATTTCTTTCTGTTTGTTGATCATTTTCCACGCATCAGTTGCCAAAGAACAGCACATATCAACACCATTGTTAGAGTTTCAACAAGTTACGGCATAAGAGTTTAATGCCAACTTTGTGAATAGTGTGCAAAGCCTGAGTCCCCCAATGAAATTCTGAGATAGAGGCATTGTTTGCTTTCTGCAGTTCTATGCGGTCTTAGGAATGCTATTAAGTTGGTACTAATCCAGTGACTAAGGATGTCTCTGTGGTTGCAGCAGGGATGTCATCAATTGGTGAAAACTGGAACAGTAAACTAGGAAGTGGTCATGTCATATACGCAATGTTTAATAAACATTTGGATTGTTAATGGCATTCAGTGTGTACAAGCACTTAGTAAAAAAAAGTTTTTTTTCCTTACAAATTTAACTGTATGATCAGAATAAATGTTAAAAAACCACCTGATTGCAAGTAGAAACAATATATTTGAAAATTCAGCATGTAGTACTCTTTTTGACATTATTGTAAACTAGGATACATCATAGTGCTTCATGAAATATCACCAAGTAAAAATACAATTGATGTATTTTAAAATTGCATTTACTCTAGGCCATAATCAATAATAATAATGTTTATTTTTTAATATACTGATTTAAAAAGTGTACAAAACTCTTTCCTTTTAGAATTTTACTAGTAAAAATTTTGCATATATACAAATGAATAAAATTCTTAGACTATATAAATTTAAACTGCATTTCCTTCTCTCTGCAGTTAATATGGTTTTATCCTTAATTTCCAATTTATTTTTAGTTTGTAATAATTTTTCTGACACAATGAATATTTTCTTACTAAAAATCTTTTTCTGGTGGATTTACTTACTTCGTTTTGTTACATTATGTATAGTATAGCTAACATATTTGTGTAGAAAAATGAATCTAGCCTAAAATAAGTGAGCCAGTGAAAATAGGTTGTAGTGGTGAGAGAGTTCTAAATTGAAAAAAACAATTTTAAATGTGAATTATAATAAAAAATGTAGACTTGACCTCTAATAATGACTGATGTTACTTTCTAATATATTAATGTACTAAAACCGACATTGATTTCTGTTGAATATAAGAATGCAAACAAAACAAATAATAATTAAATGAATGCTTTAAAACAAAATATGTTATAATGGTTACCATCACACAGGACCACAGTTAATTTCTTCATATTTTTAAACAAGTATTTATTTTTTTTTATTCTGTCACCTGTACAAGTTGCTGTTTCAGGTGTGATGTGGCAGCAACCTAAGCAGTCAGGCAACCCAAAACATAGCACAACATACAAAGCCAACAACAGTCTAGAACCAGCTTACTGAAGAAATAACAACTATTGGTATGCCTTTCTTATGATTTTTTTAAAAACTTTTTTTTTGTTTTAATCATTTATTTGCATCTATTTAAACTAGATAAATTTTACCTTCATACTGAACTTCCCAATCATTCTCAGCTGCAGGGTCAAGAAGAAAATGGTGATTAGAAATATGTTCATTGAGAAAAATCAATAGAAAAGAGAAAATCTTCCAAAGTTGTTAAGATTAAATTTATTAGTATTGCTGAATTTATGAAAAGATAGTAATAAAAAATACAGAAATGTTAAAATATTGATTCCTTAATTGAAACAAAAGAATTAAAAAAACGTCTGCTGTAAAAAAATATAGAATGGGAAACAACTTTAGATGTGACAATTTTGTATTTAAATGATTTATCTCCCCTCAATCAATTTACTGAAGGAAAGCAAGCAGTATAAATAAGCTACTATGCATGCAGTAATGAATATAATGTAAAACAAGACACTTGCAAAATAAAACAAAAACATATAAATAAATAAATGCATTTTCATTGTATTATAACAGTTTTTAGCAGAGTTTCTATACCTTCTAATGTGGTTTTTAAATGATGCTAAGACATATACCACATAGTTACTTATTTTACTGTGAAAATTTTCCACTTTAAACTTTTTGTAAAAATTCTTTTTTTGGAAATTCTATACAGCATTAGTTTTTATCATTGTTTGTAGTGCTAAATGGATTTTGCAATATTTATACTCAAATGCACACAAATGTACACAATTATTAATTTAAAAAAAAAAAAGTTAAACATTTATCTTGAAAAGTGGATCACAGAGAATGTGAAGACACCAAGCAATGGAAGAGATTAGATCCCCCCCCATGACAGTTCAATTGATTTTTTAAACAGAATACATTATACACACAAGCAAACAAACCCAAACACAGTGATAAATTTGTGATAATACACAAAAATCTAAAGTAAACCATGATGATCAGATCACATATGATTTTCTTAAAGAAAGAACATACTAACTACCAGGATATATCAAAATAAATATTATGGTATCAACTTATAACAGATTACTCAGTCATCCAAGACATAATAAACCACACAGCAATATAAAATTTTCAAACTAAACTTTAAAAATTAATAAAGTTAACATTTTTTCCAGGAGCTTACTGATTTTGTCTATTTTCACTACCCGCTGCTTGTGTTTGAAATACAGTATTTTATTTTTTTAAAATTATTATTAGACAATACTTTAAAGTGATTTAGAAAGTATCATCAATGCTTTTGACTGTATCATATTGTTTAATTAATTTTTTTAAAATTATATACAATTTTGTAAAAAAAAAAAAGTATTTTAAGCTATTTTCAAAATTGATAATGGATATAAAGTTTTGCGTGGGAGTATGCAGATACTTATCTACCAAATTACTTTTCTTTCTTAAAATAGCTCAAACATTCTAAACACTATTTATTGCTCAAGAGAAATTGGTTGTCCATTGTTTTCTATAAACTTATATTTTAAAGATTTTGACATGCACATAAAAACAATAAGAAAATAGAGAAAGTAAATGAATATTTAGTAGATTTCAGATAAGTTAGAGGATTTAAATGTAAACACATTGATCTGATTTTAAAAAAGCTATAAAATAGCTAAGGAGAGAAAATATACTCTTAGTTATTAGGTAATTAATAACAAACTGGCCATAAGATTTTTAATTTTAATGTTTTAAAAATGAGACAGGCTTTCAATTTCATTTTATATAATATCATTTTTATTTTATTTTCTCTATAATTCTACACAGTACCATGTTTGGTGGTTCAAATGTTTTATATATAAACATATAGCAGATAAGATTGAGGTTCATTGCCTCAATGTTTGCTGTGACTCTCCCAGACATGTTCAATGCAACACCAATATTAAGAAAACTCTTTTAAAAATAAAAAAAAAACATTGTAAGCATTCATTAGAGTACAAATATAATTCAGCATCTAGTCTCCATGTAGTATGACTAAATTAACTGCTAAGAGACTGTACTCTCTGCTAGTCGCCAGGTATAATGAGATGTCTGAGCTGAGCTGTAATTTGAATTGCCTAGTCTATAACATACTACTTGACACAATGTAGTCTGCAGACTCTGAAAACTGCACAGTCCTTGTACTATCATAAGAGGTTTGAGATTACTCCACGTAGGCAAACAATACAGCTAATGATTTTGGTTATAGGCGTTAAGAACCAGTTAACTCCTGGCAAGATGAACTTCCTGGCTGTGATGAGCAAAAGAGATTGAGTTTGCTAATTTATAGTAGGTTCCTGGCTTGTATAAATGGAAGCTGTACAAGTCAGGTGAAAATGGCATAAAAGTTCATTTAGCGGAAATCATAAGAAAGCATCTCTGACTTCGCAAGAGAATCAGGGTGGAGCCCTGCAGTAAATACTTTTGTCTTTCACTTCAGTGGCTATCATGATAACTTCACAATTCTTTGTGGAAACCAATGGCAAGAACAAATTCAATAAGTAGGAAGTTCATACAATATATTGTGTGACAAATAGTAGACAGAAACCCTCAATGTTGAGAAAGCTGTGCTTTCCTTTTTTCAATATGCTAGAAAGCTAAGCAGTAAGTCAACAGTAGGTCAGTTCCATACTGTTAGGTGCCACTTACCAGTCAGTATATATGCCATATTTATTTGAATAATTGCCTAGGCAATTAATTCAGACAAAGAACATTACTAAATATTTAAAATATCAAAAAATAATAAAAAAAAAAAATTGAAAAAAAAAATATTTGAACACAAAGCCAGTGTCTTTCTACTAAATGAAAGATCAAATATCTTTATTTAAAAATATTAAGAAAATATTTTAATCATCTGAAAGTCATCTGACACATACATTACTTGCTCTTCTCCGCAGACATGTTGAAAAAATTATCGAAGTGGTGGGTGGCTACAGTTACTTCCCCCTACACAATAATTTGTTCTATACTATGTACTAAAGTTTGGGTAAAGAATAATTAAACTATTACTGTCTGGCATGCAGTTAAATTTGTGGTGTAACAATTAATTATTAGAAAAGAACTTTAATACAGGATTCCAATATCTTAGTAAATGCTTCAGCTTGGCAAAACAAAATAATGAGTGATTGTAAGCAAACCTATTTCTACATGACTACAGTAAGTAAGAAGAATTAGTAGAATAAAAAGTTAGTAATATCATTTTCTTTTTTTTTTTTTGCATTATCAATTTGTTGTGCATTTTTGTACAAAGTTTCTATCACAAATATGATGATGAAATCAGTGATTAGCCACTGTTATCTTATTCCTTTTTGCAAATTATATTATTATTATTTAGTAATAATTTAGGAAGAACCTGTTGACATTATGTAATATTAAATATACCACAGATATTACAGTTATGCATACATACTTATTTTTTTTTCTTGTAAGCTTGATTTGTATTATTAGTTATTTTCCTACTTAGCTCCCATTTTTTCAGGATACGAAGATTAGCCTTAAGGAGTAGTAGTAGTAGGGTAGTGTAGTGTGCAGCAGTTACAACTTCAAATTTGTCTACCAAAGTTTGGAATAAAGTACTGTCCTAATAGATTCTTCTTCCTCCCACCAGCTAAATTTGGGGATAGGAGTTTAGGGCAGAGGTGGTATCTCTCAACATATCCCTCCTGGCTACATGGGTCAGCAATAGACCATCCTATCTGGCTGTAGAGATGAGGAAAGGGAGGGATAATGATCAGAGGTGGATGAATGATCATTTGAATAAATTGTTTTGGAGATCAAGCAAGTTATCTAGGTAATGTCTCACCTAAATCCAAATGAACTTATTTTATAGTTTCTTGCTTTGAAGTCATTAGAAATGTAGCATCACCATTATCACCAAAGATGCACTCAAATTATAGCATTTGTTAGTGACAATTAACAGACACACGTCATACTGTAAAAAACATAAACAACAAAACTCTCTTTTTTAAAATCTGTGCATCCACATGGTGCCTTATTTTGAACAACGTATACAACAGTTCAGTAATAGTAGTTTTTTTGTCTGGCATGAAGCTTTAGTTATTTTTTGGTTAATATAATAGTTTAATAATGTCCCCTGTATTAAAAAAACAAGTTAAATACAAACAATGCTGTGTATTGTTTGTTTAATTTAAGCAGTACCACTTTCTCTAGCTTAGTTATTAATGTGCAACAAGAAAAAATACATAAAAGCTGATGCATACAATCCCAGTCTCCACACATGGTATTTGTATGGAGTAGTAAAACTCTCTCAGTGCATTTGTATTTTATGACATACAACTTGTAGCAATCAATAATTTATTAAAAGCATTGGTCTTTATAATCTTTATCAGTATAATATGATAAACTAATACATTAAGCCTATCCACAGTTTGATCTTAGCAACAAAATGAGAGAGCTGCCACACACTGAGAGATGATTATTCATTATTACATATTAAAACTGTTAGTCATGGAAAGATTAGAAATAAATAAGGATTCCATCCTGTTTTTTATTCATTCTATTTTAAGAAAGTATAAGTCAGAACGTGATTTAACAGCTGAACAATCAATCCAAACTCCTGATGAATTCTGAACATAGTTTTTATTTGAACATGTCACCTGATCTGATAAAATTGGACTATCACTTAGTGCATCAAAATTAGGGTAGGATATCTATTTCCAAGCTATCCATGCCAGCAACAAAAAACATTTCTGACAGGATATTTTAGGAAATTTCAAATTAAAATAATAATTTTACTAGTAGTTTTTATACACATATTCTCTACATGTAGTTAGTTACCTTCTCAAAACATTGATTTACAGTTCTAAATGGCACTCACTGTTAAAATATTTGCTTATCTCAACACCTGATCTCTGTGCATGCATGTTTGTTGAAAGCTATCACGTATGGCAGCACAAACATTTGTATCCAATAAAGCTTTAATCGTTGTAATGCAATTCAAACAACAAAAAGATTTTACACATCTTCCTACCAACAGAAGTCCATGTAATTTTTTTTCCTCAGGAGGTATTCTGAACTCTTTCTTAACTGTACTGCAGCTTCTTTTTCTCCATTAATTAAAGCAAAGTTTTTAAAAGCTGACTGGCATATGGGTCGCCCAACAGATGGAGGAGCACAAAAAGTTTTCAATAGGTCGAGACTTTAAGGACTAAAGTGTAGCTATTTATATTTTTCTTTTTGTTTAAAAAACAACAACAAAACACAACACACACAAAAAACAAACAAACAAACAAACTTAAAATAAAAGACTTTTTTTGAAGTGTTAAAGCTACAAATGCCACCTAGTGAAAATCTCTTCCTAAAAATGGCTATGAGTCATGGATATACTAAGGTGCTGACTGTATTGTTTATTAAACTAGGTTTACAGCAAGGAAATCCATTGAAGGAAAACAATATATATATATATATATAGTTAGAAACAAACAAACAACAAAATCTATAACAAACTGCATTTTTAGTTGATATTTTATAGTTATCTTTCTTAAGATAGTTTAAATGGTTGTATGGACTTTTAAAATGATTGAATACCATAATATTAAGAGTAAGCAGTTGTATGAAAGTTTTTCAAACTACAATTAGAAAAAAAAAAAGATATTGCATTCAACTTGGGTATTTATAGGCATCTTAGTAGTAGGTTGCTTGGTATTATGAGTGATATGCTTCTCTTATGTAATGGTAAGATTGAAAGAATAGTAGTATGTAAACCACATCATTACTAAGCTGTAATTTATTTTTTTGTAATCTAATATTTTTCTTATTGTATTTTGACTTGGTTATAATGCCTCTTAATGCAGTAAACAAGTGTGCTACATGGTTTTATTTAAGTAAGATTTTCACATGAGCATAAGGCGTAACTGAATAAATTCCCATGGAAAACTGTTAGTGGAGCTATCTACTCCAATCATCTCTGATAGCTGGTACAGCAAGTGGTTGATCAGGTTTCAAACTACATGTGTATCATAATCATGGCCATATGCTGTTGTTTATCACAGAGGCAAAATGAAACTCTTTTAACTTTTATCTACAGTTCACAGTCTCTAGCTAACTGAGAAGTAATTGTAAACTATTCTAGGGCTGTCAAAACATATGTAATAAGTAAGGTTAAATTGCAAAGATAAAAGACAAAGAATATTTTAGAAATGTTCTAGAAGTTTTGGTTGTATTTGTGAAATTCTGCTTAATTCTCTCTCACCCTCCCTGCTTCCCACCTTGAACAAATGTAGTTTAGAATATCAGTTAATACAATATTTATGCCCTTAAGTTAGCTAAAGTTGATGGAGATAAAGTATATTAATTACTGATGAGTAACAGCCACACCTACAAACAGTGCACTTTGTTCCTTCCCATTAGACATTGCACTTATGCACATGTACACATGCAAACTCTAAAGTTTATAAACTCTGAAGTAGCTGTAGATCACCAGTCATGTATCTTGAGCAGATATTTTTCAAAAAGCTTTCAAAGTTTTTAAATGCTATAAGTGCAAATGTAGAGTGGTGTGTTATTTAGTTAATGTCATGCCAAAACTCACCCTCTATTTTCTTTAATGCTGGAAACTTTAAACAAATCTCCAGAAAACTAAAGCAGGGAGTGGGATGGAAATGGATGAAGCCGCTTCACCAGAGTTCAAACTCTAAACACAAGCACAACATACATAAGTGTCTAAAGCAGGGGTGCCCAAAGTGCGGCCCGCAGCCTATGTTGTGCGGCCCGCAGTCTATTTTGTGATTTGGTTTTTATTTAAATCAGGTGTAATGAATAGGACTTGTCTTGAATCAAGTCTCTTCATGATGTACATGAATTTAATCTTATCAGATTTAAGATATACATGCACGCACTCAGAAAACTAATGCAGGTTTAAGCATGTCTGATCTTCATGTCTCGGATGCGTACAGCAGGAGCAGTATACGTATGTACGCATGTGTGCATGCACAGCCATTATTGAGTTCATTTGCACAGGTATCTGTGTCTACTGTCTGTGCGCGCCTGCATGTTGTGATCAGTGCCGTGGCCCCATGAGACATGAAAGAACATGCAAATCATTGGACGAATCTGGAGCTATTTAAACTAAACCTATCAAGAGAGCCACCAAATTGCTCAGTCTGCCTTTCTTATCATGACGGAACCTAAAAGGTGACGGCTTGAAGAGGAGTGTCGACGATTTCAAACCCGATGGACGGAAAAATATTTTTTTGATCTCATCAATGGCAAGTGTGTTTGTTTAATCTGCCGGGATCCTATTGCCATGAAGAATTACAATTTGAAACGCCATTACGAGTCCAACAAGGAGTATTTTCTTCTCGAAGGTTCCAAACGGATTCAGCAATTGAAGGCTTGCCTAAGCTCTCAACAACAGCTCTTTTATCGTGCCGAAAAAAAAACAGCAAAACGCCACCACCGCCAGTTACGTGGTCGCTCAACTCATAGCACAGCATGGTCAACTGTTTGCTGAAGGTGACTTCGTTAAGGAGTGCATGACCAAGGTTGTTGATATACTCTGCCCCGAAAAGCGTCTCGAGTTTGAGAACGTTAGCCTATCCAGAAACAAAATAACGCGCAGGATTGATGACCTGTCTGCCGATATTGCTAATCAGAGAAGGCTGCAGAATTTGAATTTTTTTCAATCGCCTGTGACGAAAGTAATGACGCTACTGATACCGCTCAACTGCTCATATTTTTGCGAGGCGTTGATAAAAACTTTTCCATTACAGAGGAGCTGCTCAGTCTTACCAGCCTTAAATCTACAACTACAGGCAGAGATATATTCGATGCTATTGCAGCTGCAATCGACAGTATGGGCCTCGATTGGGCAAAGCTGTGCGGGGTCACAACAGACGGAGCTCCAGCCATGGT